>JARHVA010000825.1:215000-815000 GCA_037957365.1 Torreya grandis
TCTTGTTTATATTGATCATGAGGTTGAGTTTGTACCTTGAGGTAGCTTGATAGTATTTGGTTATGAGGTTGTGTGCTTCATTTATACCTTGTTTGATGCTATGAACATATAGAGTTATTAATTGTGACATGAGAGTTATACCCAACTTCAATATATTTATAGGAGCTCTTGTTCTTGTAAGACATTTATAAAACTATACTAAAATTTAAGTTGGAATAGTTATTTTAATTGTATCAATAACATGTTAGGGTAGCTATTATATACTTATATACATGTGAATAAATGCATTACTCAGACAACACTGTGATGTTTTATGGTTAAGATAAAAGGCTCTCTAATCTCAATATAAGTGAGCAGAGAAAGAATAATTATGTTCAATTGGGAGGTCTTTATTTTGGTACATTAGAAAGTGGGATTGTTTCTTACCAAGATTTTAATCTTGGATGCACTTTAATGCCTATAGATAATCATTATAATTGATGTATAGTATTAAATATTAGCTATCCAAAAGTGATTTATAGGGATCTATAAATGAATGGAAACCTTAAACTTAACCAAAAGTGAGTTAGTCATTAATCGATACATATACATTTTTAATTCTTAACTATATTTTATTACTTAATAAATTATTTTTAGATAATTGATGTGTAGTAAATATTTGGTTGTCTTGATTTGAATATATGATAATCAATTCAATGCACACCCTTGTATTTATATTATACTTGCAAAAATCTAGAAATGTCTCATTGATTGAGTTGACATAAGCCTCAAAAGAACAAAAATCTAGATATGGCTTCACTTAAGTGTATTAGTATTAATCCATTGAAATACACTTAATTCTTAATTTTGTATTATTTTAGAGTTCACTAATATGGTATGGGACTAGTGCATGATAAATAGATCCTATTTATGATGTTGATTATGCTCATTGACTCGTAAAGGGGATGCACTGATCTATAATATATAATATTTGTACTCAAAGTGAATAGATATAAGTATATGGTAGTTGAAGTATGGTTTAATTGATTTATTTTTAGTATAAATACATAAATGGTTATGCTCATATTCTTATCCTACAAGGTTATTAGTAAGTACTTGTGCTATTTAGTATAAACCAACAATGACACTTTAAGAGTCACCTAAATAACTATTGACTAAGCTTATTAGATCATTCATTTAAGTTAATAATGGATGGGATTACTAATTTTTAGATTATATTGGAGGAAAATAGTTATTAGTTACATTATTATTCTTGGGACAATTACCAAATGAATCCACATTAGAGACTGTGAGACCATGCTTAAGTGACACTGAATATGGTAGTTAGATGTAATTATGGGAGATCCCATAACTAAGCACGTTTTGGAATGTTATCTTGTTGTTGAAATCAAAGAAAGAAATTTTAAGGTCATTAATATATCCTTGGAATTCATTGTTAAGTCTTAAAACTCATACTAGGAGGAGAATTATGATATAGAGACACAAAGCTAGGAATTAGGTTATCTAATTCTAGTAAGTAGCATCATATCCCATACCTAGAACGAACTCACTCTTCATAAGTAAAATAAATATATCTTGCATGTGTAATAAATGATCACATATAGTTAATTAATGGAATTTATTTATTGGTTGCAAGGATTGACATGTGAGATGTCATTGTACCTTTTGTTAAGCATGGGTTGACTCTAAGTGCTAATGTTAGGGGCATGATTACGTGAGGATCTAAAATTGAGATTTAAATATGCAATCTTGATGGTAGCATCCTTCTGATGCCTACTTCATCTATAATATTTTTTTATTGAAAATAATGTCTCTTTGAATGATTAATAGTTAATTCCTTCATGGTAATTAGTTGCATGTTGATTATGGCTTCGTTGGTGTACTTTTATTCATGTTGCTTAATGTGGATGATGACTAGTGAAAAAACATGATTTTTTAGATAATTAAACCATCATTTCCGTCTTACAACCTATTGGAAACTAAATAATGATTGGGTGCATATGGTTTCCCCTAGTCTCTAACATTATCAAAAAAATAACTTTTATAAACACTCAGATGATATACCCAAACTCTGATGAGGAGGATGAAACCCTTAAGTAGGGTTAAGGACCCTTGAATGGTCTTATGTGGAAGATGAATGCAACATGTAGAGATCAGAGTTTATTTATGTTCACTTCACACCAATACACCCCAAGCTACATCTTGTCAAAGGGAAATAGGGTTCTCTATAGGATCCCTTATGGTTTTTTACCCTTGGTTAAGTAGCTTTAGCCTACCTCACATGGTTCTAGATGTATACATATGTGTATATGAGAAACATGTTGTTGTATGTGTCAACAATACATGTAATGGACCCTACACACATTCTTATTCACACTCTAATAATCAATTCTAGAAAAAAATTGAATTGTTTCAAACATTTATTAAATTTAAAAATTAGGATTTTATAAATTGAAAACAGAATTTTTGAATACTATTTTTTAAATTAGTATCTATTAATTTATAATTTAGTTTGTGTACTTTGTGAAAATGTGGCTTTCCCAAGATATACCGATATCTTGAATTGAAAAATAAAACTAAGGAACCTATTGACATGGAAGCTTCTAAGTAGGCTTGCACAGTGATAAAGTGAGCATTATTTTCATAAATTGATTAATGGATATAACATGTATGTTATGTAAAAAATTATTGAGGGAAAAAGGAATGGAATCAAGATACATATATAATAATATCTATTATTTATACCACCTTCATGTAATTATATAGCATTATAAGGTATGTATTATTGTACTCTTTCTTTATCTTTTTCCTTAAAAAAAATTTCTCTTCCTAAATCTATTTATGATGAGGTCTTGCCCTAAATATTGAGAAGAGTATTGGTGGTCATACAAAAAATCTTAGAGACATGTAGTAACTCGGAAGCATGAAAATTTGGAATAGCGCCCTAAAAGTAATATGTTAGTGATGACATAGACCTTGACAATAGTGATACATGACCTATAAATGGTGATGATATTATTGATAAGTAACATAGAAAAAGGTGATGAGGGACCTAATTAATAATGTCAGAAAGAGATTTGTGATGAATGTACATGAGAGTCCTTTTGCCTAAGTTTATTTTATGATGTATTATAATTATTTTGTAGTGGTTTTTATTGTAGTTCATGTTCATTTTTCACTCTTAATATTTGTCTAGTCATATCTTATAAAAGGATTAATACCTTGTGACTTTTAATTGATTGTTTATTGGTTGGGGGGGGCTTAATTCAGTGTCATTAATTTTTGTTACTTTTTGTTGGAACTTTTGTGGACATATATTATTTTGTAAATGTTCTTTTCAATATTAAAAAAAAGTTTAATTTTTTTTTAAAATTAGCATTTTATTTTAAATTAAGGTATTCTACTTTTTAAATTAGGACTTTATAATTTTTAAATTAGAATTTACTTTTTTTTAAGTAAATTAAATTATTAGAGTTTTTATAATTTAAACTTTTTAAAATTAGAATTTTCTAAATTTTAAATTAGAGTTCTTAAATTTATGATTTATAATGATTTGTAAATTTTTAAATTAGGATTTTGAAAATTAATATTTTTTAAATTTTAAACTAGGGTTTACTAATTTAAAATTTGGGAAATTGTAAATCCTAATTTCATATTAGATATACAAATTTATGTTCTTATAATTTTAAATTAAGCTACGTTAATTTGTAAATATTGATTAAGATATATAATATTATGTATAATTTAATGTTACATATGATTTTATAAATTTTAAATTAAAATTTATTAATTTATAAATAGTATTTTTATTTTAATTTTTTAATAAATCTTGAATTAGTATTTTATAATTTTGACTTAAAGTTTAATTAATTGAAATTAGGGTTTATAAATCATAATTTTCAAATTAAGGTGTGTAAATTGATAAATTATAATTAATTAAATTTAACATTGGGATTTTTTAATTTGTAAATCACGAGTTTTAAATACCATACCATAGTTTTATAAATTCAATATTAGGATTTACTAATTTTTTTTGGATATAAATAACTTTTTTAATATATAAATTATATTTTTATTGTTTACTAGTTTTAAATTTAATGTTTATTAATGATAAAAATAAAGAATTTTCTAACATATAAATTATATTATTATAGTTTACTAATTTTGAGTTTAAGATTTGTTAATGGATAAATCATCTTATTAATTGTAAGTTAGTTATTTTTATTTAAAAATTAAGATACACTAATTTCATTTTTATGGGGTCTCTATTAACTATATTTTTATGAATTCTAAATTAGGTTATGTTAATTTTTAAATTATGGATTTTTAAATTGAGATTAAAGTTTTTAATTATAAATTAGAGTTTTTAAACCTTAAATTTTAAATTATAGTTTGGTAAATTGTGAATTAGTCATGACTAATTTTAATTTAATATAAGGGTTTCATAATTTAGGTTTTATAATAAACATTTATAAATTAGTGTTTTTTAAATTAGGTTTTTGAAAATTGACTTATGAATTTTATAATTAGGGTTTGATACTTTATTAAATATAATTCATTAATTATAAATTATAATTTGGTAATTTTAAAATTGGTGTTTACTAAATTTATAAAATTAGGAATTAAAAATATAATTTTTAAATTAAGGTGTATAAATTATTTATTTATTTAGATATATGTCAAGGTTAGTGCGATCCCTACTCGATAATGATTAGAGAAAAAGTATTACTAACCTGGATTAATAGAATAATTTTGTCAAAACATACGGTCAAACTACTAAAGCTAAATTGTTAGGAACTTGGAGTACAATTGATTACTTTTGTATAAGCAACTAAACACGGAATTGAACCAGAAGCAATAAGTAACTAGAAATAAGAAATAGTAAATAATAGGAGATACAAGAAACAACCAATCTTGTATTAAACTCTTCCAGAATACAATGAAGAAATCACACTCTTCCCACACCTCTTGGGTGTACAGTATTTCTCTCAAGAGTTTTCTCTCTCACAATCAATTACAATCAACTCAATAATTGAGTTGTTATTCCCTTCACCATAGACCTTCTTGATCTTACACCTTGCAGATCTAATTGGCCTTGCTTATGACTTGTTTATAATACATGCCCCATGGGTCTCTTAAATAGGATCCAAGGCATACAATAATTAGACTTCCCAATTATAATAATTAGAAACACAAACCCAAGACTTAAATTAGTATTTACATGCAAAAACTCAGACCTCCTTAAATTAGACAAGTCTAATTCTAAAAATGCATGTAAACGCATGCACACACACAGGTGACCGATGCCGGTGGCTGTCGGTCTGCACATGACCGATGTCAACCGATTCTAGTCCACGCCTGACCGATGTCGGCGATACTGTCAATGCCGGTTATTGGTTGAGTCCAGCAACCTCCTCATCTGCATAACAGTGAAGCTTTTAGCTCTACAACTTAACAATCTCCCACTTAGAGATAAACAGTTGCACCTAAACCTGTACAACAACATCCTCTGTCTTATTTCTCTGATTTGTTTCTCCCTCTTCAAGATCAATCTTGAAGACCAACAAAATTTGAATGAAGATTCAACTTCTCCTTTGTTACTGGCTTTGTCAACATATCTACAGGGTTCTCATCCGTATGGATCTTTTCTAGCTTCAACTGTCCATCCTCCAATACTTGTCTAATGAAGTGGTACCTAAGCTGTATATGTTTGGTTTTTGAATGAAAGGCTGAATTCTTTGCCAAATGAATTACACTTTGACTATCACTATACAATATGCAACTCTCTTGCTCCTTTCCCAATGCTTCCATGAACTGAGTCATCCATATCATTTCCTTGCTAGCCTCTGTGACTGCAATGTATTCTGCCTCTGTAGTAGACAGGGCAACAACCTTTTACAACTTTGAAATCCAGCTAACCACCGTTCCACCAACAGTGAGCACATATCCTGTGGTGCTTCTCCTACCATCCAAGTCACCTACCATATTCGAATCTACATACCCATGTAGAGAAGTGTTTGACCCTGCATAACATAAATACCTACTGCTGGTCCCTCTCAGATATCTGAGAATCCACTGAACTGCTTTCCAGTGCTCTTTTCTTGGATTGGCCATAAACTTGCTGACAACTCCCACTACTTGGGCAATATCGGGTCTAGTACATACCATTGCATACATTAAGCTCCCAACTGCTAAAGCATATGGAACTTTGCTCATGTACTCAACCTCATCATGTGATTTAGGACACTATTCTTTGCTCAGCTTGAACTGTCCAGCCATAGGTGTGCTTACCAGTTTTGCATCCTACATGTAGAACCTCTCCAACACCTTATTCACATAATCCTCTTGAGACAAAATTAGCCTATGATTTTTCCTGTCTCTCGTAATACTTATGCCAAGGATTTTATTTGCTGCTCCTAAATCCTTCATGGAAAATGTGTGAGCTAATTTTACCTTTAGCTCAGTAATTTCCTACATGTGTGAACTTGAAACAAGCATATCATCCACATACAGTAACAGGATAATATAATGACCATTATCCAATCTGGTGAAATAAACACAATGGTCAGATTGACATTTACTAAAGCCATGCTCTGTCATAAACTTGTCAAACCTTAAATACCATTGTCTTAGAGCTTGCTTAAGACCATATAAGCTTTTCTTCAACCTGCACACAAGTTTCTCCTTACCTTTGACCTCAAAACCTTCTAGCTGTTCCATATATATCTCTTCATTTAAATCTCCATGAAGAAATGTTGTCTTAACATCAAGCTGCTCAAGGTGCAAATCCTCAATAGAAACTAAAGACAATACAGTCTGAATAGAAGTCATCTTTACTACAAGAGAAAAGATTTCACCAAAGTCAATACTTGGTTTCTGTGCAAATCCCTTTACTACCAACCTAGCCTTATGTCTCAATTGTCCATTCTCTCCTTCATTTAACCTATAAACCCATTTGTTTTTTAGTGCTTTCTTTCTGGCTAGCAACTCAACCAAATACCACATTTGGTTCTCTTCCAAGGAATAAATTTCCTCATTCATGTCATGCTCCCACTATTTCCTGGATTCTACCTGTATTGCCTCATCAAAACTTTTTGGTTCTCCACCATCTGTTAGCAACATGTAGTATAAAGAAGGGGAATAATTAATTAGAGGTTTACTTACCCTTACAGTCCTCCTTATGGGCATTTGAGACTCATTCACATCTTGTTGTCTACCCAAATTTCATTCTGACAATGATCGATCTCGATCATCTTTCTGTCTACACCCAACTGACGTCGATTCTACCTGATCGACATCGGTTCCTTCTTGACTAACATTGGTTACTGTTTGACTGACATCGGTTCTTGTGTTTTCTTGTGAGTGATGATTTTTACCCATGAGCTCATTTTAGATCATAACCTCATCCAAATCAAGATTGCCCTGCTCAGAATTATTTAACCTCTTGAGTTGATTACTGTACATCACCTTCTCATTGAAAACTACATCACGGTTTCTAATAATTTTGTTAGTTTCTAAATTCCACAACTGGAATCCAAAATCTCTAAAGCCATAACCAATGAAAGTGCACCACATGGATTTAGCATCTAGCTTCTTTCTATTTTCTTTATCAATGTGCACAAAAGCTTTAAAACCAAAAAACTCTGAGAATTGAAAGATCTACCTTTTTACCTGTCCAAGCCTCTTCTGGAATTCCACCATCTAGAGCAGTAGAAGGTCATATGTTAATCAGGTAAAGTACAGTATCCATAGCTTCCACCCAAAACTTTAAGGGAAAAACAACATGCAACCTCATACTCCATGCACGCTCCATTATTGTTCTATTCATCCTTTTAGCAACTCCATTTTGTTGAGGTGTCCTTGGAACCATTCTTTCCCTACGTATTCCACTCATAGAATAGTAACTATTAAATTTATTACTGCAGTACTCACCACCATTGTCAGATCTAAGGCACTTTAATCTCAAACCTATTTCATTCTCAACCAAAGCTTTCCATTTCTTAAATGTGTCAAAAACATTAGATTTCTTCTTTATGCAATAAACCCATACCTTTCTTGTAGCATCATCAATGAAAGAAACATAATATTGTGATCCTCCAGTAGAAGCTACCTGAGCTGGTCCCCACACGTCTGTGTGAACAAGCTCTAACTTGTGCTTCTTCTTTGTTGACCCAATTTTTAGAAACCTCACTTTCTTCTGTTTCCCAAAAATACAGTGCTCACAGAAATCCAAATCTATGCTTTTCAAATCTGAAAGATTACCTTTTGACTTAAGAACATTCATTCCCTTCTCACTCATGTGACCAAGCCTATAGTGCCACATCTTTGCATCTACATCTAAAGTAGATAAAATAGAAGGAGAATAATTAGTAACACAAGTAGATAGATAAAGTGTACCTACTCTCTTACCTCTTACTAATACAAGTGCACCCTTGGAAACTTTCTAAGATACAGCTGTGAGAGTTACTATGAAACCCTCATCACCCAACTTTTCTATAGAAATCAGATTGCTTTTCAAGATAGGTACATGCATGACATCCTTCAACACCCATGTGTTGTCATACTGCAATTTTAGCTGCACTTTTCCTTTGCCAACAATTTGACAAGGCTCACCATCCCCTAAATAAACTTTTCCAAAGTCTCCATGGACATAATCATTGAAAAATTCTTTATTTGGGGTTGCATGGAAAGAAGCACCAAAATCTAAAACCCATGATTCTACTTGACTATCCAAAGAAAATATAAGAGCATCCTGTGCAACAATACCTGCAACATTTGCTTCTTTATTACCTTCATGCTGATTTTCTTTGTTATCCTTCAACCAACAATCTTTCTTTGCATGTCCTTTCTTTCCACAATTCCAACAAGTTATTCTACCAATTCTAGATTTTGATCTCCTTCCCATCTTAGACCTTGATTTCCCTTGCTTGCTTTTCTCTCTTTGCCTTCCCCTACTTTCAATACTTAAAGCATTACCTAATGTTTCACCTGTGCTTTTCCTATGAATTTCTTCATTCCTATGAATTTTTTCATTCAAGATTAAACTAACAACATCTTCAAATTTCAAGATATTTGAAGCAGATGCAGTATTGCTAACTACCATTACCAAGTTGTGCCAGCTTTCAGGTAAAGAACATAAGATCAAGAGAGCTTTAACTTCATCATCAAAAACTATTTTGACTGAATTTAATTGATTTACAATTTCATGGAAATCATTAAGATGACTATATACAGATCCACCTTCCTGCATTTGTAAACTAAATAATTGCTTCATAAGATATACCTTATTTGAAGCTGAGGGTTTTTCATATAAGTTTGCCAGAGTATCCATTAACTCTACCATTGTTTTTGCCTGTGATAAGTTAGAAATCACAGAAAATGCCAGGCTCAACCTTATAGATCCAAGAGCCTTTCTATCAAGAACATTATATTCTTCATCTTGCATATCTATGAGCTTACTTAAAACCCCTCCCAATGGTAAAAATAAATCTTTCTGATACAGATAATCTTCTATCTGCATCCTCTATAATTGATAATTCTTGCCATTGAATTTCTCTATTCTTAGTTTACTTTCTTCTGCCATTGCTTTGCTCCCACTCAAACAAGAAACCCTTGTGAGTGACCTGTAATCAACAATCACTAACCTGCTCTGATACCACTTGTTAGGAACTTGGAGTACAATTGATTACTTTTGTATAAGCAACTAAACATGGAATTGAACTAGAAGCAATAAGTAACTAGAAATCAGAAATAGCAAATACTAGGAGATACAAGAAACAACCAATCTTATATTAAAATCTTCCAAAATATAATGAATAAATCACACTCTTCCCACACCTCTTGGGTGTACAGTATTTTTCTCAAGAGTTCTCTCTCTCACAATCAATTACTATCAACTCAATAACCGAGTTGTTATTCCCTTCACCACAGACCTTCTTGATCTTACACCTTGTAGATCAACTTGGCCTTGCTTATGACTTGATTATAATACATGCCCCATGGGTCTCTTAAATAGGATCCAAGGCATACAATAATTAGACTTTCCAATTACAATAATTAGAAACACAGACCCAAGACATAAATTAGTCTTTACATGCAAACACTCAGACCTCCTTAAATTAGACAAGTCTAATTCTGAAAACACATGCAAATGCATGCACACACATAGGTGAATGATGCCGGTGGTTGTCGGTCTACACATGACTGACGTCAGTTGATTCTAGTCCATGCTTGACCGATGTCAGTGATACTGTCGATGCCGATTATTGGTTGAGTCTAGCAACCTCCTCATCTGCATAATAGTGAAGCTTTTAGCTCCACAACTTAACATAAATAACATTAAAAAAAATATAACCATATGCATTATTAGATAATATCCAATAGTTTTTATACTAAATCTTCCAAAAACTACTATTACCATCCATACATTCTGCTAGTACCATCTATAAAGTAAAAAACCAAACAAACTAGATTCCCCACTGCCATTTAGTCTAGAAAGATAAGTGGCTTGCCACCCTAGCTTAATCATACCATCTCATTATCCATCCAAGAATTCCCATATTTTACCAATTTCAATTGCTCATCCTCATCCTCATAATATTGGACACCACCTAATGAACAAGTCACAACCTTCTCTGGATCCCCAATGACCAATGACACCAAACAACTTCCCTACACCATCTGATCCTTCCTATATGTCAAGCCCTCCTTATTCATGTTGGAATAAAAACTACTGAGAGGGGGAGGGTGAATTAGTCTTAAAAACTTTCATCATTCAATTTCACTTTAGAAATCATGAACCATTCACATAAACATATAGATCTAGCAAGAATAAACACCTATCAACATAAGCATGAAACACAAGAACACATCACATATGTGGGAAAACCTCAATGTAAATAAAACATAATGATATATATAAATGGACTGTATTCATAAAATACAAACATGAAATTTATTGAAGCACCAAATTCACATAGAGCACCAACCCCAACTAGCTAAGCACCAACTCAATTAGGCTTTAGCAAACACCAACTTGCAAGGAGGCACCAATCCCCTAGATGACTTAGCACCAACTCATAATTATAATTTATTTGATAATATTTATAATTATTATCTTTTTTTCTCAACCAATTGGTGATTACCACCTCTTCATCTCTTCACCCTCTTATTCCTCTCAAACTACCTTTTAGGCCTCTTCGCTTAATTAGGTCTATTCCAGACTTATTAGGTCATATGACCTTGATTTTCATACAAAAAATATCTATAAAAAAATAATTACACTTTATATAAAATAATTTTATGGTATACAATATTTACTTATGCTTACCAATATCTTATTCCATTCACTTGTTTTGTGCACCCCCAAAATAGGCCTAAAATTGCCTTGTATTTATACAAAGTCTCTTACTTATATCCTTATTAGTTGTCCATACATACTTGAACACATGGATATCCTTGAAAAAATTCTTATAATTTTTTTAATATTTGAATAAATCATTTTAATAGGTCATCCATGACTTGAAATACCAAAACCTCTTTTAGGCCTTAAGGAGACCTAGTTCAACTAGGCCTTCAATAACACACATTACCCTTTGATCTCCTTGGAAAAAATTCAAAATAAAAAAATGGTAGGAAAAATTCATATGTCATTAAAATATACCACCAATTATCTCATATTAGCTCCATGACAATTTTTAGCTCCAACCACCATTTGAATCACACCGTTAGTATTGTTCACAATTAGGCATGTGAACATGCAGAAAGTCTGTCAAACAAAAATGAAGCATATACATAATATATTTATCATGAATAAAAAACTTAATTATATTAAAAACATCACCATGTTATTTATACTTCATAACTTAGGGCAAAAATACTCAAACACTTTTTTGTAAATAGCCCACTCAAAACTACCAAAACACTCCAAAACCCAGTCATGAACAACTTGATCTTCAACATCTAAAAGAAAATATACCATGAATAATTATACATTAAAACTATACTTTTAAATTTATATAACACTCTAAAATACAATAATCACAATTTATAATGTCAAATATTAGTCTTGCAGACTAATCTTTTTTCTTTATTACACACAGTCAAGCCAAAACCAGTGAAGCCATTTTGTCTTCAACATTTCAATCACTTTCACTAAATATAAAAAATTATAAAAATAATTTATATTAAATACATGTATAAAAAAAATCATGTGTATCATATACTTCTAATCAGGGCAATGAGCTTCAAACTCATCATTGCAACTTGCTTACCCAAAACTGCTAGTTCACCTTAAAGCATAATCATGGTGGCAATAACCTTCAACACTTGTATGACCATTTAAAAATACTTATGATTCATGTAGATGATACTATTAGATAATTATAACATTATTATATATAAATATAATATGGTAAAATGGAAATATTGGTCTTGTAGACCAATCTCATAACCTCACTGTACACAAACATCACTAAGCCAAACAAGTCAACTTGTGAGCAAATTTTTACTATAACCACTAACCTAAAAAAATTATACCAAAAATTAATATGTATTAAAATTATTTAAAAATATCTCCATGGAATTTTATTCATCATTATTTCATGATAGCACATCCCTAATTATATTCCCACTATTGCCTAGGATTCTCACTATTTTCACCATTAGGACTGTTAGTGACTAGTCAACTTGGATGATCAATTTGACACACCTAAGGAATATAATATTACATAAATCACCATGTACATAAAATCAAATTATAAACCTTATCCATCTAATTATTTTAATACTTTGACTTGGTCAACTCTAACTACTACAACAAATATCCAATAAATGTGTGTTTTCTTATAAGGTCTACTCACACACCTGACAACTCAATCATACTTGGAGGTTCTTGGGAGAGTTTAATATAATTTAAAATAGTTTATCTATTAATTTTAGAAAATTATGGGCCTTTTTGATCAAAATATTAAACATAAGGTTCTTATTAGGATTCTGGGAGGGTTTAAGCCTATTTATAGTCTTAACGATCATTTATAAAGCATATCCCATTAATAAAAAAACCTAATGCCTATAATTTTTAGATAGGACCCTTAACCATATACCATGAATATATTAGGTTCTCATGTAGAGGTTACATGTGCCAATGAACACCTATAATTCATTCTAGCTTTGCATGCCTTCATTTTATGTATTTGAGAGACCTCAAAACCACTTTTCATGCATTTTATTGTAAACCATGACCTTAAAATTTGTGAAAATGCTTGAAAAAACATATAATACCTCTAAAAACACTAAATATTCCATAATTTCCTTGGAAATATAACCTCATACCCCATTTGGCCATACTCTCTCTTTGTTTGCTTAAACCTTGACTTGTAAATCACATTAGGCTTTAAAATTGATCTTCATGCCTCTTTTCATGTGCTTTCCACTTCAATAACATAATAAATAAATATATATAATTATTATATAGTGTCATAAATCCTTCATATGCATTAAAAATAGATCATGATGCCTCATTAGGCCAGGTAGGATTTAGAAATGGTCTAGTTATAGACTTGATTTGTAGGTCCTACCCTGTAGGCTCACTTTGAAACTCTTATGAATTATCCAATGATTTAAATACATTCTCAATAATCCTCATACAACCACTTAATTCCTATGTGCATCTATTTCACCAAGCCACCATGATCAGACCTTCTCACTAAGACTTTACATGTCATGACTAGACTTTTCAAGCACTTGAAACTTGACAACTGATCTTAAAACACTCTTTGGTGATTCTACACCTTGAAAACATGCCTTGAATTATCCTTAAATAATGGCATACCTATGTACATACCTTTTCATGAAAATCATGTACACGCTCATGATATGCCTATGCTTGTTATGACTAAGCTCCTCAAGATTCCTTATACTCAAGGAATAATACTCAAACATCCTTACAATGATGCTATAAAATAATAAAATTCATCATGCAATACTCTCACATCAATATAATAACCTTAAAAATAACCAATATAATAATCATTAGGTTTCCTTAAAATTATCTCTCAACAAAAAGATATTAGGTTGCCTTCAAATTATATCTCAATAGAAGAGACATTAGGTTTCATTGTCAAGCACACAAGGTCATACTTCAAAACCATTCACCATCCATATTCACCAAATTCACCTTGACATCAATGATAACACTTTTCAACATTTCAAATGATTTACAATCCACCATAATGATAGGAACAACCCATACAAATAACTTGATCCAAGAATTTGACCGCTACTAACTTCTCTAGGGTCCTGCATGCAACCTACCATTCATCTAACTTAGGAAACATGGATTTGAGTTATACCAAGTCAAGAAGAACCCCATTATGATTGGACATAGACTAACTAGAGCACAACAAATCTATTTCTTCCACTAGGTTTATTATGGTTACATATCTAGCCTCTAAAGTATTGAAAAATTATAGGGGTAAAATTGAGACCATTTTCCCCTGAGAATAGAAGCTCATTAAATGGTATAACATCAACCTTATCCATCTTAGTTAGAAAAATCACCCTATACTTTGGTAAAACATATAAATCTACCATTTTTGCAACCAAGTTCTTATCAAAGACTAAAATTAGAAAATTACTCATAAATAGAGTAGCCAACTCAGAATTCACTTTCATGCATAGACTATTCCCCAAGATGTCCTCTCCCAAAACCTGCTCAATCTCCTGCATAATCTTCAAAGATGGTTAAAATCTTGGGTAACAAGATTTATTTAATCGAAGCCAAAACTGACTATGAAGAGTAGTCTTAGCCATAGATTATAGACTTGCCTCATCACATTGAACATAGGTTTTAATCCACATACTAACCCCCATCACATTGAACACAGATCTAGCTAGTCCACTGCATCAAGTACCCTCATGACTGACCCACTAGATTATAGTGTACTAATGACACTATAGAGGTGGTCAACCTATGGAATGGACCCCAAGAACTCTAACTTTAATCACTCAGTTCACACACCACTATTTTATCCCTAACGTGTCAAAATATTGGGTAATATTATTTATATAAGTAAATCTAGAACTAGTGGTGAAGAGTAGTCCTAGCCATGGACTATGGACTTCTCTCATTGTATTGAATACAAGTCTCAAGCCACATACCGACTCTCATTGTATTGAACACCAAACTAGCTAACCCACTACATCAATTACCTTCACAACTGACCCATCTAAGCCTAGTTTAGGAATGATGCTATAGAACTGATCAGCTTGAGAAATGGAACCCAAAACCTCCCACTTTTAATACTTAACTCACACACTACTAGGCTATCCCCACTAAATTATAAATATTTATTTTTACTAAGTATTCAATTATCCTATTTTACTTTCTAAATAATGAAACACTATTTAAAACATAAATTATGATTTATTTAATTTTTAAATTATAAATTATGGTTTTTAAATTTTATATTAATATTTTATATATTCACCCAAAATTAAGTTTTTTTCTGAAGCTTTTCAAAATTATGGTTTAAGTTTTAAAATATAGGGTTTTTTAAATTTTATAATTTAGGCTTTGCTAAATTAGAAATTAATTTTTAAAAAATTTTAAATTATTTTGTTTTATATTTCAAGTTTATGATTTGTTAATAAATAAATCAATATTCACTAAATTTTATATTAGGATGTGTCTTCGAGTTGAAATCAAGGTTTGTAAGTCTTATATTATAAATTAGGGGTTTTCCAAACTCTAAGGTAAGTTTTATTAAATTTCTCTAGTATTAGAGCATTCAAGTTTCACAATTTCAAAATTAGTGTTTTTATGGTTTAAAGTTTATAAAATTAAGGTTATTATAAAGTTTAAAATTGGGACTTTTAAAATTCTACTTTATTAATTTCCAAATTAGGGCTTCAAAAACTATGATTTACAAATTTCAAATTAAAATTTTAATTAAAATTTATTAAATTTAAATTAAGATTTTTAAGCCATAATTTTATAATTTATGAGTTTAGTGTTTATTATTTTTTCAATTAAGTTATGTAATTTATAAATTAATAATTTTTAAATTATAAATTATGGTTTTAGTAAAAAATTAAAAATATAAATTAGGGTGTACTAATGATTTTTTAAAATTTTGTTTTTCTAACTTGAGGTTTGTAGAATTATCATTTTCTCTCACACTTAAATTAGAGTATCAAAATTAAGGTTTATTCATTATTAAATTAGGGTTTTCTAAATTATAATTTGAGTTCATTAGATCAAAAATAAATTTTATAAATTTTGATTTTTAAATTAAAATTTTCTAAATTATATTTACTTGTTTTAATATAAAATATATTTATTTATTAATTAGAGTTTATTAATTTATAAATCAATGTTTTTAAATTTATAAATTAAGGTTCACAAAATTTTAATTTTTTTTACTAATTTATTATTAGCATTTTTTATTAGCCAAAAAAGGATCAATAACCCATCTATTGTATAAAAAAAAACCCCTAAAAGTGTTAAGTATAAAAAGAAAGACCTTAAAAATAAATAACTTAATATTTTTAAAAATTTAGTAGAAGATTAATTATAATTCATGTAGGCTAAAACATAAAATTGATAAATAGAGTCATCATCACTATAAATTTATAGGGGCTGATCACTATCATACACATCATCTTAAACTATCATAGCTATAAGAGTCTCAGTCATTTAATAAGTTTGGAATTGACAAGTGTTAATTCTATGAGTGAATTAGATTGTATGTAGCTTATGTCCCTATGTAACTTAAAAGTAACTATTATCTTTATCAAAGACCATAATTAATCCAATTGAATCCCTAGGTCAAGGACCAACTAGTCCACATCCTCACATGTGGCAAGAGAGTTTTTGGCCTATAACATAAGATTTTGAATTCCAATAATCTAATCCACCTTTATAGTGTCCAAGCAAGGGGTAGATTATCCTGGGACCTTCATGGCTTGTAACTTGTTATCCACTAAGCCACCTTCTACCATATTGTCAACCAATTATGATTTGAAGAGATTGGTTTCTATCCATTTCAATAAATTTTCATCTTAGATGTCTTCCCACAGATCATTCTTATAAAAATTTAAGGCTTATTCAACTATGAGGACACCAAATTTAACAGCTACTTTATCTTGAGATAATTGACTAACCCTATAAATTAATTATCATTATCATCTGAGGAGAAGTTATGTGAAGTTTCATTTTTCCTTTATTTGATTATATTGATAGAATATTATTTACCTTTGCTCATCCTAATCCTTATTTATGGCCCTATAAAATTATCAAAAGTATCCATGCTAGAAGCTCTATAGAATTTATGAAAATAATGAGAGATTAAAATCCCTTTAGTACTATGCTCAAGAAAAGTAAAAATAAACCACAATTTATAGAAAGGGTCTATAGAGTAACTAGGTAGAGATAAATTAATCTAGAGAAAATACACATTTTGGAAGTTATAGAGTTTAACAAGCTTAAATAAAATCTGTAATAGAGGTTCTATTGCAATAAAATAAATTCTTGAAGGGTCTTTTGTTTGGTAGATTCAGAAAAAGAAATAGTAATCTCCCAATACCATTATATCAAATAAATAAATACTAGTCTCTCTTTAAAAAAAAATGCAATCAATAAAAATATCAAGCTGGATGAAAGAAGAAAATGAAGGCATAAATGTGTGATACTATTCAAGTGCATCCCACTCATGGCTACCTTTCCAGGGTGTGAGTGAAGGGGGTATGGTGAGCTTTAAAGCCCTTCATACGAGTCACCTATGAAATTGCAAAGATGTTAAGATCAAGGCATACAAGTGAGAATATTTTCAAGATTAAAATAAATAAATAACTCACTTGCCTAGTTAAAATCATGTTTAGGACAATCAATGTGATGGGAGCAATAACTAGATATTTGTCTATTAGTAACTTAAGATTGTTATCAAAACTATAGGGATTGAAAAATAGTAAAAATTATTATTTTAAGTGGATATCAACTCCAAAATTATCAAGATGATATGTGAATTTATTTCCTTTCCATTTTTATATGGATAACCTTAACATTTATGAGTTCAGATAGAATATTTTTATAAACTTCATTGTCAATGATAGTTTCCAATGTTAGAATTTTTTTTTATGGTATCTAAGATGATCTAAGAATCCTCCTCAATCTCTAAATCAATACAATTTTGATCAAGAACAATCTTCATACCTATCCAAAGTTATTTGGCTTCAATGAATTTGTTTGAATGACTTCCCAATGCTTCATTAAAGCCTAGAAGAGGTGAGCCATTACAATCTCTAAAAATACCACTAACTACAACCCAACCTAAATTAATTTTAATAACTCCATAAAAGTTGATTTTAATGTGTTAACCATGTGAGGCATCTATTAAACCTTCATGTGCACTTTAGTATTTCTTCCAACCCTTTTATCAAATATTTTTTTATTAATAATAAAATAATAATTTTTATATGTTTAAAATTATGAATTACTAATTTTGAATTCATGATTTTCTAATTAAGATATCATGGTAATTTTATAAATTATGAATTAGGGTTTCTAACCCTAATTAAAAATAGAGTGCTAAATATAATTTATAAATATAAAACTAAGATTTTCTAAATCCTAGATTAGGGTAACTTAGTCATTTTATTTCATAGTAGATATTACTAAATTTTAGGTTAGGTTTTGGTATTATAAAGTATAGTATATTTTATATGGTATTATATTTTTGTACTTTTAAAATTAATGTTTACAAAATTAGGGATACATATTAAAAATATTAAAAATTTTAATTTCTAATTTTCAATTTTACAATTAAACTTTTCTGAATTTGAATTTAAATAATGTTAAACAAAATAATCTTTAAAGTAGGGTTTATTAATCTATTAATTATGTCCATTTATTTTCTACATTAAAATTTAATAACTTTATTATTATATAATAATAATAATAATAATAATAATAATAATAATAATAATAAAGTTATTAAATTTTAATGTAGAAATTAAATGGACATAATTAATAAATTAATAAACCCTACTTTAAACATTATTTCTTTAAACATTATTTAAATTCAAATTCAGAAAAGTTTTATTGTAAAATTGAAAAATAGATATTAAAAACTTAATTATATATATATATATATATATATATATATATATATATATATATATATATTTAAAATATTTTATTTTTAATTGGGTTTTCATAAATTTTAAATTAGTTTTTTTTCATTTATATCTTACTACTTTAAAATTTTATATTTGTACATTACTTAAGGTTTTATAAATTTTAATTTAAAATTTACTATATTTAAATTAAAAATAAAGTTTTATAAATTATAGTTTACAAATTTTTAAATTAAGATATTTTAATTTTTAAATTAGAATTTATTAATTTTTAAATTAGGGGTTGGTAATATTTTCTTCATAGTTTTGTTAATTTTTAAATAGAGCTTGTAAATATTAATTTTTAAATTTATGTTTGTCAATTTAAATTTTAATAATTTATAAATTATGATATGATGAGTTCTAAATTATGGTTTGTTAAATTATACATTTGAAAAGAATCTAAATTTATTGGGCTTTGTTAAATTATAAATTAAAATTTATAAACTTGTATTTGGTGTTAAGATGAATTATAAATAAATTGTTATTTAATAAATATAATATTTATGAATATGAAGTTTATAATTATATAAATAAAAAAATTATTGTTATTAAATTTCTTACAAAATAATTAATTATATAATTATATTTTTCATAAATAAGGCACTTACAAATATTATATTCAACAATTGAAATAGAAATCATATCCATGCATATTACTATCAAATTTAAATAAATAATAATAATATTCTTTCCTCAAAATTAAAATAATAATATTATGGTAATCGATATTGATTCATGTATTTATTATATTTATAATATATTGAGTGAATAAGAGATGAAAATTGACAAGATTTTAAAGGGTGATAAGAAAGGTGGGACATTGGTAGTATTATTGGTTTAAGATCTCAAAAAATCATGTGGGATTTATAGAACCTGTTGAGATATCACTCCTCCATAAAAAAATTGTTTGCCTAGTTCTAGACTCATGTTTTTGACTTTATTAAGAGTTATATTCCCAATTTCTTTGAAAAGGTGGGTTGAATATGAATAGACAGACAAATATGCATGACAAACAATGCTTACAAAATATAAATCTATAATACAAAGTAGTAATGGTATAGAAACATGATACATGATATTTTCATCTACGAAAAATAATTTAGGAAAAGAAACACAACACAACAACCTTATTCCTTATTAAATTAACTCAATTTTTTATAATATAATGTACTTTAAAATTTGTAATTGAACTTCAAAATTTATACTTGACCATAATGAAGCCTAATGCATGTAAGATTATTTATAATCACATCAATATGATATTTTCCATGTGGTATTACATACAGTGGGTCTAAAATCATGGGATGAGAACCCACACATAAAAATCCACTGTTATAAAACATGAGTCATAAGCCATAGGTTGAATCTTCTCATAAGGACCCAAAAATATTAGGTCAAGAATTAATTATTGGAAACTCACACATTACAATTCACCACCATGTCTAACAATGTAAGAACACCTATCAGTGACACTATCTCAAATATATTTAATACATAATATATAAGGGATGAAAAAACATAAAAACTATAAGACTCATAATGTATAATATCCAAAATTATCCCACTTGTTGAAAAATTTACATAAGGGTCATAACTATATAATTTACATAGGGGTCATAAATATATACTTTAAGTAGGTAATGGGATCCATACCCATAAAAATTAACTTTTTATTCCTCACAACCTTCATCAATAAATCAATTTTTTTTATAAAGTATCAATTGTTTCCAACAACACCTTGTCTTAAAAAATTTCTCTAACAAATTGGTATGGTATATCAATATGCTTCAACTATGCATGATAACTGAGGTTCTTTACCAAATATATTTCACTTTTACTATCAAAATATATCATCACTACTTTCTAAAAAACTAATATTTTAACACAACCTCTATAATGACACAATTTACTTATTTGCATAAGTGGTTTTCATATTATATATTTAATAATGGAACTACTACCTATCCTTTCTCATCCATCTAAATATTCCACCAAATAGGTTAAACATATAATCAATTGTATATCTTAGATAGTCAAGATATCCAACATAATCAACATCAACAAAACCTAAACATTTAGTGTTTTATTCTACTTTGGTGTTATTGGTAGCATACTGCACAATATAAAGTTACACACATATGTGTGAAGATCCTTTTCACAATAGTCCAATGTTTATTTACTATGTTGGACATATATCTTCTCAAAAATCCCACTATATTGGAAATGTTAGGACTAATATATACCATAGCATACATAGAGATTCTGATAGTATTTGTATAAGGAATCTGAGACATTTCCTCTATCTCTTCTTGTGGCTTGGGACAATGTTCAACTAATAATTTTTTACTAACAATAAATGGAATTCTCATAGGTTTAAATTCATTCATTCTAAACCTATTTAATATCATCTTTACATATTTCCTCTTATTTAACCATAGTTTATTTTGGTTGATCCCTTTTAATTTCTATGCCTAGAATGAATCTTGTAACACCTAATTCCTTCATAGAAAACTAAGATGATAACTGAGATTTAACATGATCAATCATTTCCTTATTTTTACCAATTAACAACATATCATCCACACATAAAAATATGATAAATTTTTTAACAACTTATTTTAAATACACATAACAATCAAATTTGCTCCATACAAACCAAAGTCCCAGCACAAAATTGTCAAACTTTTGGTTCCACATATTTGATAATTACTTCAAGTGATAAATAACTTACTCAACCTATACACCAGGCATTTATTTACTTTAACATTAATTTTTTTTCAATGTACCATGTATATATCTTCCTCAAGTTCCCCATTGGAAATATTTTTTTTACATCCATCTATTCTACTTCAAGATTAAAAAAATAACAATAGCCAAAAGAAATATAATTCAAAAACAAGGAAAACAACTTTACCCAAATCAAATACCTCTACTTTGGAATATATTTTTTCCACCAATAACTATTTATAATTCACCATTTTTACTTATGTATTGTATTTCAACTTGAACAACCATTTGCAACCAATGTGTTTTATATGATTAAGTAGTTTCACCAAGTCTTATGTCATATTTGATCTAATGACTCCAGTTCTTCATATATGGCCTTATTTCAAATTTTATTTTCCTTTAAATCAAGTGCCTCCCTTACAATATTATAGTATTCATTAGTAACATATAACAGTGATAAAATAAATGTATATTAGAAATTATATGGATCATACCTTTCTATTGTCTTTTTAATTTGATCTAACCTTCTCAAGACTAAAGTTTGAGATCATTCCTCTTCTAATTCCTAACTTAGCATAAACCTAAAAAATCACAAGAAACTTATCAAAATAATTCAATCAAGCATTCAAGTGAACAAAGCTTCCCTATTTTCTCCTATTTCTGTATTAGTCATAGGGGAAACCACATCTACAAGTCTAAAGTACTAAAGGAGAACTTCATGAATCCTATTTTTAAGTTACAAGATAGGTCATTATTTTACTTGGTTTCTAGATATTGTATTCTTATTCACATACAAGATAACACATAGGGGATAACTACATCAATCTAAGTCCCTCTTCAAAGTAGTTGTTATGTAAGAATCACCAATTAATATAGGGGTATTTGGGGTTAGATCGACACCATGATCCCACTAAACCATTTTTTACATAGCCAATATGAATATGAAGAACTAGAGTTTTTATATTTGACAAAGATTGATAGCCCACGATCCATATCTAAGTACACTAGAATGAAGGTGACACAAAACTTAGAATATCCTATATGGTCACATATAGATCTATTAGGTATTCTATATTGGATACCTATGTCTAAGTTATATATAAGCATCAATGCAACTATCCAAGGTCAACATAGGTATATGAGGCTATAGACATTAAATTTTTAGAATATGATGAATGATCCAGGGCATTAATCCAGTCTATTTTTAGCATGTTCCATATCATACCTACATATGCACAATAAGCTAGCTAATCACTCTTATGTTCATTTAATTATTATATAAATTAATAATTATACATATAATTTTTATCATATGTTAGTATTTAAACTTAGAATATTGTTTATCTAAAATTATAAATTAATTGTCCTATTAGAGATATGTTTATCACCCTTATGCATATTAATTTCTATATTCTTAGCCATATATTATATTGACCCATTTAAATTTAGGGTTAAACATTTGGTGAACCTTATCTATATTAATTATTTTTTTCTTGTTCCTAGGGTTTTTAACTAGATATGGTTTTACATTGTTTTACTTTTTAATTTTATGCTTATATTATTTTGCATGAAACTCGGGCATAACCCTAGATTAGGTGGTGTGAACATTGAACAAATTTATATTCCTCTCCTAAAATGATATGATATTGATATGATTTAAATATTCAATATATTCAAAAATACCCTTAAGGTAGGGTAACACCATATAATACTCCTTTAGGAAAGAATAACTCCACAATGTCTCTTCAAGGGGATAACCTCCAATATCCTCTTACAGTAGAAGACTCAATGATTACTTGATATCTTTACCATGATAATCATCTCCTTTATATAGACATATATCTAACCAATGGATGGGTAACCTCCTAATCCCAATGTAGGATGACCATTACATTAATGCACTAATTCCACAAGTTACTCCATTATCCTAATAAATTGTACCCATATAACTAACTAAGGGGATGTGTGCCACATGTTGGCATCTCCATAAACCCATATACATTAATATATCATATACCTAGGTACATAGCATTACTTCCCTCCTTGACATGTTTCATCCCCAAAACATAGGAAGAAACCAAAATAATGAGTGTGCTTCAAATCATTTCACACTTGTCTCCAATCTCGATCATCTAGCCATCCATATGTGATCTTGGTAGGTGATATATCTCTAAACTTGTTTCCAAATTCTATTATGCTCCTCTGATTTTTTTCATGATCATAATTATACTACTTTGGTATCTAAAAATAATTATTCCTCTTTTTATTCCATGTACCATATTCTGATACGCTACTTTGATTCCAACCATGACCATAATAGGTATTCTTCCATGCATAGTCATAGTGATTTCCCCATTCATTCCATGTGCCATAGTATTTTTTTTTGGATTCCATGCATATCCATAATGATTGGAAATTTTATTTCCTGTATAGACAAAATGATTGTTGTTATGACACTTCCTCACTTGGTTCCATGATTGTTTCCTCTCATGATGATGTGGGTGTCTATATACCTCAACTTTTTCCAATATTTTAACCTTATCCACATTTTCCTTCTTTATCTCTTTAGTAGATTAAGCATTCATTTCTAGGTGTAGTGTGTCTTTATCTATATCATCTGAATCTTCATCATGCTCTTCATCACCTATTTCAATCTCATCCTCATGATCTACCTAGATTGTTATTGGTGACTTTTTCACTATGATATCTTGTAAAGTGATCTTCTTTTTCCTATACCAAAAATTCATGAAATTTTTTTAAACATTAATATTCATTGTTCCCAAAGTATCTAACCATGGATATCTAAGAACTATATCCACATCATCCATATCCAAATCATAAAAATCTGAATGCAAAACATATTTTTCCATAATGAGCTTCAAATCTTCAAACATTGAAATATTCTTACCATCTACTTGAACCTCCTTGATATTATTTGATTGAACATGTAGATTCTTGGACACATTCATGTTAATGAAGTTATACTTAATGGTAGGGTTTATGGACACAACCACCTTCTTCTTTTGAATGCATCCATGAAATTGAAAAATTGACTCAGATTTTTTCAGAGACAAATTATTTGAACCCTTCTTCTTCTTCTTCTTCTTCTTCTTCTTCTTCTTCTTCTTCTTCTTCTTCTTCTTCTTCTTCTTCTTCTTCTTCTTCTTCTTCTTCTTTATCATCATTATTTTATTCCTCTTCTACATCCTCTTTTTATTTTATATCCCAACGATCTAGGAAGATTTATTCCATTGCTTCCCATGAAGAATACTTTTGCGCAAAGCTCAATTGATTAAACCATCAATGTTGTGTAGGCCTAGACAAAGAAAGAGATAATTCTATTTTCCATAAAAAAAATTTAGTATTATTCACCTTAAAAATGATCCACCATTCTCTAGCATCAACATCATCTTCCCTTGAATTTTTTTGTAATTTCATGATCCACAAAAAAAATTAGGATTCATGAAACCCTAAAATGTCAATAACTCATATAAAACTAATCAAAATAGTCCCAAATTTTTATTGTATCTTTCTCGTATGACATTGTAACCTCAGTCAAAATTTTGTGAAAAAATGTCACAAATTTTGACTTGTAGATTGAATATATGAAACACCATAAAATCACAACAAATCACTCAAAACAACTCAAAAAATTCTAAAATTTTTACTGTGTTTATCTTATATCTTCTTAAATCTACATTAAACATTTAAAATAAAAATTACCTATATTTCAGAAGATATAGCAAAATTAGTATAAACCCTAAAATAGAAATAACTCCCTCAAAACTAATCAAAAAATATCAATTTTTTTTAATGTGACTTATTTAAAATATTCTCCATATCTAGAAAAAAAATTGTGGAAAAATTCACAACCAAGTAAAATATACTGATGATTAAAAAAAACTAGGTTTTTGTTTCACACAATTTGCCCAAATTGAAGATCTGATACCACTTGATATGATCTTGATATGATTTAAATATTCAATATATGCAAAAATACCCTTAAGGTAGGGCAACACTATATAATACTCATTTAGTAAGGAATAACTCCACAATGTCTCTTTGAGGGGACTACCTCCAATATCCTCTTACAATAGAAGACGCAATGCTTACTTGATATCTTTACCATGATAATCATCTCCTTTATATATACATCTATTTAACCAATGGATGGGTAACCTCCTAATCCCAATGTAGGCTGACCATTATCCAATGCACTAATTCCATAAGTTACTCCATTATCCTAATATATTTTACCCATATAACTAACTAAGGGGATGTGTGCCACATGTCGGCATCTCCATCAACCCATATACATTAATATATCATATCCCTAGGTACATAGCATACAACCTAAAATGTCTCAAAATAATGAATGTCCTAATCATATGGTTCATGATGATATAAATGTTGAAAATGAACAACATGCTAATGAGATTATCATAGAATAAGATCTTGATAATGAAAACCCATGAATATAATGAAACTAATGAACATGATCAAATAGCTCATGATCAAGTGTAATTAATTGAATTGTTTGGTGAGTGTATTCATAAAAACACCAAAGATATTGATGAGATCCTATGAACCATATAAGAAACTAAAAAAATAAAAAGTGTAGATGAATAAATAGATCTATTTATTGATCATGTTATTATAACTATGGACCATCCCAATATATCAATAACTATCCCTTTAGGCACATAGCCATTTCATAATTCTAATGGGGGAATGAGATATGTGTTCACAACTTTGTTACTTGAAAATACTATTGCTACATATTTTTGGTGGTTTGTTTGGCACAACACACCAAATCTGGGAGGAAAAGAGGGAGAGAGAAGGCTCCACTCATGATAATTTCCCCATCCTTATTTTCCACCCCTCCTAAAAGGAAGTAAGCTAGGAAGTATCTTCCTTAAGGTCTTGGTTACCAAGTCTCAGCGTACTAGACACCTCAGTTAGTCAATGCAAGTTTTTCCATACAAGGGGACCATTTGGAATACATTTCAAGAATTATTATATAGGTTTGGTCTATTTTTCCTAGAAGAACCATCTTGTTCAAATTTATCAATGAACTTCCTTGATAGTTGGCACTTATCTTTTATCTAGATTCAATAGTGCATAAAAAAAGATAAGTAAATGATGAACATGCAGTCCATATAAAAATTGATTAACTTATTTTAATTCAAAATAATCTAAATATAATCTAATAAAGACCAAAAAGAGAGAGAGAGGTTAGGAAGAAAGATAAGATGAGCCTACTTTGTAGAGAGGATAGTTATATCCATATTTGAGTAGACCAATCCATTTAAGTAAACTAGTCTTTACTTTGGCTTGCATGGAACAACTAAGAGATAAATAATGTAAAATATTCTAAGGACAATAGTAGCTATGTAGTAGATAGAAACATAGTCACGATATACATGTGCAAATAATGAATACCACTCACAAAGATTTAAAAATATATATTTATGAAATCATGGATATAGGGTTTATCAATACTTAGTCAAAGTACAAAAGTGTCCTCAAACATCCTCAACTCATGCAAGAAAGGGTAAAATTAACTAAGAAAATACAAAATACAAAAAATTCCTATTCTTCTACACTAGCTTATAATACTAAATAGATTAGCCTCTAATACAATAGATAATTGGTAATTTATAGGTAATGCAAGCCTATGGAGTCATCAATCATACCACTACATGGTAGTTATAAGCATTCAATATATTTGTCTAGCTAAGATCAAACTTAGATCAAATCCCACTTTATCCTAAGGAAATTAGGACTAAGATCACACCAGCTGATCTTTGAATTAAACATGGGTGGCTATAGCTGATCTGACACTCATCAAAGAATTAATTGGACACATTTTGTGTAGAAGGGGACATGTATTTAACTCTAATGATCATTATTAATTAATGCATTATTTGTCTTTTTATGGTTTATGACTTCTTGATCTTGATGTGCATGCCATCACCTGGCCAAACCCACTGTCTAACTTACATAGTAAATTATGCCCTATTATTCCTCTCACCACTAGAATATGAGATACCATTTGATCATTCAAATCTAACTAGAAATGCAGTTTAATTTTTAGACCTTGGCATCCAATATGGGAAATAAATCCATCAAATTTAAAATTTGATCCTTTTTTTAGGTCCACATATATTCATCAAGAAAGATGTACCACATGTTATTTCTAACTACTTATAAAATCCAACATGTACTTCAGTGTCAGGTCCTATTTCCTTGTGGTAGGCTTTCATTAATTCACTGCTCAGATGAGGTACCTAGATTCTTGAATTTTATTTAGACTAGGGTATAGTGATATATTAAAAAGTGTCAATATCCATTTCACCTAAATCTTAGAAGTCCTAGCTCAATGTTCAATGTATATTGGTTGCTTTAGAGTCTTGAAATCTTGATAGATGGCCTCATCACATGGCCTCACTTGACCTCCTCTCTATCTACCTATTATAATTGACCTAAGGCATATAAAAATGGGATGATGCCACATGTAATCATGACATTCACCTAGAGAGTCCATTGGGTTCTTAATTTACACTGACCATCTTGGGGGATAAGGGAGATAGGATCATGTTAGGTGGAAGATCTCAAGCATCCAAAGGATCCTAGGTAGTGCCTTTATCTAAGGCACTCTAGATAAGTTGACAAGTAAGGGATAGATAGGTGGTATTACCTCATTTATTTTAGACTTGTAAAAAGGGAACTAGTCATTAGAATTAAAATAAAAAGGTAGTTGTTAGACTTCAATTCACCCAACTTTAGCTAAAAATGACTAAGTCTAAAAGCCCAAAAAGAGAGGGGGAAAGCCTATAAATTTGAGTGATTCAAAGGGGGATTTTACCAACTACATAACTAAATTAGCCCATTTACAATATGAATGACTAAGTCTTAAGATAAAAATGTATAAAAACATAATACTTTAAAGTTAATTAAGAGAAGACATGAACCCAAAATAAGTAGACTTAAGAAAACTTATACACTTTAGTAAAAATGGAATGTATTATGATCTTTGAAAGTCTTGATAGGATAGATGAATATTAAATTTAAACTCATGAAATTCTAACTGAGATGCCAACGCATCCTATAATTGGTAGGGTCATGCCATATGGAATCCATTCTCTCATCCACAACTTGAGTGATCATCCACCTAAGCTAAATTATTTCATAGGCCTGGCAAGGTGAGATCATGACACTTATCAATATCTTGCTCATCTGGGTCCTTACCAAGGGCTTGGAGACATATGGACCTTCCCTAAATAGTAGGGAGATAGGATCACACCAAGTATCATGATCATGGGTATCTAAGAAATCAACTATTGATCAAAATTATATGAATTATCATAGGTCCATAGTGAAGTGGGCTTACACTATGTGGCATGATCTTGTGCATCCGAAAGGTCTTTGGTCTAGGCTCACATATCTATAAGTCATGATGAAGTGAGGAGCCTATATCATGGCACCTATTATCATCTCATGCTTTTGGGAGGTTGGAGGCCTAATTTGAAATTTGAAATAGCTCAAAAAAATGAGGAAGCTTGATTTGCACACTTGGAACCATCTCACTTTCCAAGTCTTGAAAGGGCCTAAAGAAGTGAGTGAATTGTACTTGGTAGCTCTAGTATAATTTGAGGACTCACAAGAGATGAAGTGAATGTTGACCTATAAAATGGATAATAGATGTCATATTTTAAATTTAAACTTTCACAAAAATGACCAAGGTAATAGAACAAAACAATGATAATATACAATAATATTAACGAATAAAGATAGGCATCTTAATAAATTCCAATCCAATCGATCCAAAATTTACTAAGTTTTAAAATAAAAACCATATAAATTTTTAGCCATTTTACTTTGAAAAGGAGTATATATGAACTAGATTACTAAATAAAAGAGTGCATAGATTATGAGACAATTAGACCATTTTCATTAACCTAAGACAAAATGGTCCATAAAGGAAAATTCTAATGTAGTTTGAAATGTGTTATAGAATAGAAAAAGACTTATTATGTTTATGTAGATTTAGATATCCATATTAATACATCCCCAATTGTAAACTCTTTCAGAATAAGTGCATATGATGGACAATTTAATTTTAGACTTAGTTCAAAGAGTGAATCCAATATAAAATTATGACTTTAACTTCATAAGGACCCTTTCCAATTAGATAAATAAGTAAAATAGGCCCAAAATTGATTAAAATAGAAGACTAAATTCTAGGAAAAAAGTGATTCCATACTTTCATTGATTAAATTAGGGCATGTTGTACAAGCAATAACAAATGGTGACTCTGCTAGAATAAAGAAACAATCAAATAACATAGAATTTATAACTAGAATTATGCTTGCAAATGAAAAAAATCAATCAGGTATAAGGTTGGAGTAGCTAAGTGACCAAATCAACATCCCCATTTATCCTATGTGTAAAAATGAGTTGATTTACCATTTCATAAGACCTACCAAGATTAGCTATTATGACTCAAACTATAAGGCTATTGAATCCTACCTTAAAAATGTTTACTTGTGCATTGATCCACTAATAGATAGGAATTTCTCTCTAGATTGAGTTGGATTTTATCCCATTCAAGGCCTTTTTCTACTTCCATCTAATCATCCATGGCCTTGGTAGTGATTTCCTAAATCACCCATCATTATTTTTTTCTTAAATTTATTTTATTTACTTGTTCTCTTTTCTCATTTTCTTCTTATTTTACTAGCTCAGTTTAAAGTTGAGGACCACTATATTTAATAAAAGGTATAAATATATATTTTACACCCTTGGCCTTCATGATAGTATCTTCACTCAAATAGATTCAGAAATTATTTAAGATATGAAATTTTTGCATGGTTTCAATAAGATACCTTCAGTGTCTAACTAGCCTTACCCAAACTTAGCTAGATTAGAACAAGTAGAGATAGATAAAATAATCTAAGTCTTCAAGACTAACCATATAAAAATTTCCAAAGTAAAAAAAAACTCAAGAACCACCCTCACATAAAAAATTATTTATGCTACTTACTTGTAGGCCTTTCACTTCATCACCATTCACTAAACAACATGGAACCATAGGATAAAATGGTTGAGATAGACCCAATGATGAAAGTAGAAAAATAAAACCAAAAAACAAACCTAAGCTAACTAACAAAAATAGAAAATAAAAAGAAGGAAGGGAAAGTAATAAAGTAAAAAGAAATTATATTCAAGATCATCCCAAGTTATCTCAAACTTGGAAGTAGGGGTTGAGGAGATGTATTTTGACAAGCAACAAGACCTCCTCACTAGTTGGACACCTGAAACATAATGTATTCATGTCATATATTTTAATAAGGTTGGTACTAATCCTACCAAGGAAAGGCATATACTTGAATTTATGTTCTCCTTTACATTGAAAAACATTATCCCAAAGAGCCTAAGTAAAAATTTTACATGTAAATTAATCAAATTTATGATTAAAAAATTAGACATGTACTTACATTCTATTATCATGAATCATTTGGGGTATATTTTGAGATATACCTCTATCCATACATTAAATTGTGGTGATGGATAGGGGTGGGATCAACACATACCATAGTAAGTTATATACCCAAATCAACAGAGATATTTTCTTTGTGATAGCCAAGTGGTGATTCTACTATTGGTTTCCCTTCATCATCCATGTTGTCATTTTCACCATCCCAAAGATTTAGGCTTATTTTTCCTAAGTCAAGGACCTTATAGATTTATCATCAATGGTTGAATTATGTGGAGAGTTGTATTGGATAAAATCACTTTCAACATCAACTCTCATTAGCTTCATTTATTCATTCAAGCCACCATTCTCATGATGTCTCACTTCAAACTTGATTATGTTTGTTACTAAAGAGAAGTCATGGATGTTGTAGTCCCATTATAGAAGTTTCTTTGAATATTCCAAGATTTGATATGCAAGGACAACTAGTTGGATCTCTGCTATTTTCTCCACCTCTAATGAAGAGATGGAGGTCAATTTTATGCCACCAAGCTATTAATCTTTTGAATCCATCTTATCAAGAGTAAATTCATATGATATGGGTATTTTATATTCATAGCATACATTTTAGTCATCCATCTACTCAAACTCTTCTATTTCATCTCCAAGATATCTACAAAAAGCATATGATCTTTTTATTTTACACACATCTCTTTTATACTCAAATATTTATATAGGAACTCACTTAAGGTGACTATTGTTTATTCATCACTATAATCATCCTCATCACTACTCTCAGAGAATGTCTCTTGCCAATGAAATGGGATATTCTTAGTCAGCATAATTATGTCAATACTTGTCCCATTTTTTCATCCATAGACTCCAAGGGTGAACCTAAGAATATATTCACATAAGTCATATTATTCATTATTGGTTGAGTATCCCCTAAAACAAAGGACAATTGATCATTAAAATCATGCTTGACTACTAGAGAAAGGAAAAATAACCTACTAATCATATACATATAATTATCATAATCATATGCATTTAAATCAATATATGTTTTCTCATTCATCAAAAGGGGGTCAGATTGGACATAAGCTTTAGGTAATGCTTCATTGTAAATCCCAAACTAGTTTTTTGGTTGACTTACAAGTAGATAAGTTTGAGGATTATAGGTGTAAACACCTCACTAACTTGATGAGTAAAATGGGTTGTTACCATAACTATGTGGCATCATTTACTATTCAATGACGATCACCTATTGATAATTAGAAGTCAAAGATGTGAGTTTAATATTGTGTCCTTTGAATAAGCATAATATTTAGGGGATCTAATACTCTAAGATAAAACTCAATAGTCACTACCTCTATTTGTAGGAATGGGTCTTTTAACCTTATGTATAAATAGTGTAAATGACTATTAAATAATATCATGGTTTCATTAGGATTTCTACAAGTTATATCAAACTAATAATATAAGGTATTAGGATCAATAGACACACTAAAATGGTTGACAAACATATTTTTAGATAGCCCATGAGGTAACATATCCAATTGGAAAACCAAGCTACCAATGGTAAGCATATCCATATAGGTAATAGGGGAATTGGTATAAATTCATGTCCTCATGTTGGATCTGGGTTTAAATTATGGTCTCTTAAATTACTATATATGTTCTTCAGCCATTTTAATTCCACCATGTGTATATTTTAAACAAAATTTATCAAGGTTCTTAGGCAAGTCATGTGCAGACCCTAGAATATTCATAAGGTAAAAACTTTCATCAATCAAGCACAAGGACATAGATTGGTTCAAATCCTATTGATGTGTTATTTAGGAACAAAAAAATGTTGAAAATTATGTAAAAATACCATAATTGGTAATAAATACCAAATAGTATCTTATTCAGGCCCTCTTCTAGCACCAATCTCTTAGTGGTTTGTTTGGCACAATACACAAACTCTAGCATGAAAAGAGGGAGAGAGAAGGATCCATTTATGAGGATTCCCATTCCTTCCCTTCCACCTCTCCTAAAATGAATCAAGATCAACATCAACGTCCCCAAGGTCTTGGTTACCAAATCTCAATGTATTAGACACCCTAGTTGGCTGATGTAAGTTATTCCATACAAGGGGCCCATTTGGAATACATTTTGATATTTATGATAGAGGCTTGGTCTATTGTTCCTAGAAGAACTAAATCATTTAGATTTATCAATTAACTTCCTTGTTGTTTGACACTTGTCTTTTAGTTGGGTTCAATAGTGTATTAAAGAAGATAAGTAAGTGATGAACATGCAGTCCATATAAAAATTGATCAACTAACTATAATTCAAACTAAACTAAAGATAATCTAATAAAGATAAAAAAATAAAAAGAGAGAGGTTATGGAGAAAGATAATAGGATCCCACTTTGTGTAGAGTATAGTTCTATCCCTATTTAATATACCAATCCCTTTAAGTAAGCTAATCTTTATTTTGGCTAGCATGCCATGACCAAGAGACAAAGAAGGTTCAAGAGTCTAAGGTCAAGACTATGTAGGAGAGGGAAACACAATCACCATATACATGCACATACAATAAATATCACTCACAAAGCTTTCAAATAAAATATATTTCTTGAATCATAGATCTAGGGTTTATCAATACTCAAGTGAAGTATACAAGTGTCCTAAAATAACCTAGACTCATGCAAGAAAGGATAAAAATAACCTCGAAAGTAGTAAATATAGAAAAAGGGTCTAGTTCTATACACTAGATTATAATAATAAATGGAACAACCTCTAATACAATGGAGAATTTGTCTTTTATAGGCAATGAAATCTTATGGAGTCATCAATCAATACACTACAGGGTAGTTACAAGCATTCAATGAGATGTGTCCAACCAAGATCAAAATTGAATTGAATGCTACTTAATGTTTATGAAATTAAGATCAATATCACACCAACTGATCTCTAAATTTAATTTAGTTGGTTGTAACTAATCTAACACTCATCAAAGAACTTAATTGGTCTCATTCTATGCAACAAGGTCATGCCTTGCAATCTAATGATCATGCCTAACTAAGATGTTTATTTTTCCTTTTTTAGTTTGTGACTAATTGATTCTAAAGTGCATGCCATCACTTGACCAAACCCACTATCTAACTTGCCTAGGAAATTATGTCCTATGGTCCCTCTCACCACAAGAAGATGAGATACCATTTGATTGTTCATCTCTGATTAGAATTGTAGTTTAATTTTTAGACCTTGGCATCTAAGATGGTTACTAAAGGAATAAAAATTAATCTTTGTTCCTTTTCATGGAGTTCCATGTATATTAATTAAGAAATATGCAATACATGGCTATTTTTTCTCTACTTATAAAACCCAACGTGTCCTTTTGTGTTAATTCCATGCTACATGGAAAGATTTCACTTACTTGCCATTTGGTAGATGGTCCCATAGTCTTTAATTTTTTTGGACTAGGGTGAAACAAAATCTTGAAAAATGGAAATATCCCACTCACCTAGATTTTATAGGTATTGGATCACTATTCAATATGTACTGGCTTCCCCAGAGCCCTGATTTGACATGTGACCTCATCCTAGGCCCTCACTTAATCTCTTATTTTTCTACCTATTTTTATTGACTTGAGGTGTGTGGAAGTGGGATGTCTCCATAAGGGATCATCCCATTAACTCAAAAATTCCATCAGGTGCTTAGTTTTTATTAACCATCTTGGGGGATTGAGGAAATAGGATCATGCCACATAACATGATCTTGAGCATCTAAAGAATCTTGGATGGTTCCTTTATCCAAGGCACTTTGGTGAAGTAGACAAACAAGGGATTGACATGTGGCATTATATCATTTATTTTATGCCTATAACACTATTAAGATTCAAAAAAAAAGGTAGATATTAGACTTTAATTCATTCAACTTCAACTAAAAATGACTAAGTCCAAAAGCCCAAAAAGATAGGGTAAAATATTGTTAATCTGGGTGGATGAAAGGGGGATGTTTATAACCACATAACCAAATTAATCCATTTAAAATATTAATCACTAAGTATTAAGATAAAAGTGTACTAACATAATAAAATTTAAGTTAATTAAGAGAATCCATGGATCTAAAATTAGTATACTTAAGTAAAATTAAACATTTTATCCCAAAAGGAATGCATTTTGATATATGATAGTCGTAACAGGTTGGAAAGCCATCAAATTTATACTCATGTAATTTTGACATGGATGTACATGTATCCTCTAGTTTTTAAGGTAATTCCATGTGGTATCCATTCACTCATTCATGGTTTGAGTGATCATGATCTCACTCATTCAGTGCCCTACTAGGGGATTGGAGACATATGGACCATCCCTAGGGAGCAAGGAAACAAGATAATTTCATATGGTATTATCCTAGGAATTTGGGATATTGATTGTTGTTATAAATTATATGAACTATCTCAGGGTCATGGTGAAATAGGATTACACCAAATGGCATGATCCTATGCATCTGCAAGGTCTTTGGTCTGGCTTGTAGATCTATAATCCATAATGAAGTGAGGATCATGGATCATGACACCCATCATCATTCCAATAATTCAAGAGGTTAGAGGATTATTTTTATGTTTGAAAGGGTCTGGGGAAGTGATGAAGTATGATTTTGACACTTGGCACCGTCTTGCTTTCCTAGGGACCAAAATACTTAGCCAAAAAAATGATTAAGTCCTAAACAGGCTTGAGGAAGTGAGAAACTAACACTTGAAATCTCTAGGCTCATCTAGGGAATTATGGGTGATGAAGTGACTATTGGCCTACAAAAGGGACAATAGCCATTACATTTTAAATTTAAAATTTCATAAAAATGACCAAGGCAATAGACCAACATAAAGGCAATATACAATAATATTAATGAATAAAGATAGGTATTTTGCTGAATTTTAAGCCAACCAATCCAAAAATGACCAAGTATGAACATATATATATATATATATATATATATATATATATATATATATATATATATATATATATATATATATATATATATATATATATATATATATATATCCATTTTACTTTGAAAAGAAGTAGATATGGACCAGTCTGCTAAAGAAAAGAGTGCAGAGATTCTAAGATAATTAGACTATTTTCATAAACCAAAATTTTAAATTTGTCATAAATGGGAATTATAATTTAATTTGAAACACATTGTAAAATAGACCAAGACTTATCAATATTATGCAGATTTAGATATCCATATTAATACAACCCCAATTGCAAACTCTTTTAGACTAAGTGCATATGATAGGCAATTTAAGTTAAGACTTAGTTAAAAAAATGAAGCCAATATAACATTATGACTTTAACCTCCTAAGGACCCTTTTCACTTAGATAAATAAATAAAATAATCCTAGACTTGATTAAACCAAAAGACCATATTCCACAACAAAAAGACTTTCCATGATTTCAATGATGAAATTAAGGCTTGTTGTGCAATCAACAACACATGTTACATGGGAAACATAAATACTTCAACCTAATTATCAATTTAAAAGCATCAATCCATTCAAACTATAGGTATACCTCCTTTGGTAACTTCCAAAATTTCCAATCTTAATGGCCAATAGGTGCATGCTCTTGTCCAAACTAAAAGACTTATGTAAATTAAGGTTATAAATATTAAACAAAATTATATGAAATCATATTATGTTATTGATTCACAAGAGGTGTTACATAACCCTCTTGCACCAAAGATATATTTTTTCCCATTTCCAATTAGTTTTGTTACACCTTTTACATTTTAAAATGGCAAGGGTGATCCTAAATAGCATATTCAATATTTCTAAGTAGCATGCCTTGATTATGCCTCCAATGATAAACTTTTGAATAATTTATTTCCAAGGGGCCTCAAGTATTATCCTTTAAGGTTGTTCCATGATTTACCAACCCACTTAGTAAATGAAGTAATCCTATTCCAAATCATTTTTGGAACACTTTTTTTTATCATTATCATTGAAAATATTTTCAATGCCCAAATGGTAAAAATCAAACAAGGAACCAATGAACCTATCAATGAATATGTCTTAATGTAAAAGACAATGTTCGCTAAATTTACCAATCCATTGGTAGATAAAGAGCTTCAATACATCTTCAAACATAATTTAATTACCTAAATACATGATTCCATTATTTTCAAAAAGTTCAAATCTTTCAATGACTTATTCCATATTGTTTGTGATCATGAATTGAAACTTATCTCATTGAACAAGCTTAAGTATGTAGTAAAAACACTAACTAAATCCAATACCAAGTTTAAAATCAAACCATGTAACAAGGTAAAACCTCTTGAACCTAAAAAGGAAACAACTACCATGGTTATTTTGGTGTAACAATAGCCTAATCAAATTTTCTTATCAAATGCACTAAGGAGATAATTTACATGCTTACCCAAATCTACAGGTTCATTACTCATGAGGCTTGAGGAGAGTTATCTCATATTTATCCCTCATCTTATATAAGTTGATATGATTCAACATCTACCAAATGGATATTATTAAAATGATTATTATGACTATCACCAAGGCCATGGGCATTCTAAGAATTGATGTTTTACCTTGAAGCATAAGATCCAAGACCTCATCAATGACCATATGATTACATTTGATGATCCTTCAAATGAATTAGGTTCACAACCTAATGACCACCAAAAATATAAAATATTTAAAAAATATTTTTCAATATCATTCTAAGAAGGATCCAGAAGTAAAAATGGTATATAATGCACATCCTCATCCATCACATTACATCTACCTATTAGATGGGATTATTGTTACTTATATGTGTCATACATCAAATATGGTTTAAAGACCCTCTATTACTTTCAATGATAGTGAAATTATGGATGATGATTATGATATTCATTCCTTATTCATTCGAGCATAATGTTATCACTAGCCTATACATATTTTTATGATTGATAATGGTGCTAGAGATAATTTTTGTACCATGATTTATTTACATATTTAGGTTATACACATAATGATTTACATCCTTCAATCAAATTAGTTATAACATCAAATGGGACATCACAACATGTTCTTGGTGAGATAGACTTACCTTTACATGTGGGTCTAGTGCATGTGGTTACTAAATTTTTAATTATAGCATATAGGGATTCTTTGATATGTTATTGGGATAACCTTGGATACAAAATCTCTATGTAGTACCTTTTATGGTGCATGGATGTGTTAAATACATTCATACCAAAAGGGTGGTTAAAATTTATAGTATTCCATATGAGCATAAACTTGACCAAGAGAACTCTATACCTAGATAATAAGTTATCAAACCTAATAAGGTTAATATTCTATGAAAGGGTAAACAATAGGAAATTCCCTTCCCTAGGTGGTTAATACTTGAAATACCATTTCACTAAAGATACACAGTGGATTCCATGGAATCCTTATCTACTACACACCATATTTAGTTATATAGATCACCTAAACATGTTTCCTATTACTTCTAATTCAAATAAACCACACAAAACTCAATGATGGGTTCCATAGACACCCATTCCTTTTATTATTTCTTCACAACCATATAATCCCACTATAGATACTACAATTCCATATATTACACATATACATGCTATTTGGAAGAATCATTAGTTTATTACACTAGGTTTGCAATGGGTGATACCTATGAGCATACATTGGATGAGATCATAAGATAGTTATTTATTTGCAAAATATTCCAAAAATACCAAAAAAATAAAAAAACTTCAAAATCCAAAAATATTTTCAGCATCTACGTATTCTTATGATCTCCTTGGCATTTATGTTGTTGGTTATATGTTGGAAAATTGCATTGATACTTTCTATGTACACACATGTTTCACTCATCATTTGATTTTTATTGAGGCATACATAGATACATAATCTATACATATACATATGTTGGAACTTCATTTACTCATGTCATATAGATGTTTGGGACATCCAATTCTTTGATCTTGACACACACAAGGCTATATGATTCTATGATCACTTTCCACTATCATTTTTAAGATTATGTAATTACAAATGCCTTTATTCAAGCTTATATATTTCATATTGTACTTGATATGCTATGTACTTGATGTTTTTTGATAGCACATATATCTAGGGGCTAGTATGCTATCTTTATTATTGTTTCCTATGTTCTTACTTTATGCACTTATTTGTGTGTCTTTTATTGTTTGTTGAGCATTTGAATATACTTTATTGTTTGCAGCCCCTATGCCTATTTTTTAAAATTTTAAATTTGCATATGTCATTGCTTGTTTTATTGACATTTGAAGATGTCATTCCTTATTTTTTGTACATTTGTCCAAGTTATATCCCTTTTATTGTGTGGAATTTTAACATGCCCTTTGTTTTAGGTCTCCTTGGAACATTGTCTTTTGACTTATTTTTGAGCGATCTTGTGTGTGTGATTTATTTATTATTGATCTTTTACTATGATCATCTAGACATTTCCATGATTCAAGTCATGCATCTTAATACTTGATGTGATCACATACTATGTACCTCATTGATATATCTACCTAGATATGCTACTCCTATATGTTTACATGATACATTCACAGATTATATAGTTATTTTATCCATTTGAGGTAAGGTGACTACCATTATTTACTTCCACTCACCTCAAAAGGCCCCACATATTAGTGGGGGTATGTCATAGAGACATGGATTTCACATTTTTCTCTATTCACAAATTTAGACATATAGTGGGGGCATGTTATGGAAACTTATTCACCACATTTGTCATAATTCATAGATTTAGATATACATTGGGAGAATGTTATGGAAACATGTTACCCAAACTTATACCAGATATCATTTTAATATTTCAATGGGGGAATGATTTGGAAACATGTTATCCACACTTATACAATTACAAATTGGCCAAATTTCATATTATATGATTCATATATACATTTGTGGAAGAATTATATAATGTGTGCCATTGTTATGCCCAGAATACTACATGAGACATATATAAGGTGCATAATATATGAAAAGAACACCTAAATTGTATAATCAAAATTAGGTTCATATTTCAAAATACTTCTACATACTTTAGCTCACTAGGTTGGACTGTTATGGACTATTATTAAACCAATCTATTGTAGTAGTCGGTTTATTTTTGGTATGGTTTAGGTGATTGAATCACTTAATATTTCCAATTTTATAGGTTGGAATTGATTATATCATCCAACATCACTATATTATATTATAGGTTGACTTGGATAAAATCATGCTCATCAGGTTATAATTATGATTGGGTTGCACAGTAGAATTAATCTCAACTATTAGGTGGTAACTCACCTTTTATCCAATGTGTGTTGTATTAGAGGTATAATCACTAGGGGGTGAATCAATGATGATAGATATTAAATTAAATTCTAAACCCTTTAAACACTTAACCATTTAACATATAAAATCATGAATCATATACATCATTCATAACAATGAACATTGAAGATAAAACAAGATCAAACATAAAACACATGATATATATAAGAAACCCTCTTAGGGGATAAAATCCACTAAACCCTATAATATGGAATATAGTACTATAATAAAAATATCCAAAATTTATACCAACACCAATTGATCAAGGAACACCCATCCCTTAGTTTATTGAGACATCAATCCTACAAGGAACTATTGCCCCTGTCTAGCTAAACACCCACAACAAATAGACCTTTAGTAATATCTTGCAAGGAGGAACCAACCCCTTAGGAAACTAAGAACATAATAAAATTTATTTAATATATCATATTAAACACATGTTTCTACTCTTCAAATAATTATTAACACCTTTGTTTGTACTCTTCACCTCTAATCTCTCTCAAGCTGCTTCTAGGACTAACTCACTCAAATTGCGTCTTCTAGGCTCATTAGGTCCAATGACTAATGTGTCCTCCTACATAAAATTGATGAGACAATCATGAATAATAATATTTAAAAAAAAATTGTCTTAAATGACATGTACCTTCTCTTTCAGAGGTTATCTCCTTCACTTTAATCCACACTTCCACTCCCAACATAAATAGGCCAATAATGCCTTGTATTTATACCACTCTCTTAGTATAACCCATCTTGGTCAACCAATATGATTTAAATAATTGTTATAAATTTGAAATAGGTCCTCATACATGTTAAATTTAATAAAAACACACTCCTTAGGTCATCCAATACCTCATTATCCCCAAACCACCATTAGGTCTTGGTGAGGCCTAAAATAATTAGGCCTTCATACTCATACATTACAAATTCAACTCCTTGGACCACTATAAACTTATACCAAAGTTTAAAGAACATAAAAAATGTCTCCAATATACCCTTTCTCACTCCCTCATGGGTCCATGACACCCATAACACCAAATCAATGCTTGAACCTATCAATTAGGTCTCCTTGCTCTTTAGGTCTTCATATGCAAAAAACACAGTCTCAAACTTATGAAGCAAACACTAAAGTATTTCACATGTACATATGATTATATCACATGGTTTAACCCTTTATGAAATCTAAAACACTTCCATGTTCCTTATACACTTGAAAATAGGATCTAAGCACTCAAATCAACTCTCTCAGAATGACCACTCAGACTGGTTATATATAGTCAAACTATTTTGACTCTCCATGATAGATTAAGGGTAAATAATGACAAAAAATACCTTTTTATAAATATTTTATACTTATATAACATATCCATACTCATTTTATTCCTCAAATCTACTTATAACATCTTCAACTTACCTCTACAAGATGTTCACTCAAACTACCAGTGTATTCAATAAACACAATCAACTTCTAAGCCTTTATTCATAATAAATATGGATTATTAAAACCTAAAAAATACATATATATGGTCCTAATGGATTCTAAAACACTCTAAAATAGTTATTTCATATTGAAACATTGAAATACCATCAATAACTCTTTAATTATCCTTCTCGGGTCACTTGCAAAACATGGTCAAACATAAAGTCAACTTTTGAGCTCAATATCTTTAAACGTACATACATTCAAAACTTTTAATCATTGTCTCTATATGTGCCTTGAATTCTTATTTAAAAACTTCCTCTTACATCACCTCAAATTCATCCTAGATCAAAAGATATAAGCAAAATACTCAACACTATTTTTTCCTTTGTTAATTTCAAATACCAATGGTCACTAGTAAATGAAAATATTATAGACATGTGTATTCATCTCATGCTCCTTGAAATCTATATCAATTTTACTCTATTTATCTCCTTACTAGCCTGATAATTTTATCCTGCATCACCACCGTTGATCTTATAACCTCACTTCTGAGATCAAACCACTTGGTAGCCTTACGTGCACTGTGTACCCTACAATCAGTCTTTAATGAAATTCCACTACTTGGAATCCCTACATGAGTTATAATATTTTTTTTGAATTACTAATTAATTTACATCATTGATCTTCCTCTGCATAATTGAACGTGCTCTGTTGATCTTGATCTACTACTAAAACTTCATGAAAGTGACACATGTCTTCATCATGTTCATTCTTAGGATCTTTGACTAATTGAATTCATGCTCATTATTGATCTCTATCTGAAAAGTATAATGCTCACCATTAGATCCTTATCTAGTTAGGTTAATTCATCATAGATCTTAATCACCTGATTAAACTCTCATCATAGATCTTCGATATCACAAATTTGGCTAAGTATGGGAACTTATTAAACTATGTCTGAGAAACCAAATTTGAACATTAATAAATTTTTCCACACATATACTTATGACATAAAATTTGAACCACATTATCTATTATCATAGGTGAATCTATCCATATATCAAACATTCACATGTGTGAATGTTTATTTCATTAATAGACTCACTTAGCCTTATCTGTCAAGATGACTACCTGAATCTAGACCTTCATATGAATACTCTAATGAATTATTTTCACTTACACAATAACTTAAACACTCATAACACCACATGCATTCTATGTAACATATCCATACCATCAATATCATCTACCAATTGTCTCACTAAGTCAACCACTGAAGAACCATACAAGAACACTGAAGCACATTGAAGTAAACTTTGTCATTGTCATTATAGAACACATGAAACCTCATCAAAATCCTTGGTAACCTTGGAGACATCATTGAAAAACATCCAAAAATATCACCCTTTATCATTAATGTCAACACCAATATAAATATTATGTTCAGACTTTGTCTCTCTTTAAGCACTTTTTCCCCCTTTGACATAATGAAAAAATGGGCTCAACTTCTGATCTTACAGACTTGAAAAGAATTAAAGGAAAAATAATATGAAATTACCACCTTTGAGAGATGATACAAACTCTCTCTAACATTGTGCATAACTCTTATTACCTTGAGCTTCTCAAACATGCTCCATGACTACACTCTTCTTTGATCAAACTCTATTCTATAAAAATAAACCATATAAGAGCAACAAAAATTTCTTTAACTCACCTTGAAAACATTAAGAGGGACTCCCCCTTACATTATGCACACTTATTCAAGCCTCTCTAACTATATGAGTTATCTCCACCTAATTACATGCTCTATTTGAAAAACATATTCAATAAATCTTCTTAATAAACTAGGTCTACCAACAACTCTTTAAAACTATCCACACTCAGTCAATATCCTTATGAAACCATCAATAAATCTCATATCTTTATTAGATCAACTTAAAAAACTGAAGTATACATGAATAAATCTCATATGGTTGTCAAAACAATTGCCCTTTATCCTCTACAATCCATCATGGTTTAGAACCTTTTCAAAACACTCTCATGGAACTATCTCATCTTCAGAACACTATGAATTCCATAATAGACACAACTTGTCATATACAGAACTCTATGGCCTTATTCATGATACCAACAATATGATAACACATTCTACTCATACTCTATACCAACCTTGCCTTCGGTCTTCATCATTTTGACCAATAAATTTAACCAACAAAAATTGACAAGTCTTACCTTTAGAACCAAAAATCTTGAACACACCTTGAGCATACTTGAACAAGATCAACACACCTTTCTTATGCAAATAGAACATTTTGACAACTAACCGTCATAACACTTTGAAGTAGTTACATTAAAATTATTACTTCCCCTTAACCAAGCACATATTTTTAGACCTTTCTTGTCTTATAATATCAACTAAAACTCAACTAGCATCTACTATGCTTTCTTTTGCTGACAAGTGTCTCCTTAAAGCTTAGACAGACTCCCCTAACCCATAATGTCCTATAACAATGTGAAACTAGGGGTTGCCCACAACTCCTCATATTCTCTCTCCATCTTGGACAACTTGAACTGATTCTTCTTCTTTTGATTAACTGAATCAACTTGTTTATCTTCTTTATCACTTTCCTTTTCTTTTAGGATGGTATTGAAAATACATGGAGAAAATAAATATTCTTGGCATACCTTTTCACTTGAAGTATCTCATATTTTGAAGCATCAACACTTGACATTATCAACTGATATTATTTATAGGAAACTTGCTCAACAACATAAATTTGTTTATTTCAGTTTATAGATACCTTAGGATAAGTTTCAACTACCTTGATCTCTTTAGTGAGATTTGTCTCTTTTTTCTTAACATGAGTAGATAATGAGTAACCTTGGCATTCTTCAACATGTGTATCATCTTCTACCATGGAAAAATATTCACTTGGACTTGTAGACAAATCATGGCACATACTTTCCACTTTTGGTTTCCATATTTTAACTTGTCTTCTACATTGTACTCTAGGAGCCTAAAATGACTTACTCTGACTTGAAATCCTTTGTTTTCAAAACTTAATAATGTGATCAATTCCTAGACAATTATATCAAACCACTCTTCTCTATGGAAACTTACCTTGTATTACCTTGTTAAGATAAAATCTTGTAATATGTCTTATGTCATGACAAATATAGCACTCACTTTGACTCATAGTACTTGATTGATGATTCCATTCATAGTTCCAACTAAATTCATTCTTGGAAGGTATTATACACTCTCTAGCCTTATGACCGAATTGATTACAAGTCTAGTAGTAACCATTCAAGTTTACATACCTCATTTCATTTGGTTGTCTAATTTGATTTGTCTTCCTTCTGTTAGCAACTTCATTTCTTAGCTAATTGTTGATTTTCAAAGTCTGATTGTTCTTGTTCACAAAAGTATTCAAGTCATCATGAGTAGTATTATTTTGTTCTTCTATGTATCTAAGACCAATTTTATCACTTGCATATTTTTGACTACTCAGGATGTTATCTAGATCAATTGATCCCTTTTCAAACTTCACAAATGACTTCACTTGACTTTTAGTCTTTTTCAATTCATCTCTTAAAGAAAAAAACTCAATTACATACATTGAACATTAAATTTTTTTGGCCTTCAAGTTTACATTCACAATTGCTAACTAATCATTAAGAAGCTTCACTGAATTTTTTATACTCTTTGAAGTCTTCATCTACTCTTGCCTCAAACACACTAAATTTCAACTCATAGTCCTTTATTTGAGACTTCAAATTCTTGGTTTTATTCTTATCAATCTTCATATCTTTAAGGGCATTCATCAACTCAGTCTCAAAGGTTACCTTATCTTCTTTATCATCTGTATAACCTAAACCACCTCCAAACCATGTAGATTTTTCTTAATATGAGCAACTACCTTCTTCAACCACAAAGAGAGATTCATCTTTAGTAGGACCATCATCTTCATGATCATTATTAGAATCACTACCATAATTTTCATTATATGATCTACAATATCCCTTGGTGTAGATACTCCTCTTATTCTTGTAAAACTTCTTTCAACCATTATACCTTTTAAAACTATTCTTGCTCATATTAGACCTAAATTTCTTCTTGTCATTATCATGATCTTATTCATGTTCTTCACTATCATTTCCATTATTCTTATGAGGACACTTGTTGGCAAAGTGACCTATCTCTCCATAATTGAAACATTTGAAGGGAAGTTTACCCTTAAATTTATTTGAACCTATTTTCAATTTTCTTGTTAATAGAGATATTAATTCATCATCATCAATATCAAAAATTTCATCATCCTTGACCTTCTTACCTTGGAACTTCTTCTTTAGATTCTTTTTTGCATTGAAATTTTCTTCTTTATTTGGTGGTTTGTCCTCATTAACTCTCATCTCATAGGAAAAAATAATGCCATGCAATTCATCCATCTTCATTTTGGTGAGATCATGACTTTTTTATATAACAAAAACTTTTGAATCAAATTTAAAAGTGAGAGACCTTAATACTTTTTACACTACAGTTCCTTCTTCAATAACCTATCCCATGAATTTGATCATGTTCACTACCTCATCAACTCTTAGAAAATAGGAAGTGATAGTATCCTCTTCCTTCATTTAGAGACTTTCAAATTTCATTTGGTAGTTTTGTAGTTTGACCAACTTGAATTTTGAATCTCCTTCATAGATGATCTAAAATTTATCCCAAATCTCCTTGGTAGAATTACAATGGAATACCTTGGTGAACTCAACCTATAAAATACCACAAATGATAGAAATCATAGCTTTGGAATTTTTATCACTTAGCTTCTTATTTGTAGCACTAGTTAGAGGAGTACATAGCATGGAATAACCATCCAAAATAGATTCCCAAGTGTCAAACCCCAAAGACATGATGTAGGTCTTCATTATTGCACTATAAAAATAATAATTAGATCTATTAAATAATTAATATTGATTAATAGATAAACCTTGAGGACTTGTCATTGTACCTAAGATTACCTTCAAGTAGTTAAACTTGTACAGAAGGTCCTACTCTGATACTAATTTTTAGAGGTATAATCATTGAGCAAGGGGTGAATTAGTGGTGCTATATATTTAATCCAATTCCAAACCCTTTAAACCCTTAACCATTCAACACATACAATCAAAGAGCATACACATCATTCATAATAACAACTAAAAACTAGACCTTTAGTAAGCTTTATATTTCAAGGAAGAAAATATCCCCTAGGAAACTAAAAACCCACTTAAATACCTTGAAAATATCATCTTAAACACCTATTTCTATTATTCAACTGATGATGATCACCTTTTTCTGCATTCTTCACCTCCAATCTCTCTCAAGCTACCTCTAGGACTAACTCACTCAAACTACCTCTTATAGGTTCATTAGGTCCAATAAATTGTGTGTATCCTTAATAAACTTGATCAAAAAAATATGGCTGATCTTATTCACTCTCTATTATTCCTCAATGACCTGTACCTTCTCTTTCAAAGGTTATCTCCTTCACTTGAATTGACACTTCCACTCCCAACACAAATAGGCCAAAAATGCCTTGTATTTATACCACTCTCTTAGTATAACCCATCTCAGTAAACCAACATTATTACCATACTTGTTATACCTTTGAAATAGGTCTTAATACATGTTACATGTAATAACCACACACTCTTTATGTCAGCCAATACCTCATTATCCCCAAACTACCATTAGGTCATGGTGAGACCTAAAATAATTAGGCCTTCATACTCATACATTACAACTTCAACTCCTTGAGCCACTTTCAGCTTCTACCAAAGATTATAACACATCAAAAATATCTCCAATAGACCATTTCTCATTCTCTCGTGGTTTAATTCCACATGGAATGCCAAATCAATACTTGAACCTACCAATTAGGTCTCCTTGCTCTTCATGTCTTCATACATAGAAAACACAGTCTCAAACTTATAAAGAAAAAAATCAAGTATTTCACATAATAATATGATTATATCACATGGGTGAACCCTTCAAGACCTCTAAAACACTTCCATGTGCCTTAGACACTTCAACACAGTCTTTAAGCACTCAAATTAACTCTCTCAAAATAACCACTTAGACTGGTTAATATAATTACACTATTTTGACTCTCCATAACTAATCAAGGGTAAATAATTACAAAAAATACCTTATAATCAACATTTTATACTTATATAACATATACATACTCATTTTATTCCTCAAATTTGATCATAACATCTTTAACATACCTTTGCAATTTGGTCACTCAAACTGCCAGTGTATTCAATAAACACAATCAACTTATAAGCCTTTTTTCATACTAAATATGGATTGGTAAAACATAAAAATATATAAATATGGTCCTCATGGACTTTAAAACACTCTCCAATGGTTACTTCATCTTGAAACATCAAAATACCATCAAGAAATATTCAATTATTCTTCTTTGATCACTTACATAACATGGTCAAACATAATCAACTTTGGAGATCAATATATTTGACTGTACAAATAGTAAAAAATTATAAACAATGTATTTAGATGCACCTTTAATTAATATTCAACTTTTCCTTTTACATCACCTTCAAATTCATCTTATATCAAAATATATAATCAAAACACTCAGCATTTATTTTTCCTTTGTTAATTTCAAATACCAATGGTCACTAGTAAATGCAAATATTGCACACATGTGTCTTCATATTGTGATCCCTAAAATTTATATAAATTTCAATTAATTTATCTCCTTACTATCCTCCTAAATTTAACTTTCATCACTCACCATTTATCTTAGATCCTCACTTCCAAAATCAAGCCACTTGACAACCCCACGTGCCCTCTACACACCCTATAGTCAATCTCCAATGAACTTCCACCACTTGGCATCCCTACATGTATTATAAGCATTATGTTAAATTATTTACTAATGAAAACTATTGATATTACTCTAAATTTTTTAACACAATCTATCAATCTTGATCGGCTGCTCAAACTCCATTAAAGTGATACATGTCTTTATCATGTTCATTCTTAGGATCTTTGACTAATTGACTTTGTGCTTACCATTGGTATCTATCTGAAAAGTATAATGATAACCATTATATCCTTATCTATTCATATTAATTTCTCACCATATATATTCATGACTTGATTAAATTCTCACTATAGATCTTTGATATCACAGATTTGGCTAAGTATGGAAACTTATTGAACTCTATCTAAAAATCCAACTTTGTACCTTAATAAATTTTGACACACATATATTTATGAAATTAAACTTGGAACATATTATCTCATTTATTATGGGAATACATCCATATATAAATCTACTCTTCAAACATTCACATGTGTTAATACTGACATCATCAACTTGCTCACTCAGCCTTATCTATCAAGATGACTACTTGAACCTAGACCTTTATATATGGCTGCTATGATGAATTCCTTTCACTTCCACAAGAAATAAAAATACTAATAAAACCCAATATTTTATATAAAACATGTCCATACCATCAATATCATCCATGAATTTCCTCACTAAGTCAACCACTGAAGAACCATGTAAGGAAACTAAAGCACATTGAATCATACTTTGTCATTGTCATTTTAGCACACATGATACATCATGAACATCCTTGGTCACCTTGGAGACATCATTTACAAACCTCCAACATGTTCAATTTTTTCCTTTCTCTCTCTCTCTATACACACACACACACACATACACACACACACACACACTTGTAGATTTACATTTTTCCTAATATCAATATAAATGGTTCATAATAATACATCTTTGAAAATCAAGTTGTTAAAAGGGAAGGTGGTTGCATCGACACATAGGTGTACTCCTAATCCTTTCTCTTTATATTTTAATTATTTTAATGATTTCAATTTCAAATTATATTACTAATTATATAATATAACATGTTCTTGGTTATAGCTTAGTCATAATTAATTCACTCAATTTTATCTCACAAAAAGGTAAGGTGCGTTATACAAACCCAAGTACCATTTATTTTTCTTTAAACTAGAAATTTTAGTACTAGATTAAAGGGGGGAATGTAGACACTAAATCTAAATTATATAGCATGTTAGTCTTCTAAAGTGGAAAATCCATATCATGGATGTACCTTTAGCTTATATACCTTATCTCTACTAAATTTTTTGCATATACTATCTCTTTATGCCAAAATTACTTATCTCTTAATCCAAATAGTGTTATTCTAATGACCCATGTCTTCAATCATGTTCAGAGTACTGTAAAACTATTTATCTTATATCTTTACAATTTTGGGACCTATGCCTATTGTATATCTTCACAAACACTTATGTCTTATTCAGATGCCTACATCAATTCTAGTATCCTTTTCCAACATAAGTGTCTAGTGCCCTAAAGTCATCAAATTTTTAAATGAAACATACACCTATGGTCTACCTAAGTGCTTTAGTGTGAGATATTTCTAAAAAGGATTAGTGTATATATAATATCAATCCTCATTCATTCCCAACCTATCACAAACCTAAAAAATCATAATGAAACTTACTAAAATCATTCAATCAAGCATTCAAGTGATAAAAACTTCCTATTTTCTCATATTTCCATATCAGTCATAGGGATAACACATTTACAGCTCTAAAGTACTAAACGAACACTCCATGAGTCATAGTTTTCAAATTACAAGCTAGGTCACTATTGTACTTGATTTCCCCATATTACATCCTTTTTCACATACAATCTAATATATAGGGGATAACTACATATTGAGGCCTTATTTAAAGTAATGGATATGTAGGCATCACCCATTAACATAGGGGTATTTGGAGTTATCTCGAAATTGTGATCTCATTGACCAATTTTCCCCATAGCCACTATAAATATGAAAAATTAGGGTTTTGCTATTTGACAAAAAGTCACAACCCATGATACAAATATAAGCACACTAGAGTGAAGGTGACATAGTACCCATAGTATCCCATATGGTCACATCCAAATCTAGTAAGTATTCTATACTAGACACCTACGCCCAAGTTAGATAGAAACATTAATGCAAGTGTGTGAGGCTACATAGGTCAACTTTATATAATCTAACAACTAATATAAGGCATTGATCTAGTATATTTTTATCTTGTTCCATATGAAATCCACATGTACACAGTAAACTATCTAAGTAATTTTATGCTCAGTTCATTGCTAAATCAATCAATAGTTTTACTTACTATTTTTAGCATATCTCAATATTTAAGTTCATAATATGGTTTATCTAAGTTTGAAAATTAATTGGCTTGTTATATACCTATTTATCACCCTTATGCTTATTCATTTTGATATTCTTAACCTTATAATATATTGACCCATCTCAATTTAGTGTTAAACACTTTCATATCTCTAAACTCATTAATATGTATTAGCTATAAAATCCCATCTCTTGTAGCTCTACTATGAAACTTTACTCAAGTCTACTTACCATACATAAAATGTTCACATAAATCAAAACTTGAAGGATAACTATTAATTCCTTTAACCACACCTTTAGTTCTTAATGATTAAACACATTTATTCTAATATATACCAACCTTTGATTCCAAAGCATTTTATTTTCCAAAAATAATGCAAAGGTTTAATTTGATTCATTAGGAACCTCAAGAAAAATAAAACTATTACATCCATCACTTATAATGCTTTTATTAGGATTGAATAACATTCCAATGTATATTTATTTCCAATAACATTGTTCCACAAACTATCATGTAGTTATCCTTGTTAAATACTACATGCACACATGAGTCATTTGTATTTCTTATAGAAATAAAAAATTTAACCAAAAATAGAATGTGCATAACACCATGAAGAGTTTTAATCTTTTTATCCTTGAGCATTAACTTGACTCTTATTTATCCTATGATCTTGTATGTGGGTCAAATCATAATATTATGTCCCAATAGGTATATAAAAAATAATTAAAAAATAAGTAATATATAGTAAAAGATTAAAAAAAATGGATGTAGTATGTCTTTGTATATATAAGATAAAACACATATGTTAATATTACCTAACCAAACGCAATATTTTTTGGAGGGGGATTATAAGTGTATGTGACCAATTTATTCCAAAAAGTAGAACACACTATTATGCTTTGTCCCATGTTGATCTATCTCTTAAGAAGACATCACCTCCATTAATATTTTAATATTCATAAAACCAATCCTTACAAGGAATCATGTGAAATAAAGAACCTAATTCAAACAACCATGCATCATATCATGCATGTGTACTTGATGTTGGAAATAATATATCCCTTGAGTCTTTTTTGGGGTAATAAATTTATATAGAGAGGTCATTGTCATGTGACTTATACTTTTAAACCTTTTTATAACTTTTTAAATCTGTAGTCCTTAAAATGCCTAGTTTTACCATAGTTCTAAATTTTCATCATATTTTCTCTTGGAGTCTTAGATTTATCAATAGAATTTTATTTTATATACCCTAACTTATTTTTATTTCTCTCTTAGGAACAAACTCTCAAAAATAATGCATCCTTAATTTGATAATCCTCTACATAATTTCATCTCATTCCCTCTTATAATAGAGTTTGATTACATCCTCAAGCTTTAATGTATATGTAGTACTATTAGTAGCCATAACAAGGTCATCCCATTAATATATCAAAGAACAAAACAAAGTAATACACCTTTATTCTTCATCCACTTTTATCTTCACTAAAATTAAATTTCAATAGTTTTAAATTCATATGCTCTTTTATGGATTCATCATCATTCATACTTAAGGAATATAAATTATTTTGAAGAAATATTTTTTTCATTAAATATTTTTTGGTACAAATTTGCTGGTTTATATTAAATTTTCATAGCATTTTATTCTCTAGAGGAATTTCACATTACTAAATTATTTAGAGGAATTCAACATCACTAAATTTAAAAGGTATATTCTAATTATAATCTTCACCTTTTGATTCATTTTATCCCAATATTTTGGATTCATACCCATGGGTTGTGTTCCTAACCCTAATAATATCTATTTCAAGAAGATATTCAATATTGCATTTATATAACCCAAAATTATTACTATTAAATTTTTAATCTCTATCCTTTTGTTTCTCATAATTTTCCTTCACATAAATATTCTCACAAAAATAAATCCCACTCAATAAATTATTTATCACCAAGCCAAGATGCCCTAGATATTTTGAAAAAGTTATTCTATGGCTTTAATACCAAATGAACATAAATATATTGATAAAATTATTTTGGAGAAAAAATAATTAACAAAATATAAATCTATAATAGAAAGGAAGAATCACACACACACACACACACACACACACACACACAATATTTTCATCTATAAAATCCCTTGTAAGGATAGAACTATAACAACAACCTTATTCCTTATTACATTATCTCAATTATTTATAATAAAATAATGCAATTTAAAATTTCTACTTAACCCTAATGCACATGAGAGTTTTTGTAATCATATAACTATGAAACTTTCTAAGCAATATTATAATATAATGGGTAAAAAACTATAGGGTTGATAAACCACCCATAAAATTACATGGGTATAAAACCATAAGTCGCATCCACCCATAAATACACAAAATAATTAGGTTAGCCATTGATTGTTGACCACTCACACTTTAAAATTAACCACCATATCTGCCATTGTAACAGTACATATCAATGTAGATAGTTAAAATATATTTAATATATATAGATTTAAGGGATGAAAAAACATGAAAAACATACATCTTTCCAACATGGGTGTATAGGGTTTCACTTAATTAAATTATCACATATCACATGTGTAAAGGGCATTGAATAATACCTCTATTATTGATTTTCTACTACCCAACCCTCAAATTTTAGTGCCCATCCTAATACATAGGTCCTAATAAATAAACCCTTAGCATTAAGGATACCTCCAAAGTACCATTTCTCCCATGACATATTTAATACTCTAATTATTTTCACCTATCATATGTGGGTGGAAAAATATTCATTGCACACAAGTTTTAAAAGAAGGAAAAAAATAAAAGTTATATTAAGGAATTAAATATGTCATTCAAATCACATTACTAAAATAATATTTTGGCATGTTGGTGATAATAATATCATCATAATGTGCTCATGATAAAAATTCAATAAAAACTAAACCAATTTACTTGCATTTTTTGTTCAATGAATTTCCTCCTTTTGTTTGAGTAGTACATAAGAACATCACCATTAACCATAATCTAGATCATGTCATAGGTTATAAAAACTAATTAATCATAATTAATTATCATGTATCCATAAATATAAATTATTTTAAATACAAATAATTACAATTATACATCAATAGAAAGCATTCTTATTAAATCACTAACATAGTATAAATTATATAAAAATAGTAAAAACACAGTAAAATATATTAACTTACATCATATAAATCAAATCACAAGGATTATTAGTATTAATTAAATTCACTAAAATTATAATATAAATAACTAACTAGAAACTAATATTAAGAGTATCTAAAATGATATTATCTTTTTATTTGATCAGGTACATAACCTAGTTTTACAAGGATTTAGGAACCATAAAAGTATTATATAAAAAGAGTAATAGGCCAAACAATGGCTGAATAGAAAAAATAGAAAAAACTAACTATAGAGTACTAAAAGTATAGAAATATAATATCATAAAATAAGATTAGGAGGGGGGATCTCTAGGGTTTCCTTCTCCTCCTCAGATGTCTTCTCTAGAATTATCTACTTAATCTTGGAGACCTTTTCCCTTGTCTAATTGCCAAGACCTTTTGCACCATCATTGGGGAGGATCATGCATGACCCTGAACCTACAGGGGTGTTTTCTTGATAGGGTTCAAATTAGGGGAACCAATCAGGGGGGGGTTCTATAACCTTTATAAAAAATTTAATTGGGCTTCAATTTAGCTTAGCGGACTAGATAAATGAATAAACAATTGAGTCTACCTACCTATGTAGGGAATTAGACTCTTGGATAAGGCTAGCTAGGGTCAAATCAACCTCATTTATCCTATTGTTGAAGTTGTCAAGCTGCTCCTTATTTTTTAGCTCATCAAATAGAAGAAATTTTCCCCTCTCGGCAACCTCCATAAAAATTCCCTCATCTAGGAAGACCGGCTTGGGCTTGGGAATAAAAAGCTTAAGTAAAAGGTCTTTGGCAGAGGTTTTAGACACACAACTAGGAGAAATTATATATTAGTAACAAACATTCATAACATATTACTATTTATACACCAATTATGCAACAAGAATTAAATAATTTAAGTTACAACATGCATAAAACCTAAATAAATGATAAAGTCGTGATAAATAACATCTCAAAGGGTTATCATAAGGTCAATTTATAGGTTGAAATCCATTGGAGGCATAATTTTACAAGTATTAATTATATTTAATTTACAACTAAAGGAAAATAGTAATTTAGATTAAACTAGAGAATAAATTATAAGATACTTGCCACCACATGCTAATAAAATATGTTTACCACCATATTAAAAAAAAATCCTAATGTCATCCAAGGTTATACATTATGTCATAAGAAATTAACCACAAAATAACATTAAATTATCATTATACTAGCATAAATATTCTTTGTAAACTTAATAAATATATATATATATATATATATATATATATATATATATATATATATATATATATATATATATCATTAGCAAACATTCTTGGTAGAGTCAAAATTATATAAAAATATCAAAAACATGGTAAAATATATTAACTTTTAGCATATAAATAACATCACAAGGGTTATTGGTAATAGTTAACTAACATTCACCAAACATTATAGCATAAGAACAACAAACTAACATTATACTAGCATAAATATTCTCACAATCTTATTCTTCAAAATAAATCTAGGAATAGTTATAATTATTATTTAATTATGAAGCATATAAGGTAAAAATATGGTAAAGTGTATTAATGTGTAGCATATAAAGTGAATATAAATAATATAAAAAGGGTTATCAGTAATAATTAACTAACATTCACCAAACATTATAGTATAATAAAAAGATAAGAAACTAACCACAAACTAAAACTAAACTAGCATAAATATTATCACAATATTATTCTTTAAAATAAAATAAGGAATAATTATAATTATTAATAATGTATAAATATGAAGTAATTATAAGACTTGGAATAATTATAATTATAATTATTAATTGAGTGTCTATAGGATTTGGCTGATATGTGAAGTGGAACTCTATGTTCTAGTGTTGACCATAATATAACCTTTTTTTTATGGTCTATCATTGTTTTCTCTTTTTATATGTAGCTTTTGTTGGTTGTACACTAGTTTCATGTTTTTTATTTTTTTGGTTTGTAATTTTGTATCCTTATGTTCTATACTAGGTTCTAGGTTCTTATTAAAACCTATATTTTACCCTAATAAAAAAAATGAAGTATGAAGAATAAAAGGATATAAAATTACCAATCATCATAGGGTATCTCCAATAGAAACTTATTGGTTGAAACCCCTTGGAGGCACCATTTCATGATTATTATTTAAATATATCAATAATATTAGTGACATAATAGTGAAAGTACATTCAAATAACCAACCAACCATAACCAAACTACAACAAACCAATAATAAGTTAAAACCAACCAATAAAAAACCCATAAGAAACTAAAACATCACAAGGGTTGTCTCCAAGAAGATATTATATGTTTAAACCCCTTGGAGATGCCCTTTCATAAGTATAAATTATCATTAACTTAAAACCAAATAAAAATTAAGTACCACAATTTTTATTAACAAAGGAAAATTATAAATTATCATCAAACTAGAGAAAAATTAGTATGAGATTTGTTACCACATGTGTCAATGTAGGATATTAATTGTCCCCACCTATAAAATATATGACATCATCTAAGGATTCATTCTATTTTCCCTATTTGGCACTATGTGACAAATTTTTGATATCTAAACCTAACTTCACTCCTCTATTATCTTCCATCTTAACTATTTAGACCTTATTATTCAAATTATCAAATTCAACTTACAATTTTACTAATTATTCTTCCAAATTTTATTTATTATTTGTAATTTTGGATAAATGTTCATCCAAGTTTATGTTCATTGATATTACATCTTCCAAAGTAGTCTAGAGATTGTTAGAATCTTATTGAAGTTGATTAATTTCCTCATTCAATGTGTCATTTCTTTCATTTGTATAATAACAACATTCACTTTGGCATCTTCATGGATTGGGAAGTTTATTACTTGTGATTATTCATTTGAATTCCTCATCGTCAAGATTTTAATGTAAATAATCTCCCTAAATGTTATAACCCTTAAATTTTTTTTTTGTAACATTTATATACAACATCAATTAAAAACTTTAATTTATGCTCTCCAAAACCTTCCAATATATATCATAAGTCCTTAATATTTCTCTCCTCTCTAAACATCTTATAATATTTCCTATGTACATGTTGAACACCCACATCAAATCTAAGGTCTTCCTCTTTCGCTATGTTGGTATACATATCTCCATCCATTTTACCCACATTAATATTCATGACATCATTTTTAAACTTTGGATCATTAAGATATTATTGAAATTAATCCAAGTATATTTTTTTAATCTAGTTTTATAATTACCATGATGTTCAGTTTGCATGGGTATTACCTTGTCAGGTGCATCCTTAAACATAGGAATTATGTTAATATTAAATTTCTAATGTGACTGGTACAATAGATTATGAGTGTCATTAGTTATGACACCAACATCAGTGCATTAATTATTATAAATTTAAAATATTAATTTCCTTATCTTGATCAAACCTTTACATTCATAATTATTATTCTCACTCACACCCTTAGGTGTCTCCTTCAATAGTTGGGTTGATTTTCTTCTTTATTTTCCAAAATATAACTAGAATAAGTCTTCAATGGTAATATATTGAACTCACTTTATACATTGACAAATTATTTTTAATCTTATCAACCCCATGTGGCAATACCTAATAATATATATTTTTAAATATTGATGTACAAACAAGCTTAATATATTTTATCTACATTTTTTCATTTCCATCCATAACTATTTGATACATAAAACTATCTAAATTATAAAGTTTTCCCTAAATAATAATCACATACTCTACAACACATGATGACATTTCATAATTTCTCTCTAAAAAACCAATCTAGAAATATCAAAATCGACACATGCCCAAAAATACTCATATTTAATGAAAAAAACAAACACACCCTTTTCTTTAAAATAGGTTTAGAATTACTCTACACATTATTGATATTAATTCCTCCTTATAACATGTTTTAATCCCTTCCTGTAAACCTTCTCAATAGTTTTTGGTAAATCATATAATTATACAATCAATCAACAAAAATTTAGATACATTTATCCAATAGAATGGCATGATACTTATAGATGTCAAAGTTATCAATCAATTAATTCAAATACTTTACTTCCAAATATAACACATGAATTTTTATAAAATTGAAAACCTTTGGTTGTTTTTATGGTGGATATGATAGGTAGTTGGATAATTTTTGTGCCCAAAAAAAAATATTAAACCAATACTACCATATCCATTTCAAATGTTTTCTTACAAGCATCATAGTTCAAGATGGACCTGTGCCATGCTGAATTGATCTATGAGTCATTATTATGGTTAATGTCATTGAAATAATTTGAGTATAAATGTAATAAATTTATGTGAAATTTACTTGTCTAATAAGAGGTTTTATAGTGATTTCAACATGGGTTGAGATGAATAAACTTGTAAACAAGTAGCAAACACTTAAGTAATTCCTAAATTCTTTTACACATTTTAATGCCTTTGAATATTTCATGAATTTTAATGTATTTAATACACCATTAGTGCACAATATATATAACTAACAATATATATCCATTAATTCATAGTGGTGAACAATATTAAAAACCCTTAGTAAAATCTCAATCAATGAGATCAGTATTTGAATCTTAATCGATGATTAAATGAAGTTACACATATCTACATAGAATATTTCATTAGTCCCAAGAAATCAAGTGGTTAATAAATTATGTTGGTTGAATTTGGTGATTTTTTAATGTGTGGTCATAAGAAATATTGTATGTGGGAAAATTTAAAACTTTGACACTATTATATTCAAAAGCATAATTCTAATATTTTTGTTAAAAAACATTGAAACTATTTCAAATATATTGGAAAAATAAGAAAACAGTTATATTATCAGTCTTAATAATCAATATTAAGATTTAATTAAAATTTTAAATATTCCATACAATTGAAAATAATTATTTTTTTCTAAATTCCCTTTCCATCCTAAAATAAATACAAGAACTATAAAAGAGAGCAATAATAAATAGATAGAGATACATCAACCCATATAAACCCATTAAAATAGTTATTTATAATGTTACTAAATATGTGTCAAGAAAAACATATGGAAAAGAGAGGAGACATCAAGCCTACTATGCCTTTAACTAATAACATGTATTGGGATATGTGTGGCTGAATTGTGGTGAGCATAACCTTACTTAGTCATATGATAATTTATATATCTTCAAGTTGGTATTATTTTTTCTCTATGGAATACACACAATCTTAGTAGAGTATATATATGAGTTATTGGTTATTATTAGATCACTATATTAATAATTTTGTTCTTATTTCAAAGTTGTGGAGGTTCCCCCTATAGATACAAAAATTTGATATTAATTACTTGAAAATGATAAGCTTGATACACATTTACTGCATGAATTATGCACATAAATATTGTCTTAATCCACAATTATTTTATACCTAAATGTTACCTTATGCTTTTGATCCTTTTATTTTATTGTTACACACTTATATAAACTTTAATATATTTCAAACTTACATAATATCTTTTATAAACATTCCCATACCTTCAATTTATTCATCCTATGCACATGTCAGTAACATTGGACTAGGTCAGTATCACCAGTTGATAATGACCTATGTCTGACAGTACTTACCCTCTCTTTATAATGGCTAATTTTTAAAATCAAATATTTATTTAGGGTTTTACCATTTTTGTAGGATTTTTATGATGTCATAAATTACCTAATTAGACTCATATATATACAAATAAAGGCCTCACTTGATAGGGGGATTGTAACTTATTTATTACACATCTATAATTACTGTATATTGTTAAAATCTTCCCTTTTCTTCCTAAATTACAAACAAGTCACTAGGATCAATCAAAAGACAAGTCAAATAAAGCATTGCAAAGTATAAAATCCAAATCATTAGCAACCATCATATAACAAATATTCATGATTTCAAAATCAAGCTAGGTTGGATAACTATGTGTGGATTGATTTCTCTCCTTGTAGTATTAGATATGTAGGTAATGGTCTATCATCAATGGGTGATTATTGTCAAATCAACCCATCATACTTTCCTAGTTTTTGTAGGTTTATATCCCTCATAATTCACCTAGGTTTTCAATTTTAATGAGTTTGATTTATGGAGTTATATAAATCATGAGGGCTCATCATCACACATAAAAATCTTTCAAAAATATGAAAATGTAACCATACCATTATAGAGCCTCTTTTTTTGCAAGTCAATATTGATAGTTGATACAAACCTAGATCTGATGGAATTGATCCAACACAGATAGAAACATAGTTCATGAACCTGATGAATCATAGGCCTAATTTAGTTTGTTTTCTACTATTATAATATAATCATAATCAAATAATCAATAAAAAAATCTAATTACTCATCCCTTTACTTTACTTACTATATCTAGCATATGCCACTTGTAAAATCATTACAATCAACTTAATTATTCTACATTCAAATGTCTACTTGAATTCCATATCTATAAATATGAACTCAAATGCTAATTTTTATCCTATTAGGGTAAAACATATTTGTGAACCCATTTATTACTCAAGTTGTGTCAAACCCTAGGTTGCCCTTAAGGTTCCATCCTTATCTCTAGTATTTTAAGATTTTAGCCTTAAGGTTTTATTTTTAAAACATTATTCCCAATTATTTCCATCTTCATAGGTGAAAATCTATTGATTTATCCCTTTTCCCTATGTTTTCATGTATATTCACCTATTAGGGTTCACTCTATTAGGGTTATTCCTTGCTTGGATGATAATTGGAATAAAAGGGATATATTTTACAAACTCTTTGAGGTTTTTTGTATACATATTTAGTGGATAAAAAACATTTTTTTTTAATATAATACTATATGGATTTTCTATAATTTTTAATTTATTATTTTTAGTAAATCTTGCCTAGAGGGTGAATGGTGTACATATTTTCAAACTAGTTTCTAGGTTTCATTTATCTATTAATTTTGATCAAAGCCATATTTTTCAAGTCAAAAAATTATCATGAATTTATTTAGGTGGTTTGTTATTTATTTTGGACATTGTATGGTCACTATCATGAATATTCATAGTTTATACTTTATAATACAACCAATGATTGTTATAATTACATGTTGTTTGCTTGAAATATGAAATAATTTTTATAATCATGTAATTAAGTGGATTAAATTCATGTACATTAAAATTACGGATTGAATTAATGATGATTAATTCTAAAATATCCTTGGTAATATATTTTATATGAATGTGGAGTACCAAGTATCTCCCACCCATCTTCTTGAGGGTTATTGTATGCATATTCAATAAAAATTACCTAGGCTTGTGTTTGTGAGGAATTTTAAGTTCAAATATCTACTATGATAAATTTCATAGGGAAGTTGAAAAATCAAAATAAATATTTAAGTATAAATATTGTATCATTTGAGAATAATATTACATATATGAAGAATCCAAAGCATGAAAGTATCAATCATATATCCACAACTCTAATCAATAAATTTGTGCCTCAATAGATTTCATATAAAAAATGGAAATAAAAATAGGAAACATCTACAATCAGTAGTTCAAAATAATTATATAAGGATAATAATAGTTCAAGTCAGATCTTAAGGTAAATGCTTCAAACACATGTTGATCACATTTCCTCCTATTCATCCTCTAAGGAAATAGAAATAATATCGTGCATATCATAGAATGTAAAGGCATCATATAGATAATTATTTAACCTTGATTAGAAAAATAAAATTTATTATCAATATAAATGATCCTACATTAGATATATCCATAAAAACACAAAAAAATCCAATAATACCTCCTATAGTTAAGTATCTTACTCAAGCTAGTAGGATTGCATATTCAAAGGAGAAAGTACAAAATGAAAAGTTACAAAAGGTAAGGATACAAAAGAAATAATTAAAAAATCAAAGGTTAAAAAAATAATAGTTTTAAAAGTAAAGATTATAAGAGGAATAATTATAAAAAATAAAGGTTAAAAGGGGAATAATTATAATAACAAAGGTTATATAAATAAAAGTTATAAAAAGAGATGTTGCAAAAAAAATGCAATATAAATAAGAACGCATTATTAAGAAAGGGTTTCTTAAGAAATAAATTTAAAAGTAATAAATACCTAAATAGTTTAATGTTATAAGTACAATTTCAAAGGAGACAACTAAAAAGTGTTTAACATATCTAAATCCTTTGATTGTTATCCCTCATATAGATGGTGTACAATGCTCTAATGTAGAGACAACATAATGTTCATGAATTCAATGTTTGTAGCATGAAACTAATAAAATATCTTTGAGATGATAAGGAAAACATGGATAAGACTACTTCATCTAGTTCATTCATCAAATCCATTGAGATTATTATCACACTTGGTCCAAAAAACATGTTTAGCTACATTTAATATCTCCTCTACGTTGGATCAATACAATGAAAAACTAGGAAGATCATGGCTAAGATAGATGAATGAATATATCATGACTATGTTACATTTTAATATGATTGTGTGACTATTACCATTTAAAGATAATGGTATTCTTCAAATAAATCAATTAAATCAAAAAATATTTATTCAAAATATGATAGAGGACTTAAAAATCAACACCACATTCTAATTAGTGATTTAACATAGAACTCATTAGATAATATATTTTATACATAGGAATTACATGAAAAAAATGATGTTAGAACCATGGGTTTGTTACAGGTTTGTAAATGATGTCTCCAAGGTGACCAAGGATGTTGATTAGGTTTCATGTGTGCTATAATGATAATGGAAAAGTGTGATTCAATTTTATGGCATAGTTCTTCAGTGTTTGACTTGGATAGGTAGATAGGTAGAGCCTATGGAGTGTTATGAGTTCTTGGGGCACTTATGAAACTGAAAAGAATTCATTAGAGTAGTCATATATATGACTAGGTTCTTCTAGTCATACTAGAAATTTAGGATAAATGAGAAGATTGATGATATCATATTTCACATATGTGAATGTTTCAAGATTATTTTGGTACATGGATGGATTCCCCTTTGAGAGATGATCATGTGGTTCAAATTTTAGGTCTAGACATTAAGCATAGAAAAATTTATAACAGTGCAAAGTTGGCCTCTCAGACAAAGTTCACTAATTTCCCATACTTATCCAAATTTACATTATTGAATATCTATAGTGAGTGTTTAATTGAGTGATAAAGATCTAACAATGAGCAATTTATCTGATTAGATAAGGATCTAATAGAGTATGTGATTTTGTTAGATAGTTATCCAATGGTGTATATTAAGTTAATATGTCAAAGGTTCTTGAGATTTCACATGCTAGTGACATGTGTCTCAATCACAATGATTTTATAAAAGATCAATGACATGTGGGTGTTCATGCAGATGGAGATTGAGGATGCAGTTTGATTCAAATAGTGAATGCTTAGAAGGCATGTGAGGGTGCCAAGTGTCTTAATCATGGAAGTGTAGATCAATAATCAATGGTGAGAATCAAATAGTTAAAGTTATGAGTATCACAAGGAGATCAATGGATCAAATTTGAAAAAATTTCCATAGGACATGAGATGAAGACACGTGTCTATAATGTTTGCTTTAAACAATGACCATTGGTATTTGAATTAGCAAAGGGAAAAACTAGTCTATAGTTTTTTGTTATATATTTTTATCTAAGATATATTTTAAGGTGATGTAAAAGGAAAAGTTGAAAAGCAATTCAAGGAGAATATAGATACATTGGTTATAAGGTTTGAATATTTTTATAATCAAAGATATTGAGCTTCAAAGTTGACTGTATGTTTGACCATATTCTGCAAGTGACCCAAGAAGGGTAATTGAATATTTATTAATAGTATATTGATGTTTCAAGATGAACTATCTATTGGAGAGTGTTTTATACTATATGAGGACCATATATGTGGATTATTGAGGTTTTACCAATCCATATTTAGAATGAGCAAAGGCTTAGAAGTTGATTGTGTTTATTGAATGCATTGATAGTTTAAGTGACCATCTTTTAGAGGTAAGTTGAAGGTGTTCTGAGCAGAGTTAAAGAATAAAATGAGCATGGAGATGTTATATAAGTGTCTAAATATTATGATAAATAATTTTTTGTCATATTTTACCACTAGTTAGATATAGAGATTCAAAATAATATAACTATATTTTGACTGTGTGGCTAGTCTGAGTGGTCATTTTGAGAGAGTCGATTTAAGTGATTAGAGATTATGTTAAAGTGTCTAAATAAAATGGATATGTTTAAAAAGTATTGAAGGGTTAAACAATGTGATCTAATAATATTTATATGTGAAATACTTGAGTGTTTTCTTCATAAGGTTGAGACTATGTTTTCTATATATGAAGGCCTATAGAGCGAGGTGACCTAATTGGTAGGTTCAAGTGTTGAGTTGGTGTTGTAGGTGGCATGGACCCATTTTAGAGTGATAAAAGTGATATTGGAGATATTTTTTATGTGTTCTAAGTGTTATTAAAGGATGATAGTGGTCCAAGTAGTCTCACATGTAACATGTGAGTATGAAGGCTTAATTGTTTTAGGTCTTACCAAGACCTAATGGTGGTTTGGGGCCAATGAAGTAATTAACAACCTATGAAGAGTGTGTTTATCACATTTAAAATGTGTATGGACCTATTTTAAGTGTTATTTAAATATGTAAAGAATATTTTCTAACCATGATGAGTTGAAGGAAGATATTTGTATAATTACAAAGTTTAATTGGACTAATTGTGTTAGTTGTGAAAGTGTGGATTCAAGTGAAGGAGAGAACCTTTGAAAGAGAAGGTAAAAGTTTTTGAGGACCAATAGAGAGTGAAGAGGATTATTCATGCTTATATAATCAAGTTTATTTAGGAAGACACATATGTCATTGGACCTAATGATCCTAGAAGAGGTAGTTTGAGCAAGTTAGTCTTAGAGGCAGCTTGAGAGAGATTAGAGGTAAAAATTGAAGACAAAGGTATCTAAGTGGGTGCTTAGTTTCATATGGGGTTAGGTATAGTTATTTTGGGTGCTCATATAGACAAGGATAGTAGCTCCTAGTGGGATTGGTGTCTCACTAAAATAAGGGATGGGTATTCCTTGATCAGTTGGTGCTGGTCTAAATTTGGATCTTTTTATTAGAGGACTATAGTCCATCTTGTAGGTTTCAATGGGTTTTATCCCCTAAGAGGGTTTTCCACATATATCATGTGTTATGTGTTTGATATTTCTATATCTTCCTTATTCATTACAATGGTTAATTTTTATGCATCATGATTGTATGTGTTAAATGTTTAAGAGTCAGGAATTGAATTAGATTATCTTGTATCACTGATTCACCCCCTGCCCCCTCTCAGTGATTCTACCTCTAAAAATTGGTATCAAAGTAGGACCTTCATTATAATTTTAGCCACTTGAAGGTAATCTAAGGTAAACTATGGATAAGTAATTAAAGAAAGAGAATCTAGAGTTAAAGACCCAAGTAGAGGTTACTTATGCATGTCTAAAATCAAGTGATGAAAAGTGCAATCAATACAAGCACTTTTTGAGAAGTACAAAGGTAATATGATAAATTATGATCAAGAATAAGCTCATAATAAGATCATGGCCTCAAAATTTAAGGATATTAGGGATGAGTGCATCAAGCTCAATAAGGAGCTAGAATCCTTGAAGGCAAGATCAATATCAAAAGATGATAAATAAAGGATAAACATTATCAAGGATAAATTAAGGGTTATAAAGACAAATATGAGTTTAAAAGAGGAATAATGTAAACATCTCAAGACTCTTATAGTTAGTGGATGCAAGTTAAAGTATGAGAACTAAAGAGGATGAGAGAATTCAATTGAAAACCAAGCTAGATTCATTAAAGGATGAGCATGAGCAATTCACTATCAAGGTAAACAAGGTTGAGAAAGAGTAAGAGAGATTAGCTCAATATAATAAGGATGCAGGCACTGGGTGCAACATGAGAAGACCTATTAGGCAACCAAATGCTATAAGGTATGAAAGTTAATTTCATGGTCTCTACTTTTCATGTGTTCATTTTGGTCATAAGGTAAGAAATTGTAGAAAGAAGAGCAACTGGTTAGATAAAGGTATGGATAATATAGTTTGATATAATTGTCATGACATGAAACATATTACTATATTATACCCTAGAATGCATGGGAAAATACTAACCTAGGTATCGAGACCTAAGATAGTTAAGATTGAGTATAATGAACCTAAGAGATAAGATGGTATGTTTGCTGAGAATTCATCATGTAGAAGGTATGAGTGACGTTATTTATCTTATTTTTCATCAAGTTAGTCATATTTAAATATATTTTAAAATCAATATCTCAAGTCATAAGAAGGTGCATGGACATCCTAGAGTGCTCATGAAAGGTCAATCCTTGGTATGGAAACCTAAGGAATTGAAAATCAAGAAAACTAATTTAGTTGAGTTGAAAGATCAAGGTGGATTGCCTACTAAAGAAAATGAGAAATTAGATATGAAGAAAGTTCAATAATGCCAAAATCTATCATTGTCTACTCATGTTGTGAATGAAGAGACCAAGCTCAAAAAAATTACTAAAGTGCTAATTGAGGCTAGTTCTAAGGTATGTATGGATCCAAGAGAACATCCTACTATTGTTGACCAAGTTTCATGAAAAGAACATCATTTTTCAATGCCCATTGATGAGGTTTTTTATTCAATTGAAAAGGTATGTCATAAATCATTATTGTATCCAAATATTTTCAATCCAATCTTAGAAAAAAAGGAGAATATTATAGTGGATGAACATGTTTCTTATTTTAAGCCTAAGAAGAAGAAGAAGAAGAAGAACTATCAGTAACAGATGACTAAGGAGGATAAGGAATATGAAGAGTTATGGTAAACTCCTAGTTTTATATTATTTTAGGACATTATGGGTTAGGGTGTCTTTATCTAGGCTTCAAATATATACTTGAAAATAGGAAGAAGCATGGTGGATGCTAGTTGAGCTTTGGTTGATGTTGTAGGACAAGAAAGATCTTTTAAAAGTGTGCTTGGCTAATGGGGAGCAATGAGTTTTATGAATATATTTCAAAGTGTTGTGATGGAATGATTTATAAGATATATTTAGGAACAATGATCTTAAAGTCATTTTTTTTGTCAAATCTTTGAAGGATGGTCTAGTTGGTTAAAGTGGTGAATAATGAAACTATGTTGGTAAGATCATTAGGTAGGAAATGAAGATCTCTAGGTGTCTAATCAAAGATGGTGAGTTTTCAAAATATTATATTGCATATAAAGGTATGTTGATCCTATTCTAGTGTGATCAATGTGTGGTCAAGGTTTTTGGTCTTGAAGATAATAACTTGTCAATTTTTGTTGCTTAAATTGATTGATCAAATGTTTTAGATTAAGGTAAAAATAGGTTTTGAAGGGATCTCGAAACCCTGAAACAAAGGAAGAAGGATATAAAAATAACGTCCATAGAAGAAACCTAAAACCAACTTCTAAGAAGTGTCAAAAATAGGTTTTACATGGACCTAAAAGCACCAATCATGAACATCAAAAGACTGACCCCAGGTTTTACAAAGACCTGGAAACTCCAGTGTGATAAGAAAAAAAAAACCAGAAAATGGAACCAAATATTACATCCAACTTAAAGAACTAGGACAGTAAGAACTCAATGGACTTATTCTTCTAATTCCAAAATCATCTTCACCACTTCCTTACCAATCATAGCAGTGTCCTGTATGGCTACAACCACCAACGTAGCACCCTCTTGCATTGCTTTCTTTCTTGAGCTCTGTCTGGTTCTCTTGCTTGGCCCCTCCAAGGATTTGATTTCCTCATTTGCTCATTTTCCAATGTTTACAGTAGCTGCACATATGCTAGAAGTTATCTCCTCCATCTTCATTCTACTTTCCTTAATGAGTTCCCTTAGATTGTTTTCATAGTCTTTGAGTTTGATAGGAATATCCCTCATTTGCTTTTCCATATTATTGATTTTATTCCAGTCTGCTTCCTGGTTATGTTCCAATATTTCCATTTTCTTCTTGAGGCTCATTATCTCCTTATGCATCCATGAGTCGAATTGAAGAATAGCATCTGCTTTGCATTTGGCCAATCTCATAAGGGGGTACCTCCCTTCATTCTGTCTTATATCACTTAAATCTTTTGTGTTCTCTTTTGGATTGTCTTCATCCTTTTCCATATGATCCTCCCTTTCCATTTGTTCCTATTCCTTGGTTTCAACAGTGCTTTCATTATGGATAATATCATCCTTTACTTGATCTCCTATTTCCATTACTTGATTGGCATCCTGAATAAGATGTTCCTTCTCAATTTTTGAGGCAGGGTCCTCAAATAGAACATCCAAATCTTTTTTAGTTTCCCCAAGTGCTTGCTGGTTTTCCTCAAGATCATAGTTATTGTTTTCATTTTTTTCCTCTATAGTGACCCCTTCTTTCTTATTCTTCCCTTTATCTTCATCTTCCTCACTGGAGCTAGATTCCCCACTTTTTGTTCCTTCCTCTTCCTCCATACTCTCCTCTTCAGAACTTTCAGTGCTTTCCCACTCTGTTTCCTCATCAGCAATCTATTTTTTGAAACTGGAGGATTTGGATTTAGCTTTTTCTTCCCCCTTTACTATTTCATTCTTATTACTCTGAGAGTCCTTATTTTTATCCGATTAAGGATTCAGAACAATGGCCTTGTTTTTGCAGTGACCTTCAATTATTAGAATTAATCCCTCATGCAATATAGGATGAGTCTCTTTTTTCCTATGGGCGAATAGACTTTGGAGCAAAGAGAAAGGAAAGGAGATTCTTACTTTGTGTCTAAAATGATTAAGAAATACAAAGTGAAATTTATGGACTCTTTTTCTTCTTCCATCAAGTATGAAATACTCACGAATGCAGCATAAGATGTCTCTCCAGATTCCTTTAATCTGCTCTAGGTCAAAAAAATCCCCACTCTTTTCCAATTGCTACTCCTCAGCATTCGTCTTTGGGAATTTGCTAAAGGCCTCATTAGAAATGATGGTCTACTTTGAGAATTTTATTCCCTCCATTGGAAGCCCTATAACCTCCGCTATGAATTCCTCAGTGAGTTTCACCATGATGCCATGGAGGGTTACCCTGTCGTCAATCCAATTTTTGAAAAAAGCCATCGTTATATGGGGTTTTGAACCATGTAACCATTCTAGGTAGCTCACAACCTTCCCTCTCTGAAGGATCTTGCAGACATCTTTTTTTGCTTTTTAATCTTCACAATTTTTAGGTTCTTGCTTCCTTGGTTCTCCTTTCATTTTGTGAGCCATACAAATATCCAATAACACCCAAACACTAAATACTAAGCAATGAGACCAACTATTATCAATTTGTGATGAAACTCACCTATTTTCTGGCACATTTAGAGTCCACTTCACGTTCTCTAGAATATTTTTGTTTAATGAGTATGATCCTTCCTTCATGAGGCCACTCTGCCAAATCATTGATTTTCTATTCCAAGCAGATCTTTCCCTCCTTTGAATGAATTGCATCATGATTAATGAGCACTCTAAGATCCACATTTTTATTTAATGTATCCTGCCAACTCACCTTGTGTCCTGTTTGAACTGCATAATTTGCTATCCAATCAGCAACCCCATTGGCTTCACGGTAAGTATGGGTAATAACTACTTTCTCAAATTTTTCAATTAAGGTTTTCATTTCCAACACCATTGCCTCTATAGACCATGAAAAAGAATTTTTGTTATTTAATATATTAATAATATTCAGGGAATCCCCTTCCATCCATAATTTAGAATATCCTGATTCAACAGCTAATTTGATGGTTTGAAGGGCTGCAGAAGCTTCAGCAATATGACAATTCGACTTACCAATGGGAATAGAAATAGCATCAATTACGTTTCCCACTTGATCTCTCAAGACTCCTCTACATCCTGCATTTCTTGAGTTCCCTTTAGCAGCTCCATCAAAGTTTCCTTTGATCCACCCATAGGGGGGGACATTCCATTTAACACCTAATCTTGGATTTTTAGTTTTCACATTAGGCCTTTCTGATCTTAAGGGATTATCAATTTGAAAGGTTGGATTAGGATCCCTTTGCAATGATAAATTCTCCTTTATTGCTCTAATAATGTTCTGACCCAACACCCATCCTGGAAGTTCTTTACTTCTAAAAATTTGATTGTTTCTTTCTTTCCATATACCCCACCAAATATGGGGAAGAGTTATTTTCCAAAAAAAAAAAGAACATCAGGATTTTTAGAGGGACAATACCAACTTTTAAAAGATAGTTCCACATTTTTTTGATGAACCCATACAATACCCCAAAGATTGAGGATCTCTTTCTAGACTTGTTGCGTATAAGAACAGTTCACAAACAAGTGATCTCTATCTTCAAAACCCTTTTTACATAGAATACACCTGTTCACCACATATCTTCCTCTTTTCTGCAAGTTGTCAAGAGTCAAGATTTTGTTTTGAAGTAGAGTCCAGTAGAAAAAATTTATTTTGGGGATGAGCCCCTTGATCTAGGCATGCGACCACAAAGGTTGATTACCATTTCCCTTTGAAGTAAAAATGGTAGATACTTTAAATTGTCCACTAGGATCATCATGCCAAATAATCTTATCCTCAAGATTAGGATAGAGAGAGATAACATTGAGGGATAATTGTATATTATTGAACTCTTGATCAAGATCAGTTAAATTCACCCAGGACTTGTTCTGCTAGTATTGATTTACCATTATTCCATATCTTTGCTTACATCGATCAATTACCTCTTTATCTTGGAATTCTTCTATCAAAAGGTATTCTTTTAACCAAGCATCCTCCCAGAAATTCACCTTTATTCCATTACCAACTTTCCATGAGCATCCTTCTTCTAAAATTTGTTTAGTTCCCTGAACTGCCCCCCATATGGAAGATGGTCGGATAATGTCAGGGTAAGAAAAGAAATTAGAAAGGGATTTTGCATTGAATAAATACTTATACTTCCATATGTTACTCCATTCTTTGTTTTCATGATAAACCCTCCATCCCATTTTTGCTAAGAGAGTTGTATTCATACTTCTAATTTTCCTTATTCCTAGCCCTCCTTCCCTGAACAGTTTACAAATGTTGTCCCAAGCAATTAAAGGCATCCTCCTTTTTTCCTCGGTCCCAGTCCATAAAAAGTTTCTTTGGATTTTTTCAATGGCTTCTACAAATTTGGTAGGAATTCTGAAAAGACTTAAAGCATAAGTAGATATGCTTTGAAGACTTGATTTAAGGAGGGTTAACTTTCCTTCCTGACTTAGAAAATTTCCTTTCCATCCCACAAGTTTCTTACTGAATTTGTTTATGAGATCCTCCCAAAAGGCTTCAGGGACTTTCATCCCAAGAGGAAGACCTAGGTAAGATGAGGGGAAAGAACCTATAGAGCATCCAAGGATTTTAGCAATTTTGTTCTATCTTTGAGTTGGGGTATTGGTGAAGAACACATCACTTTTATTCCAATTAATCATCTGACCAGAAGTAGAAGAATATAAATTTATAGCTTGCTTCAAATTTCTTGCTTCCTTGACTTCAACTTTCCCCATGAAGATAGTATCATCAACAAATTGTCTGTGGGAGCAAATTAGAGGATGGGAAGAGGGTTTTAATCCCTTAAATAAACCTTTACAGACCAAATCCCCTATATATCCTCCCATATAGTCAGCCATAATTACAAACAGAATGAGGGATATAGGGTCCCCTTTTCTCAATCCCCATGATTGATCAAATGTTGAAAGACTAAAGACAAGGTTGATATGGAATATGAGGAGAATGTGTTATCACATTTTTGATATCATGTATGTCTCAAAATTCTATAAATATCAAGTTAAGTATGCCATGGAGGTCACAATGTTCTGAAGATAATATGTTTTCATAAGAATTTTGGCTGAAGTGTTGACAATGTTGAAGAGTTGCTAGCAGACCTAGCTCATTGAGTAGACTTGTTAAAGATGTCATGATCCAGGTGAATTATGGAGTTAGGGGGACCTAAATTAGATAGTTTTAAGGGATTGAATAGTTTTGAATGATGTGAGGGGGAGCATATGTGAGATGTTCCAATCATGGTGGAGATATGAAGAAGTCTACTATAGTTGTGAATTCAAGAATATTGATATGATGACTTGATCAAACCAAGTCATATGTTTTTATAAGGTATTGAATATTCATGCATGAGAAAAGGGAAATTATGACTTTTATAGGTAGATAGGTCTAAAGATAAAACAATCCCAAGTTCATATTGTTGTATGTCAAAGAACATATAACATGAGATGGAGCATGATGTTAGGGGGATATTTTGAAGCTCTATGAGTAGTTTTTCAAGGTCCTCAAGATCAAAATATAAGCTCACTTTGTAATTGTGTCAAAGGGGGAGAAAGTAGTTAAAGAGAGAGACAGAGTTTGAGCATAAGCTTTGTATTGGTTTTTGACATCAATGATAAAGGGGGAGACTATTTAAGGTTTGTCAATGATGTCTCCAAGGTGACCAAGGATGTTGATGAGGTGTTATGTGTGCTACAATGATAATGACAAAGTGTGCTTCAATGTTATTTCATGGTTATTTAGTGTTTGAATTGGATAGGCAAATGGTGGATATTATTGATGGTTTGGTCATGTTGTAGAGGCCTTATGGAGTTTTATAAGTGCTTGGGACACTTATAGAAGTGAAAGGAATTCATTAGAGTAGTCATATGTATGACTAGGTTTTCTAGACATCCTAGAAATTTAGGCTAAGTGAGTAGATTTATGACATAATATTTCACACATGTGAAGGTTTAAAGATAATTTTGATACAAGGATAGATTTCCCTATGAGAGGCAATCATGTGGTTCAAATTTCAAGTTTGGACATTGAGCATAGTAAAAGGTATAAAGTGAAAATTTGGCCTCTCAAATAAAGTTCACTAAGTTCCCATACTTAGCCAAAATTTCATTATTGAATATCTATGATGAGCATTTAATCATGTGATAAATATTCAATGACAAGTAATTTATCTAATCAGATAAGGATCTAATAGAGTATATGATCTTATTAGATAGTGATCCAATTGTGCATATAAATATAATATGTCAAAGGTTCATAGGATTAAATGTACTAGTGACATGTGTCTCAATAACAATGATTTTATATAATATCAAAGGCATGTAAGTGTTCATGTAGATGGATATCAATGGTGTAGTTTGAGTCAAATAGTCAATGCTCAGAAGGCGCATGAGGGTGCCAAGTGTCTTAATCATGTAAGCACAAATCAATGATCAATGGTGACTGTTAAAGAGTTAAAGTAAGGAGGATTGCAAGGAGATTGATGGATCAAATTTGAGAAATTTTATAGAGGACATGATATGAATATTTGTGTCTGCACTTTTTTCATTACATAGTGACTATTGGCATTTGAATTAGCAAAGGGAAAACCTAGTCTACAATTTTTTACTAATATATTTTGATCTAGGATGAATTTAAAGGTGATATAAAAGGAAAAGTTAAAGAGGAATTAAATGTGAATACATATAAAAATTTTATAAGGTTTGAATATCTATAAAGTTAAATAAATTGAGCTCTAATATTTGACTATGTGTTTAACCATGTTATGCAAGTGACACAAGAATGGTAATTGAAGATTTATTGATAGTATTTTGAAGTTTCAATATGAAATATCTATTGGAGAGTGTTTTAGACTCTATTAGGACCATTTATGTGGATTATGGAGGTTTTAAAAATCCATATTTAGTATAAATAAAAGCTTATAAGTTGACTATGTTTATTAAATGCACTGACATTTTGAGTGACCATCTTATAGAGGTAATTTGAAGGTGTTTTGAGTAGAGTTAAGGAAGTAAATGTGTATGGATATGTTCTATAAGTATATACAGATTATTATAAGTCATTTTTTGTCATATTTTTCCCTTGATCAGTTATGGAGAGTCAAAATAATATAGTTGTATTTTGACTATGTTTGACCAGTCTGAGTGGTCATTTTGAGAGAGTTGATTTAAGTGCTTAGAGATTGTGTTGAAGTGTCTAAATAACATGGAGGTGTTTAATATGTCATTAATTTTTAATCCATGTGATCTAATAATATTTATATTTGAAATATTTGAGTGTTTTTTAATAAAGTTAAGACTGTTTTTTATGTATGAAGGCCTATAGAGCGAGGAGACATAATTAGTAGCTTCAAGTGTTGAGTTGGTGTTCCAAGTGGCATGGACCCATATGAGAGTGATAAAGGGGATATTGGAGATATTTTTTATGTGTTTGAATCATTGTTAAAGGATGAAGTTGGTCCAAGTAGTCTCATAAGTAACATGTGAGTATGAAGGCCTAATTGTTTTAGGTCTCACCAAGACCTAATGGTAGTTTAGGGCTAATGAGATAATGACCGACATATGAAGAGTGTGGTTTTAACATGTAACATGTGTATGTAAATATGTTAAGTTTGGTTCAAATATGTAAATCATCTTGGCTGACCAATATGGGTTAAAGAAAGAGAGTGGTATAAGTACAATGTCTAATTGGACTAATTGTGTTAGTTGTGGAAGTGTGGATTCAAGAAAGGAGAAAACATTTGAAAGAGAAGGTACACATAATTAAAAACCAATAGAGAGTGATAAGTATCATTCATTATTTTTTTATCAAGTTGATTCAAAAGGACACACATGTCATTGGAGCCTAAAATAAGTAGTTTGAGCGACTTGGTCCTAAAGGCATCTTGAGAGAGATTGGAGGTGAAGAGTGCACACAAAGGTGGTAATAATAAGTTGAAGAACAAAAAAAAGTGTTTAATATTATCTATTGAAATTATTTAATTATGTGCTTAGTTGCCTAGGGGGTTGGTTCTTCCTTACAAGGTAAAGCTTACTAAAGGTCTAGTTTTTGTGGGTGCTCAGCTAGATAGGGGTAGTAGTTCCTTATGGGATTGGTGTCTCACTAAACTAAGTAATGGGTGTTCCATGATCATTTGGTGATGGTATAAATTTGGATCTTGTTATTATAGTAATTTAGTCCATATTTTAAGTTTCATTGGGTTTTATCTCCAAAGAAGGTTTCTCACATATATCATGTGTTATGTGTTTGATTTTGATATATCTTCCTTGTTAATTGCAGTGATTAATTTATATGCATCATGATTGTATGTGTTGAATTTTTAAGATTTGGGAATTGAATTGGATTATCTTGCATCAATGATTCAGCCCCCCTCCCCACTCTTAGTTATTTTACCTCTAACATGTTTAAGCTTAAATATTATCTATTGTGTATAGCCTCTTGTATTGGTCATCCATTCTATTATTACATTTTAACATAAATGAAATCATATGAATTTGAATTGACCATTATTCTATCCCTTGGATCTATTTTCACTTTTCCCTTGACTCTTTATTTTTATCTTAATTCCATACATCCATAGCACTTATCTTATACTGACTCTAATCCATATCCTTTGTGACAACTTACTTTCTCACTTGTGCATGTTGACTATTCATACACAATATGTATTCCATTTTAACTTACATCATCACATACATATTACAGGAGCACACATTGATTATTTTGAAGTAGGGACATGTATATCCTTATCTCCAAATATTATATTAAGTTACATTGTTATGATTCGCATATTCAATGGGGATTTGTTTACTTTCACTTCATCCACATTGTTATGCTATCACATCTAGTGCACATTATGCCTTAACACGGGTTGTGGATTGTTTAAATCCCTCCCATTATTTTATTTTTAGAGCCATTTCTAATTTTCCTTACTTGAATAATTTCAAATATTTCAAAAATATAAAGAAATTAAATAATTCAAAAACATTCAAAATATTTTAAAAATAAAAAATTAGGAATTAAGCATTATGATTACTCGATTACACTATTTACATATGTTATTTATCACATATTTGATAGATGGCTTGTTGATTATATACACACATGAATTTCATAGTATATGATTGTGATGTAGAACATAAAAGTTACACATGGACATATAGACATTGGAATTTATTTTTTCCAATGGATATGCCAATATCAATGCATCATATTCCATAGGTTTCATTATAATAGGATATATCTTTCTATGACCCCTATACCATGTTGATATATCTATATTATTTACACATATTTCTAGTTACTCATATCTTACATAGTGATACATGGATATGTTATTATATTATGATATGACATTGATACATATGGATGTTGTAGAGTAGTCTTTACTTATTATATGCTTCATTTATGTTATTACTCTATTTCATTATATGATACTTTGTGATTTTATATTGTGTCTAAACATTGGAATTATTTGATGTGACATATTTATGTCCCTTATTTATGACATTTATGTGTCCCTTATCTATGTCCCTTGGCATTCTTTTATGTGACCCATTTATGTCCCTTATTTATAACATATTTATGTCCCTTATGTGTGGTCCTTGGCCTTATTTTTTGTGACATATTCATTTATTTTGTATACGGACCTTAGATTTATGTGTGATAATAAATCTTGATCTTCTTGAGCTCATTGTACTTGTCTATATTTATAAGGTTGAGTGATTTCATGATACATATCATGAACTTTGGCTACGTAGTCTTATTCAATTATATTTTGATGGTGGTTACTATTATATGATTCAATAATACATCTATATAGACATGATACTTTTATACCCTATATTACAAATGTTACATACATGTCTTGATTGACATATAGATTTATGTACTCTCCATATGTTCAAATGATTATACATGATGTAATATTTACACATGACAAAATACAATTAACTCTTATTTTGAGATGAGTAACTTATAAGACATATCCCTCATCTCAAAAGGGGGCCATTATAGTGGACTTGTCATAGAGACATAAGCCTCCATGAAAAAAATAGATTAGAGTATAGATTTTAAAGATTCAAAATGGTTCAAATATCTGAATGGTTCAGATATCTAAATGGTTTAGTTAGCTAATATATATTAACACATAAATATATATTATGGGACATATTCCATGCATATGAAATTACTTCACATAGACTTGAATATAGGTTCATACACACTTGGGTGCATATGCATGGGCATATGTACACAGTCTTTAGGAATAGGAATTATAGGTTTCTAGATACATATACATTAGAGATATAGGGTATCATATTCAATAGATATATGCATAGAATTATGTATTAGTTAGTGCAATATTCAAGGGTCATGATAATGGTCAATGCACTTATACACACTTTCATACTCATGAGGCATAATATTGGTCGATGCATATATACACACTTTCAAATTTATGAAGCATGATACTAGTTCATGCACATATATAACAATATATTTTACAATTTGAATAACATAATCAGGAAGCTGACCAAAAAAAATCAACAATCTGGAAATGCAGATGAGGGATATTCTTATCAAACTTAAAGACTATGAGAACAATCTAAGGAGGCTCATTAAAGAAAGTAGAATGAAGATGGAGGAAGTTACTTCTAGCATATGTGCAGCTGCTGCAAACATTGGAAAATGGGAAAATGAGGAAATAAAAACTTTGGAGGGGCCTAGTGAGAGGACCAGATAGAGCTCAAGGAAGAAATCAATGCAAGAGGTAGCCACGTCAGCAGCAATATCTATACAAGACACTGTTGTGATTGGAAAGGAAGCGGTGAAGATGATTCTAGAATTAGAAGAATAGGATCTTTTAGTTCTTACTATCCTCGTCGTTTTAGTTGGATATTATAACTGGTTCCATTTTCTGGTTCGTTGTTTAACACTTGAGTTTCTAGGTCTCTGTAAAACCTGGGGTCTGTCTTTTGATGATCTTGAATTGTGGTTTCAGGTCCCTGTAAAACTTGTTTTTGATACTACTCAGTAGTAGGTGTTAGATTTGTTTTCTCCTATGGATGTTATTGTTATATCCTTCTTCCTTTATTTTAGGGTTTTGGGGCCCCTTCAAAACCTTTTTTTACCTTAATCTAAAACAAATGGTTTTCATTCCACTTCACACTTGTTGACACTAACATCATGATTGAGGTATGAGCATTGTTCATTATTTTTCTATCATACATTTATTCTTCATTAAATGAACTCGAGTGAAGTTTAATAACAATATAAAATTAAATTTGAAGTCATGATGGGGACATGAACATTTTTATTTCACTTTTGATCATGTATTTTTTATGGAATGAACATAAGTAAACCTCATTAAAATTATATAATTTAATCTATAATCCCTCTATTTTGGTTGGTTAAGTCTTACTTCTACTGAGCCTATGATGCAGTTCCAATTTATTATTTTATTAGTTATCTAGGTTAGTGCATCATGATCTTCTCCCATAATTTATGAGGATTGGGGCATATTATCTTCCCAACCAAGGTTTTTCATGGTTACATAATTTTTTGACACAAACACCCTAACTTTCCATGTGATTTATCAAGGTAATATAGTTATCAAATGCTCCAATTGGGAAGTATCATCTCCAAAATGTTACAAGGGTAGCATGGTTTTCATTAATGCATAGGTTTACTCCTTCCTTGCTCTTTAATTTTCAAAATTCAAGTTCATATTTCAAATTTTAATATATGGATATTAACTAATACATGTTTGTTGAAGGTTTTACTATTGAGTAACCTACATAATTGGAGCTTTATGTTAAACATAATTTGTGTTTTACACACTCAAGTATATATTTTACTGTAACTCTAGAAATTCCATTAATATAATAAAAGGGATCACTTGTAGATAATTAAATATATTATTAATTACTTGATAATGGAAAGCTTGGCACATATTTACCATTCACGACTTGCATGCACAAATACGGTCCTAACCCATCATTCTCTCACACCTACATGTTACCTTATGAATTTTATCCTTTCATTATATTGTTACACACCTACACAAACCTCAAACTATTTCAAACCTACTTACTATCCTATAAATATATTCATATAACCTTATTTAAATCCATATGTACACATGTTAATAATGTCAAAATAGGTCAATATCACTAGTCGATATTGACCCTCTCCTTGCAATGTCTATTGTTTAAAATCAAATATTTCCCTATCCCATCTTCTTATTATGTTTTTGGGATGATAAATTACCTATTTTGACTCATATATATCAAGGCATCATTTAATAGGGGGTTTAGTACTTATCTAGTACATATATACACTAATGTACATTAATACAATTTTCCATGTTCTTCCTAAATTATTAATCAAACACTAAGAATAGTCATAAGCCAAATCTAAATAATAGAAAATCCAAGTCAAAGAAAGAATTATCAAGTATCAAATTCAAATCATTAATTGTATTCACATAGCAAAGGATCATAATTTCATAATCAAACCAGGTGAGAGATCCATATGTGGCTTGATTTCTCTATTTAGAGCATCGAATACATAGGCATTGGTCAATATTTAATGAGGATGATTTAGACCAACTCATCCCATAGCATTTTCATATTTTCATAGGTTTGTATCCCTCATAATAAAGCATAGGGTTTCAATGTGAAGGAGGTTAATTTATAGAGTGTCACACATCATTAGGGATTGGCATTGCACATATAGAGCTTTCAAAGACAAGAAAAAGTGATTATATTATCACAAACATAATTTTTTGCATATGTCAGTACCAATCACTATAGATCAATATTAACAGTCGATACTAACCTAGATATGATGAAATAAATCCTACATGTAGGGAAACACAATTATTAAATTTGATGAACCACAAGGCTAATATCAAAATATAGGCACAGTTAGATGGTTAGTAAAAAAAATAAGTACACATCCCCTTATTATAATTTATATATTTAACATATTCTACTTTTCAAATCATTATAATTGGTTTAATTATTTTACATTCAGATGTATGCTTGAATGCCATATCTATCAATCTGTATTCATATATTAGTTTCCATCCTACTAGGGTTTCTACAACAAAATTAAGGAAAAACATCCCCTCAAAGTGGATCAGTCATATATTTCAATTATTATATTCTAATATCAATATTTAGTGTGTATATTATCTATTTTCATCTTATTATTATGATATACTATTATTTTGCTATTGTTAATATTAATATTTCCATCTATTGTTAATTTTCTATATCTATATAAATAATTTCTATAAGTGTTATCATATCTTCAATTTGGGTAAGATTTTTTTACTACATTTTTGGATTTATATTCATATTTTTGAAATATAGTAATCATTGGAATCATCACATTAAGGAAATCACAACAGCATATATTTATGTCAACCCTATTTTCTAATTTTTTAGGTTATTTACACTTTTTAAAAAATATACCAATCATTAGACTCATCTCCATGAGACTATTGCAATAGTACAATTATCTAGTAACCACATTTTTGATCCCTAAACCTTAAAATATTTGTATGTCTAGTCTTCACACTAGGTTCTGAGGCAAGGTTTTGACACTCTAGCAAAAACACTTGACAAGGAATAGATGGAGTCTAAAATCAATGAATCTTCAGTTCTATGATTTTCTATGATATACTGTATATATGATCCAAATTGATTAAAATGCAAAAAACTTAAAAATCTAAATGGAAAATAAATGATTTTTTTTATAAAATAAATCAATAATAGGATGAGATCAGGTAGAGATTTGATTAATTATTTTCCTAGTAACAAATGTTAAAAAGCCAACCTTAGTTCACCAATGCACAACCCAACTTGGGTGCATCTTCTACTCATTTTTCTCCAAATCAAAATATAATAAAACCCTCACCCTTGCTTATTTCCAATTAAATTACTCATGACATGTTTCCCAAAGAGGACATGTGTAAATTTGATGGAAAATATCTAGTCACCTAGATCAACCAAATGGAGAATTATTCTAGTGTACATTAGATCCCATGTAGATGGAAGGTCACAATGGCATCCTTGTATTTAAAAGGTAATATATATTTTTTTGTTTTGATGGTTTTATGTTAAAATTAAGAATAATATTATAAATTTTACCTCATTAATTTTTACCCAAAAAATGCATATGTACTATCATATCAATGTGATGGAGAACTATTTCAACTAGTTGATAAAGTTGTGTCAAACATGATTGGTTAGGGTTTATATTTAACACTTCCAAACTCTATTAGTGTGTGTATAATAACACAAATTATAAATTGAATGCCTATTTATTAGTGGACTCAAGGACCACATTTACTAAGATGTACAATTCTTAATCTACTTATTATATATATTTCTATTATAATGGTCCGCAAGGTAGAACAAAGAGTACTAGCCAATAAAAGGTAGAACTTCATAAGCATTAGAGATCAAATAACTATAACATCATAATTCAATCAACCTACCATATTTACTCAAAAAAATGATAAAATGGAAATAGGTTTATCTTTTAATTATGAGATAAAATTTAGTCATTGGAATAAATGTGCTAAAAATAAGTTTTTATTTATTAAAGGTGTTAATGAATAAGAATAATTATAGTGTGTTTATGATCTAGATGAGGAGATGGTAACTACTCAACTAAGTGTTTCTCTCCATTTACTTTCAAACATTATCATCCCATAAACCCTCAAGGTGGTGGGTTTCCTAAAAAAAGTGGTAGTATTGATTAAATTGAGAAGTACCCAAAAAGTCATCATTAATAAATTGGCTACACACTTGAACTATTTTATCTATCCATATCCATAATTTTAAGTCATGATTGTTGGTGGTATTGTATATGGAAGTGTCATAATATTAAAATCACCATGGTTGAATACCTAATATATTTCCTTATGTTCACTATTCCCATGGGAAGTGAAGACATTGTGTTTGGAGTCCAATGGCCCACAATATTGGGAACACTCAAATTTAACTTTTAAGAGGTGTTCATGTGTTTTCATTCAAAAAATAATAATCTTTAAAATATGTGGGAAATGTGTAAAGTCTCCATATTTGGTTTACTCTATCAAATATTCTTAAAAAAGGATTGAATAGGTTTATGGTTCAATTTTTTTTAGTATAAGAACTTTCAATAAAGGCACATACACTGCTAGATCTAGAGGCGATTTAAGAGGGGAAATCAGTAATTTTTTGAATTATTGAAAAATAAAAATGCCTAAAATTTTCATTATCTTTCCATTCACTAGGTACCAAGGATCTATCCACCAAAAATCCAATCTTATAGGTACCTATACATACAAAAGAGTGATATTGAGAATATGTTACAAGATATGATTGAGGGAGGGATTGTTAGACATAGTTAGAGAGCTTATTCCTATCTAGTGGTGATGGTGCATAATAAGGATGAAACCTATCACATGAATCAAAAATAAAAGGAAATAAAAAATTACACCATCAAAGATAAGTTTTTAATTCCTATAATTGATGATTTTATAGATGTGTTACATGGTGTTGTATCCTTTACAAAAATTGATATTCACTTGAGTTGTCATAAAATTAAAATTGAATATGACGATATACATAAGACAAATTTTAGAACCCATGAAGGCCAATATAAATTTATGGTAGTGTCCTTTGGTCTCACAACTACACCACCTACATTTAATATTTTGATGAAATTTATCTTTTGTCCATTTATACAAAACTTTTCTTGGTGTTTTAATGACATCTTAATATATAATTAAACATGGGTAGAACATCTATAACATGTGAATTAAATTTTGGATATTGTGGCACAACATTGTCATACGTTAAGCCTTCCAATTTTTCTTTTGGATTCAAGGAATTGGAATAGTTGGGTCACATTATTTCCCATTAAGTCATAAATGTACAATTTCATAAGATCAAGGACATGGTTGAATGGCAAGTCCCTAAATTTTTTTGAGTATATAAATGGATTCCTAGTGCTTATAGGTTATTATCATTGATTTGTCAAAAATTATTACAACATAGTAGAACCACTCACAAATTTATTGAAGAAGGAATAATTCCCATGGAATGAGTCAGTCACCAAGGATTTGAGAAACAAAAGGCAGCCATATGCACCACTCCATTTCTAGTTACCCTAATTTTGACTAAAATTTTCATTTGAGTGTGATTATTTGTGTATGGAATGGGGGAATTAATCATGTAATAAGGATTAATTTTTTATTTTGAGATTAAAATCAAGTGTAATTTTTTTATAAATCCCATTTATAATAAATAAATTATGGATATCCTTCATTCAGTCAAACAATGGAGACCTTACTTGATGGGATAACACTGTAAGGTGAAAACATATCATGATAGTCTCAAATAATTTTTAGAATAGATGTTATCATCATAAGAATAACAAAAATGGGTCAAAACAATGCTAGGATATGAATTTGAGATCATATACAAGAAAGTTAAGGATAATGTAGTATATGATGCATTATCCATGAAGGATGATTCCAAAAAAAACATTATTATGTGTTATATCAATATTATAGTAATATTAGGTGGAGAAGAAAAATTCAAACTAGGTGAATGACACAAATACAAAAAACTTCATTCAAAATATCTAATAGGATTAAATCATGTTAGATAAATTTGTATGGAAAAGGGATGTTTTATGGTACAAAGATTGTATATACCTAAATAAATAACTCAATCAATAAGTAAAAGGTTATTATGGAGATACATGATTCACTAATTGGTGAGAACTCAAGGTTCTTTAAGACTTATCATGGAATCAAACAAGAAATTTTTTGTGAAGGGATTAAAGGGGAAGTCTAATTTTTTTTGGAAAAGTGCATGGTGTGTTAGTAAAACAAGGGTGAGACAATTAAGACCTTTGGTATTTTACAACCATTTTATATTCCTATCCAAATTTTGGAGGAGGTATCAATATATTTCATCACAAAACTTCCTAATTCTAAAAGGAGAAATGTCATCATGGTAGTCATGGATATACTCACCAAATATTCTCAGTTTTTATCATGTCACATCCTTTTATAGTAAGTATAGTGGAATCAATTTTTATGATATAGTTCAAAAGCTACATGGGACCTTAAAAATCAAAGTGATTTTGATCCTATGTTTACCATAAACTTTTGGACTAATTTATTTTATTTCTTGGTAATCGATTGGCTCAGAACTTGTAATATCATCCCCAATGTGATGGATAAATTAATGTGACTAATAAGTTCTTAAATTCTTACATCCAATGTTTTTCTTTGGATAAATGGGATAAATGGGTTCAATGGCTACCCTTATTAATATGGTGGTGTAACACTTCTTTCCATACTTCATCCAAGATGTCCCCATTTATGGCATTGTACAAGTACCTACCACCTTCCATCACCTTGTTTGTGAAGGTTAAGTCAAAGGTTTAGGCATAAAAAGACCACATATAAGACTAACATGAAGTAATTTCTAGACTCAAAGAGAATTTGGAAATAACACATAACTAAATGAAGTAAAAATCTTACCATCATCACACAAAAAGACTTTTTAAATTATGAGACTAGGTTTTTGTGTGATTATATATATATATATATATATATATATATATATATATATATATATATGTATGTATGTATGTATGTATGTATGTATGTATGTATATGTATATGTATATGTATATATATATATATGTATATATATACATATATATATACATATATATATATATATATGTATATATATATGTATATATATATATACATATACATATATATATGTATATGTATATATATATATACATATATATATACATATATATATATATATATACATATATATATATATATATATATACATATATATATATACAGATATATATATATATGCATATATATATATATATATATATATATATATATATATATATATATATATGTCTTTGAAATAAAAAAATAAGGATAATGATTTATCAAATTTGGATTAAAAGAGTTTTAATCTTAATTATTAATAATTTCATGTAAAGTCAAATGAATAGAATATGCAATAAATGAAGTAAAAATCTTACCATCATCACACAAAAAGACTTTTTAAATTATGAGACTAGGTTTTTGTGTGATATATATATATATATATATATATATATATATATATATATATATATATATATATATATATGTATGTATGTATGTATGTATGTGTATATATATATATGTGTGTGTGTGTGTGTGTATGTATGTATGTATATATATGTATATATATATATATATATGTATATACATATACATATATATACATATACATATATATATATATATACATATATATGTGTATGTATATATATACATACATATATATATATATATATGTATATATACATATATATGTATATGTATATATATATATACATACATATATACATATATATACATACATATATACATATATATACATATATATATATATATATATATATATATATATATATATACATATATATACATATACATACATATACATATATACACATATATACATATATATATATATATATGTGTGTGTGTGTGTGTGTGTGTGTGTGTCTTTGAAATAAAAAAATAAGGATAATGCTTTATAAAATTTGGATTAAAAGAGTTTTAATCTTAATTATTAATAATTTCATGTAAAGTCAAATGAATAGAATATGCAATAAATCACACAAACTGATTTAGAACTTGTTAAATATAGATATAAGCTAAAAAGGGAAAGTAAGTTAAAGAGGAAAAACTCAACTATAAATAAAACATGAAAGATTATGAATGTGACTATAAAAATAATTTCTAAGAAGTCATTTTGAATTAGGAATAGGGTTTCACATCTGTGTGGGACTAGGCTACACTTTTTAGACAAGGTTAGCATGTGATTGTGTCTATAGGGAATGATAACATTTAATAGTTTTCTCCCCTATGTGTAAAAATGGGTCTATGCACATTCACTTATGATTCATGTCTATTTTATTAGATATGTGTGACACACTATATAATTCAATGTGTGCCTTCTTATTTATTTAGAACCCTAGATCAATAGGCTATGAATAATAAATAGAATGAATGGGAAAATGGGTTAGTGGCTAATGATCTAGGAGGATCCACATTAACTCTAAAATATAAGTCATAAAATTGAAAATTTATCATTGTCACAACATATATCTCATTGAGAGCTTTCTAATAGTATGTGAAACTTTGGAAATGAAGCTTGTATGCTCCATATACAGTTGGTCAAAGTTATAGTCAAAGCTAGTCAATAGGTGGTCAAATATGGTCAAACTATAAAAATTTACCATCATAGAATATTTAAAAGTCAATTCCATGATATATATCTTATCTTAATATTTCCATCACATTTTATGGTTAAAAAAATGGAGTCTGTATGTGAAAGTTATGACCAGTCAAAGTTATGGTCAAACTCAATGATGTGGCAATAAGGTGACATGGCAATATGGTTCGACCCAAGTCTTTAATATTTGGGGATAAACATATTTCATAATATATTGGGGAATAATCATCACCCCATATTTTTAAATGTGATGAATAATTTAAAATCTCATAAAAATTAGGTATGGGATAATTATGAAATTTATTAAAATAGATTGTGGATAATCATCCCAATAAGAAAAAATGGACCCATAACAAGTATATAAAGGGGTCAAAGGTTCAATTAATTTCATTAAAAAGTTTCAAAGCTCTCATTTCCAAATTTGAGATCCAAGAGCCAATAGCCAAAGCCAAAGAGCTAAAGATTTAAGAGCCAAGGTCCAAAGAGCCAGAGCCAGAGATGATTCCAACATTATGTTGAGTGTCTAGATTTGAGGTCATTTGATGCTATTTTCAATGCCTTAAATTTAAGATTTGTAGATTGTGTTTACCAAGTGTTTTTAAAGATCTGTTGTTTGAGTTGTTTGCAATCTTAGAGTATCCATTTAAAAATCATGAGGGATGGCCATGCAATCAATTTTCAATGAAATATATTGATTCAAACTATAATTGAGCCCAAAGATTTAGTAATTTCTAAACTCCATTACCACGTGTTTGTCATGAGTTGAATTTATCTATGCATTATTTTTATACATTTTGATTAATCATGTTTATTAATCACTATTGAATACATATTTAGTCAAATTTAGTTTCGTTTCCTTGAGTTTTTTTAGGAAATTGAGTAATTTGATAATTAAGATCCAAGGTTAAAAAAATTCATGAAAATAAGTGCCAGTTTATGGATCAATTTTGGTATCAGAGTAGTTAGTGTGCTGGGTTAGCTTTTGATTATGTAGATTTGATATCAATTTGGTTTCCAATATTATTATAGACTTTTGACCTTGTTAATATTCCATTGTAGTGTGTAGTTTATGGGATTAGGTCATTTTTAGGGAATAGAAAGCCATGGACAAAGCCTTAAAAAGAGAGAGGGTTAATGATCTTGAAGCAATTAATTGATAGATCCAGGAAGAGAATGTTTTCCTAAGAGCTCATTTTTACTCCTTGGAAGAGGAGATTGCCCAATTAAAATTAAATCTACAAGCCAAGGATGAGCTCTTGACATAGATGTAGGATGAAGAGAAGCATTGTCTTCATCAATTACCCTCCACTACAGATGCAAGAACTATGACTGATGAGTGCAATGTAAGCTACTCATTTAGTAATTCCTTTCATGCAGTTTCAGATGTTTTAGATATTGCTTTTGGTAGTTTTGAGAAAAACACTAAGGGCATTGGATCTAAACTATTATTAAAAATGGGATTTGATGGAAAGGGCCTTTGTAATAATAGACAAGGAATTTTTGAATTAATATAGGTAGAGCATATATCTCACAATGCAGGATTGGGTTACGCTAGTGAGAAAGTGGAAATTAGAGAGAGTTCCTCCATTGCTAAAAGAATACAAGCTTCAAATAGCCAAGATCTGAGACCACTAGCAGAGCAGAATTCCTCCTTGTAAAGGAATGATGAGTGGTGTAAGAAATTAGGTAAAAGAGGTATTGAGATTCTACCTCCTTGATCTTACACTAGAAAAAGCACACATATGAATGTGAATTCTAAGACTTTTGATTCACTTTTTCCATTTAAAAAATTTGGTTTTAACATTCATAATATGTTACATTCTTTTCCTTGTACATTTTTTAGATTGAATAACCATTATTCCATAAATTATTAGAAAAGACAAACTTTATTGAAGCAACTTATAGGTGTTAAATACCATTCTCATACTGTCAAAGCAAGAAATAACAAATGGGTGACCCCACCTAAAAAGAGGGATGTTTGCACTCATTGTCACGTGATTGGACATTGGGTTGAGAAATGTTGGAAACTTCAACCATCCCACCATCCTAGTAATGGTAAGAAGAATATGGTCAAACTTATTGATAAGGTAATTAATGAATTTTTTGCTTAATCAACCCATGCAGATTTTAGTAAATCCACTAAGGAAATTGAACACCCTAAATAAGAGAATTTGATAAAGAGGGTTAGTAAATAATTTCTAAATTTCATGATGTCATGATTAGTGGATTGATATATGAATTTATGTTTCAAAGCATTATTGGGATTCATGTTGTATGTTGACAAAGGAAATTTACCTCGCAATGATATATGCATTTTGAAGCTACTATGGTGGGAACACTTCGAGACAAGTTTATCATGTGAAGTTTTTAATTCTCACACTTATGTTTTGGAAATCTCTATTTTTATAATCTCTAGTATTAGATTTATAAATTTACTATTGAATTATTAAGGAATTTAACTCATTGATCAACTTGGGAGATTTGATAATAGTTGCATAGGTTGTTGGGTAGGATTCGGCTTTCCTATAGTACTTGTTTCATAATAGCTACTATTTTGAAAATGTATCTATTTATAGCATATTTGTGATTGGATGCATTGATAAGACCCATTGGGGAAATGTATTATGACATGGTCACAACTAATATTGTATTTTATTTACATTAACAAACTTGTCTTATAGTTGCATTGGTGATTATTTTAGTGTTTGGTAGTTCACTGCTTACAGGATGTGATAGTGGGTAGACAGTTTGATATATTGTGACCTTATTGGCAATTATAGGATTTAGTATAACTCATGCCTTGTTTTTAGGCCTTTTACAATTTTGAGTTATGAATCATATTTTTATACTATGATATGATTTGGGTTCTCTACTTGATATGTTATAGAGGACCATTTAGTGATATCAAAAGAGATCACTATGCTTATCTATGTAGAGGTTCTTGAAGCCATGTAGTAGAGGAAGTCATCACATCCTAGTTTTTCATAGAGGTTATTGATGGTCGTGAAGTAGTAGAGTTTTTAAGAAAGGTGTGATCAATAATTTGTTCCAAGAATTGTATGTGTAGTTTTGAAACTTGAATAGACCGATGAAAGACCCATCATAATTCTTCATAACTGACTAGCATTTCAAAGGATCAAGTTGGGTACTAGGTTTCAGTGGACCAAAAGCCCTCTTAGTAGGAAGGATTGATTTAGGAAGATCTACATTCACTCTAAAATATAAGTAATAGAATTTTATATTGATCATTGGCACAATGTAGATCTCATTGAGAGCTTTCTAATGGTATACATAACTTCATAAACAGAATTCATATGCGCCTTATGTAGTTGGTCAAAGTTCTAATCAAATCCAGTCAATAGGTGGTCAAAAATGGTCAAAATTAAAAAAGTGACCATTGTGTAATATTTTAAAACTATTTCCATGATGTAGAGCTCATTGTAATCTTTTTGACACATTTTATAATTCAAAAAATGGAGTTCATATGCGAAAGTTATGACCAGTCAAAATTCTGGGCAAACTTGATGATGTGGTAATAAAGTGATGTGGAAATATGGTTCAACCCAAGTCTTTAATATTTGGGGATAAACATATTGCATTATATATTAGGGAATAATTATCACCTCATATTTTTAAATGTGATGGATAATTTAAAATCTCATAAAAATCAGGTATGGGATAATTATGAAATTTATTAAAATAGATTATGGATAATCATCCCAATTGGAAAAAGTGGACCCATAAAAAGTATATAAATGGGTCAGAGGTTCAATTCATTTCATTTAAAAGTTTCAAATCTCTCATTTTTAGAGTCGAGAGCTGAGAGCTAAGTTGAAGAGCTAGAGCTAAAGAGTTGAAGTGCTAATAGCCAAGGGCCGAAGACCCAGAGCTAGATAAGATTCCAACCAAATGCTAAGTGTCTAGATTTGAGGTCATTTGATGCCATTTTTAATGCCTCAAAGTTAAGATTTATACATTTTGTAATGGCTAATATAGAGACCAGTCTGCATATATCCTAAGGTTTGAAGGACTTAGAGAGATTTTCAGACTTTGGATTAAACTAGGGAAATGTCTTAGACTCTAAGATGAATTTAATGATATGTTGAATTTATTGTGATGATTTTTGTAAGACAATTTTATAAGTTCATTTTTGAGACATTTGGTAGAAATCCATAGGATTGCTGAATTGCATTCATGTGACAGTAAGATGGAAGGTCTATTTGTGGGTTTATCAAGACTTTTTAACACTCTATTATTTGAGTTGTGTACAATCTTAGAGTATCCATTTGACAATCATGAGGGTTGGCCATGTACTCACTTTTCAAAAAAATGGATCAGTTCATACTTTAAGCGAACCCAGAGAAGTAGGCATTTTAAAACTCTATTACCATGTGTTTGTCATGAGTTGAATTTATTTTTGCATTTTGATTAATAATGTTTATTAATCACTATTGAATGCATATTTAGTCAAATTCAGTTTCATTTCCTTGAGTTTTTTTGGAAAATTGAGTAATTTGACAATTAAGATCCAAGGTAAATTTTTTTGTTCAAAAATAAGTGCTAGTTTATGGATCAGATGAAGTTATGCTTGACCTCAAAACCCTTTATGTTAAGTACTTTCTACATACCAATACTCCAAAGAGGGATGAAACTTCATATAGTTCTCCCACGGTACATTGGTTTACATAAAATATTAATGTAATGCTAGATGTTGGTGCAATTCTGATGTGATTAATTGATTCAATAATTAATTATGACATTAGAGGTGTGTGTGTACTTAGCTCAGGACTAATATTTTTATGTGCAATTAGAATTGGGAGGAATTTATTTTTACTATAAATGTGTAGTTAGATATTCTGGTGATTTTCTATCATATGAGCCTCTAGTGAATAATAATTATAAAATGTGGATTTATAGTGATAATTTTAGAATTAATTAAAATGGAACTTGTGAAAAATTTAGTATGACACATTAAGTGAGTTTGAATTTAATAAAATAGTCTTTATTTGATAGGAGGACATGGCTAGTGGATTCAAACACTACTAGTGAGTGAGATAGTCCTGAATGAGTGGCATTGTCTAAGGAGTAGAGACAACTAAACTAGATGTGTGGATTAGTCTAGTAATGAGTGTAGGCTTATTGGAATAAAAAACAGGGATACTTATAATCAAAATTTATTAAAGTGTAAGGGTCATCCACATAAAAGTGAAGGAAAATGATCAAAGATTGTGAAATTGGGCATGATCTATGTGTGTATAAGAGGATGGTCTCAAGTGAATTATTTTAGAAATAAATGTTACTTTATATGTCTATATGCCCCCTTTTTATTTCAGTAATGCACCAAGGCATAAGTACTAGAGTAAAATGAACTTGAACTTACCTATGAAGAATAGTCTTGAATGTAGGCCACACATTGAAATGTACTTCATGCAAACCTTAAACTAAACATGTATTAGTCCTTAGGATAAAAATATAAAAGTAAAGATAAGAAACTTATATATCAAATAAAAATTAATGAATTCACAAGATTGGGTACATGAACCATGGTGCAAAACTAATGATTGTAAAGGGTAGGACCCTTAGAGATTTTCTTCTTCGTTGAAACACTTATATTTTACTTTGAATGCCCCAATCCTCATTAGAATGAGAGTGTCATTAATAACTCAAGGTGTGTTTGACTCTATGATTGCATACCCAAGATGGTAAAGTGGCTTGGATTCCTTGTATGATTGCTAGTAGATCATTTTGGCACAAAATTTTGGTCCAAAAATAGTGAAAAAAGGGTGAATCAACCATTTTAAATGGAATAAAATTCAATTTATGGTATAAAATTGGTCAAAATTGGTGAAAAGCTAATGCAAAACTAGTTTAAAATAGCATGATCTGATTTTAGTGTATACAACATAGAAAATGACATGAATTTATGTTCCTTTAGAGATAAATGATGCAAAATTGAACAAGGAGGTAGTCATGTGTTGTGCACATGCTCCCAATATAAAATATAGGTATTCATAGATTCTATAAATGAGTAATATCAAGTTATTTTTCTAGTAAAAACTATGTGATAACCTAGAACACATGTCACACACGATGCCCCCAATCTAAACAAATTTTGAGATAAAAACCTAAGTATTTCATCTCAAATAATGTTAGGTCCTTATTTCAAACTTCCCTATAACTGATTATGATTTTAATGAATTATATATAATACTATTTTTTAATTGTTGGGACAATAACACACTATTTTGGATGCAACTAGCCTATGTCCTTATCCAAATTGAGTGTTATTATCTGATATGAATTTCTCAAAAAAATATGGGTACAATGTGTGATCAACTAAGCAAAAAAAATCTTTTCTTATGTGTAGTGAACTATTTTAGCTTAGTATCTAATACAAGCCACTATGCATGCCCCCTATTTTAAAGTGATTTATGAATCATACACAATAACTTATATCAAAAGAATAAAGTTATGAGAATGATGTTATGTTAAATATTAAAATATAGATTAATAATTATAACATTAGAGAGCATGGAATCATTCCATATAATTAAGCAATATAGTAATGTAACATGCATGTATAACCAAACAACATAGTTTCATATCAAGATATATGTTAGATATTAAACAAGAAATTAACATTGATCATATATTGATAATTTTAAATTTATATAGAGAAACTTGGTGAGGATGCATGATATCGATCATGGCATTAAAAAACTTGAAAGATGCATGATGTCCATCATGGTATTGAAAAGCTAAATAAACTAAACAAATAAGATTCATGGTCATGATGCACACACACAAAGAATACATTCAAAAACACATAAAACATGTAATAAGGAAAACAAGCCACATACAATGGACATGTTCAAATGTCACTCAAATGCATAGAATCACACAGTAAGGCTTAGAGCCATCATCAAGGACATTCAAATATTCACAATCCAAATGAGTTAAATATATAGAAAACATGAAACAAGAAAGCAAACATGAAAAAACATGCATGAATAAGTGAATTTGATATACGTAATAAACTTGTAACACCATGGTATTAAAAACTTAGGTATGTAATAATATAATCATGTAATGTAATGTACTGAAGAATTAATAATAGGGATAGACATAGAATAATAAAACCTATGTAATAAGATGCCCCCAATTGACTTTATTAGATGTAAACAAGTTGTATAAGGCTTGTGAATGGTTGGAATATAATATAATAGAGACTATGCTCACTTGGACAAGTCTAACAACATCAAATAAGAGCACAATGTGTTACTATTTGAAGAGAGCAATTTTTTCTGTGTATAATTTTTGGGTCTGAGACATTATCACCACCTTTAACTACATCTGGAAGTGATAACCTATTTTTTATAGAACTCACTAAAGTACACTTGTGTATCATATTTTATATAAAACTTGATATAGATAAATATTATGTATACTGAGTAAAAAATCAACTAATGTAAATGAGCTAGACATAACATGCATAGGCCATGGTTTTTATAATTTTCTAAAATACTCATTTTTTTTGTATTCTTGACTAATTTTTATTCAAGTGTAGACAAATGATAAAATTTTATACTTAAATTTTATATAATTACATATGGTCCTTGTTGTATAAAAGTTTAGTAGTGCTTCAAGGTATTTCTAAGTTAGTTATGGACTCATTATAACCAAGCACAAACATGGGGTTGTCTTTCGACACCCAACATTTAACACTTGACAACACTAGAATCACTTCACATAAGGCACAAACCTTATGCACTCACTTGAAGTGTAACAAAGAAAGGATCAGCACCCACATTGGGTTAGTTGTGCCATGGTGCAAGGCATCAATTATGGGACTTGATCATTTGAGAGAAAGGATTAAATAGGCTCATTATCACATGCCTTTCATGGACTAAGATTGGTGATCTATATGCTCAATCCCATTTTGGGAACTAATTCTAGACTCATTAAGGTACAAGCCTTTGTTAGACTAATCCTAAATTCATATAAGCACTTTGAAGGGTTCAAGGACTACTCTCACTTTAATTATTCATACTTAGGCTAGCACTTCTTAGTAAGAGTAGGGACATTTGACACAAGATCTCTTTTACACTTAGGATATTTATATAAGATATGGTGATGTCATCAGTATTACAAAGATGCCATTCATAGAATCAATCATATTCTTGCAAATAAAATTACTCAACATAACTAAAAGCAAGTTATAAAAATATAATCATTGCACATTTAAATGGTAATATCAAAGATGCATAAGCTAGATCAAGCACAATTTGATACAACATTCATCCTTATTAATGAAAGTTCAAATTAATAAAGTTCATGATATATATAAATAGAGCATATAATTTTCTAAAACTACTTAACTACTTAGAAGCACACAGGTGAGCTTGGGCATATACAAAAGGAGCCTTCATGGTGTTTGAGATAATCCTATGTCTTAATGGTGGTCATACATAACCAATTTTTTAGAGCTTCACTACATTTAATTTTCATCCCTTTGATTCACTAGTTTGATCTCCTTTTATAACCTATAGGAACATTTCTAGCTAGGGTAGAGAGTCCATATGAAGTGCCTTATTAGATCCTTTATTGATCATTTCACTACCTCCATCACCATACATCCTTTGTGATGTAGTTACCACATCTTATCCCACTTAGAAGATGACCCAGAAATCCTAGAGATGGTTAACCACCTACCAGTTGGTGTAAGGGAAGTGTTGATTCCTCCAACTGGTGCTAAGATGACAAAATAACAATAATTCAAAATGATCACCTCATGATGAAGTGTCTATCATGTTGGCATGAATCCTATATTTATCAAAATAGGATCCAAACATTACCCAATACAAAATTTCTAGTTCATCCTTAGAATAGGCTATCTAAGTATTTGATGCATAAAAATCAAGTGTACTCTCCTTAAGCTTGGTGCTAAAGTCTTTAAATCCCTTGATAGAGAGATTTATCTCTTTAGTGGTGCTATTTGTTTCTATTGATGTGGTACTAAGTGAAAGCACATCTATTTTTTCCATCTCTTTTTTGAAGGCCTCTATATTTGCCTTAGCCTTTATCACACCCACATCCAAGATTGTTCCTTGATCGCATGCATTATTTTATAAGTCATAAAAGAGTGATTCCAGGTTTTGTTCTTGGTACTTTATCTAGGTACTTATCATATTAACCTTTCCCATTATTTTCACATGATCTAACCTATTCAAAGAGTACACCTATGCCATCAAATTCTCATTTTCCTCTTTCCCCTACTTGCGGTGTGCATCTATGACTAATGCTTGGTTGGAAAAGATCAATAATATGGTGATAACTACATTTACACCCTTTTAAAGTTTCATAAAGAGATCTTCCACCTCTTTGATATTAGTAAAAAGATCCTTTTATATAATGGCACAGGGATATTCTTCTTCTTCCTACATGGCCTCCATTTTCATCCTTGGGAGTATCTACTCCATTGGCACACAAATCTTATCAACCTCAAAGAGGTTAGATGTATTTACATTGACCAAGAGGTAAGGTTTAACCATATTTATGTGCTATCATAGCTACTACAACTTGAAATTCATGGCATACACTTCATCTTTAGCATCCTTGCAAAGTTTCTTCCATTTCTTTGCCCTACCATCATTGATGATATTTTTGTGCACAACTTTAGTGGCCATATGAATAAGTGATTTCCAAAACTAGACTGGGTTCATGGCACAAGGTTTTATGATGAGGGAGTCATGCCCTTATTTTAGTTATTTTACACCTAATATACCCTTTCAAGGCACCTCAAAGTGAATCTCATCTATGTAGCTATCAAACACAAATGCAATTTATTTATGTGTCTTATATATTGCAGATTTGGGGGCATAAAGTAAAACATATAAAATTCTCCATCCATCCACCCCTTATACACCTTATCTCTAATGATCATCTCTGTACCTTCTTTCTTAGTGATGGCTAGCTTTGTTTGCTCTTCCTCCTCCTCAATGACACCATTAGTTTCTTCGATACTTTCCTTTGAAGACTCATCTTCTTGCTCTATAAGGGGTTCTTCCTCAAACTTTTCACCTTTTTCTTCTTCTTCCTAGGGTTTATCAATGCTTACCTTTAAGTGTATTCCCTTGGTGCCAACTTTAACTTCTTTCTACTCGAGTTCCTCTTCAGTCTCCTTTTATTTTTCCAAGGCACCAGTATCACCTTTTTTTCTCTAGGTGCCCCTTAACTACTTGGGCACACCTATTATGTAGCTTCATCTAATTTCCTAGTTGGGGCATTAGACACCTTTGGTTTATCAAAGCTTGGTCCCATACTTTTAAGAACCTTTTTCATCTTCTTCTCTTTCTCTTCCTTAGCCTTCCCTTTTTTGGCCTTATCTTTCTAAATATCCACTTGACTTAGGCCCATTTCCTTCTAAGCCCTCCTCTTCTTCTCTAACACTAGTGCCATATTAATTTATTCCTAATTGTGGCCCATTTTATTCCATAACCTTATCATATCCTCATCTATTCATGGAGGTTGTGTGGATTGTTCATATGATGAGTCACTCATTAGCTTCTTAGCTTCTTCAAGCATGGTGGTTGTACCACTTTGGAGTGCCTTCTGTACATCTGTGGCATTGGTCTCCTCTTCATTTTTGACCTATATGATGTAGGTCTTTATTCATTATTCTTCCTCCATCTATTCCTCTTTTCTATGCTCAAGGGCCTCTTCCTCCTCCATATCTTCTAGAGTTATTATAGGGAGTTCAATGGGTCCCTTAGACTTCTTTTTCTACTTCTTGTTGGAGCAAGCAGTCTCTACCATGAAGGTTACATGCTTCTTAAGAGTTGGAGGTGTTGCTTGTTTATCAGAGATGATCCTCAATCTGATGTACTCCTATATTTCCTCAAGTGTCTCAATCTGATGTACACCTTTGATTTTGGCTTTCCTTCATCATCAATCAAGAGTAGGTGATCATCATCTTTTTCAGGATTGGCACCCTTCTTCCATGGCTTCATCTCATAGAAAAAATTGAAGATACACTTGATTATAATTTCCCTCTAGAGGGGATGAAGGTCCATTCAATCAGATTTATCCTCTTCATACTTTGTGGCTTTTTATCCTAGGCACATATACTGGCATCTCAACCTTCTCCTTTCTTGGTCCACAACCTTTACTAAGATATCTAGTTGCTATGTATTTGGAATCTTCCTTAGCATCACTATGAAATATTTATCAAAAAATGTATAAGGTAGTTTGAGATAGCTAGATATGTCCCCATCTGTGAACACCAAGTGCACAACACAAAAATGTTGCATGATAGTGAAGGTCATTATGCCTAACATGTGTTGGGGGAGCTCCTATGGGATGCATCATTCAATCCTGAATGCCTCTATGTATCAGTGGAACCACCCCTATATTCTTGTATTATATTTTTTAGAGAAGCTAGGTGGGTAGGTAAAATTTTGATAATTTATCACTGAGGAGTCCTTGTGTACTGGGAAGACACAAAGAACATCATCATCACCATTAGGCACACTGATCTCCTCCATTATAATCAAAATTAACATGGACCCCCACCAAAAGGTTTGATGCACCATTTGACATTCTAGTGTATTCTTCACCATCTCTTAAACAATAAATTTCATGATATTTAACTTCTTCCCCTACATAATATGGTGTGAAATGCATAATTATGTCTTGACTATGTTAGTCCACCATCCTCCAAGGAAAATCTTAGAGTTCATGATGTGTGTGGTTTCCCTTGTGCCAAGGTCCTATATGTCTTTGATCGAGAATGTGAACCTTGCCTTGTAGTATACTAGGAGTTTCATAACCCTCTCTACCTCTACATCATCCTTAATCATCTAGTAGATGTTTGTCCCTATGCCTAAGATCCTTATGATCCTATTGATGAGGCATATTGATATCCACATGTGCCTCCCTATGATATAGAATCAATCACCATGATTGTATGAAAAAAGGAATTGTACCAATTCCTCTGGCTTGCCAAAACTTGGTAGCTCATACAACTAGTTCATGTTGGTGGTCACTAACTTGTCTCAATTAGAGATGTCAAATAATATCATGCCCATATTCATCTTCATTCTTGTGTCAACCACCTAGGTATGGTTGAGCTCCTACACATTGCTTGATGTGTGATGGTTATACTCCTTTAACCTACACATGTGTGAAAAGGATACATATGTCTCCCCCACTATGACCTCAGGGTGAAACTACATTTATCTATATGCAATATTTGTGCTTTCCTTAGGGTCAATCTCAGTGATGCTAATACTTTCTACCAACTATGCCTTTTTCTTCACAGCCCTATTTCTTCTACCATTCTTGCCTTCTTGAAATCCTTCGATGCTTGCATAGGACTAAACTTAACCTATTTTTTTCCACATTAAACTAGATACTATTGAATCATAGTCTATTGATCTTCTTAAAGTTCTTAATATTACTTTACACTTCTTCAAAGTGAAAAAAATTACAAGTGTGACTTTGAATCTTGAGCTTCATTCACCGTTAATGGTGGCTTTGGTATCCTACAAAATTCTTACTACCTAGTTCTCTCACAATTATCTATCCACATGCCTTTTAAAAAATCCTAAATGGAATCCAAATAATTTAAACCATTTTTTCTTGGCAACTCCGGGTCCTCAGGTTTCTCTATGGTAGCATTTTTTTGGTTTGGCTCTAGTTCAACTTTTGTGTTTGGCTCTATGTTTGGGTTCAAATTTTCACAAGGTTTTTAACATATTTTATTATTTATACCTTAATTTTAGATACCTTATTAATTTTAGGTGAGTAATGGCATGGAAACATATGGATTTATTTAAATCTACTACACCCATAAAATGCATGAAAAATATACCACCACATTCACATTTATTATGGATCTTTGTGCCTCCATCATCATCATATAACTTATCTTAATGGTGTATTTGATGAAGTGACTAGTGATTCAAATGGTCACTTCCCACCGATTATTGGAACCTTCACCCTTCTTATGGAATCCTGGGTGCAAAACTTCATATGCATGTGATTCAGCCTCCTCAGTTCCATCTCTTCTTCTTGTTGTTCTTCCTTTCAAGTGTGCTTTTATTCCTTGGTAAATTTCTCTATGATTTTTTTATATTGCCTTAGCCTACCTTACCCCATACAAATTCCTACATTGGCATTCCAATGCTTTCTTCTCTCTCAATTTTTTGTATAATAACATCTTGTGTGTCCTTCTTTTGTCAACTTGTCCTCATATCTTCTAAGTGTGGTAAACTCCATGCACCTAAAAAAATAGGTGTATGGCCTTATATGCTTAAAAATCATATGTTCTTGACTCACATGACTAGAATTATGCATGTAAGCACCATAAGAGTTTTCATATAGGACCTCGAAGTGCCATGATGATTCACTTAACACAAACAACAAAATACATATGAAAATATTTTGATTTCACCAATTTTATTTTGGTTAGCACAACATAATCAAATTATGACCAAGAAGTTGGTATCTGATTGATCCAAGCAACAAATTAGGTGACAATTCGGGTGACAGTTCTACCCCAATTGATGACGGAACTTCTGGGAGCCATAACATTTGCACTGTAGCTCTAATTGACTCACCGTTTGAACTGTTGGAAAGCTAAGAATGAGAAGAACTTCATGAAATGGCATCAAGCTTTTCTCAATGAAGTTTGACCCCCAAAAACCCAATATAAGTGCCTCAAATTTTAATTTTAATAGTGCAGTCTAAAAATAGTAAGTTTTTAAAAATAGTAATTCCTTGAATTTTGTATTGTTTTAAATATTGGAAGTCATACCACTTCATATCCCTCGAGATTGGTGACCTTCCACATCCTCCCCATGCTTTCAAATTGTGTATAAATGAAGAGGTAACCCAAAATGTGAAGACAGACATCTCTTCCTAGAAATAAGCATATATTTGTATTGTGATCTTGAGTAATACTACATCTCTTCTCAGAGAATTCATTGTTACTGTGTTATTTATATGTTATTGAGATATTTATCAACCAGAACTTCTAAGTTTTGGATCACTAATGGTGTAAACACCATCCTATTGTCTATAAAGCTTCTATCAGTTGTCATTGAAATTACTAAGGAAAATTTAACCCATCAACATGTGCAACTTGCATGTACCAATCTCTATTATGTTGTGGATGACATAAGGGCCCATCCACCTAATTTGTAGCTTGACCAAGTGATTGAGGTACTTGGAGTAATATATTAAGATTAATGCTTCTTTAGTTATTACCTTGCACTTGATATGTTTATCATGCCATAGCGTTTGGCATGCCTTCTCTACTTGTTAGTTTTATCTTGGTTGGGAATGTGTCTTATCTAATCACTCCAAGTCTTCTAGTCATGTGCTCAAAGACTCTTGTTCATCTAAATGACCAATATGTGTTTTACACAATGAGGGCACTAAAATCTCCATTGATAAAATGGCCCCTATGCCAAACACCAGTTAAAATGGTGTAGCCTTATTTAAGAACTTATAAATTGTGCAATAGGCCCACATTACTACTAACACATGGTCATCTTAATCCTTGCAACCAATATCACATATCTTTATGAGGTACATTCTAAATATTTTAATGAATGACTCAGTGATTCCATTTGCTTGGGGATGATAAGGTGTTGTCTTATGGTGCACCACCATATATTTAGTTAGCAAGATGTGCATGGTTTCATTGATGAAGTGCATGTCTCTATCATTAATTAAACTAAGTGGGCACCCATAATTACTAATGATGTTCTCCCATATAAACCTTAATACTTTAGTAGTTGTGTAATCTTTGGTTGGCACTACTGCATCCCACTTGGTAAAGTGATATGTGGCCACTAGAATGTATCATGTGCCTTTACACCTAATAGTAGGAGTAATTGGCCCAATAAAGTCAATAACCCATTTTTTAAATGGCACCTAGACAAGAATAAGAATGAGTGGCTTATCATCTTGGTGGTTTGGTTTTATTTTGCATTAGTAGATGTCACATGCCTTGGTGTACTCTTTTTCATCTTTAAATAGAATTGGCCACCACAAGCCTGATTGTAACACCTTATGCACCATAAAATCTCCAACATAATGGCCTCCTATAATCCTTTTGTGTGCCTCTTGTACTATGGAGTCCATTTCATTATCTAGGATAGATTTGTGTAGGACCTTGTCTCATCTCAACTTGTATAGTTCCTTTCTAATGAGCTAGAAAGGGGAAGCACAAATAGAAAGCTACTTATTTTCTTTGGTCATCATAGTCTATGGCATAGACCCAAATGTCAAAAATGTGGTGATCTCTACCAAGTCTTTGAGGATGCACTAGACTCTGTAGAGTTATGAGTCTAGCATATCATCCTCAATAGGTGATGCCACATTACCAAAGTCAATGTAGGATAAATGGTCTGAGCCTGAGTTTTATTTTCTAGGATTTACTACAATAGAGAACTAAAACTCTTGAAATAAAACTATTGATCTACAAATGCACCCATGGAGATTGGGCTTGTTCACTGGGTAATTAAGGGCCTCATAGTTAGTAAAGAAGAGGAAAAGGGTCACCAATAAATACTACAAAAAAATTAATAAGGCATAGACCATGGCAAGCATCCCATGCTTAGTTGTGGTGTAGTTCTATTCTACCTTTGTCAATTTTCTACTAGCAAAAGAAATGGGATAATCTATTTTGCCTTCACCTAGTTGTGTTAGAATAACACCAATTATATAACTAGATGCATCAACATGGATGTGGAATGGAGTCATCTAATTGATAAATTATAGTATCAGTGCACTTTCTAGTTTGAACTTCAATATCTCAAATACATATTCTTGCTCTACGCCCTAATAGAATGGGCCATCCTTGTGCAAGAGCTCTTTTAGAAATGTCACAATATTTGCATAGTTACTTATGAACTTTCTATATTATTCATAGTCTATAATAAAGGAGTGAACATATTTATATAGAAATCTTTGTTGGATTAACAAATAGTCCATCCTTACAAATGATGTGCATGAGAAAAGTTCCAAATGGTATCACAAAAACACACTTATTGAGGTTCAAATAAATCTGCATCTATTAGTACCTCTCAAATATTAGGCACAAGTGATAATAATGGTACTTTACCAAGCCATGCATATTCAAATCATCTAAGTACACTTGGAAGAACTTGTGAATGAAATCCATAAATATGGTGATCACCACTTGAGAGAATATGGCTAGTGCATTGTTGATTTTAAAGGGCATCATGTTGTATGAAAAAAAACCCCATTCTATCACATAGGTAGTTTTATGATTATCCTCCTCCTTGATCTAGACTTGATGGTATCTTGATAACCCATCAGTGAAAGTGTATACCTCATAGCTTGCAATGCCATCCAAGACTTTATCGATGAATGGAGTTGGAAATGGGTCAATTATGTAGGTGGTATTTAAGAATCTATAGTTGACGTAAATCTAAATGTGCCCATCTTTCTTGATACTAATAACCATGGGCCTCAACCATTCATATTATTACATAGGGTAGATGATGCATGTGGATAGCATACCATCAATCTCTATTTTTACCATGGCATAAAGATTAGGATTCATCCTGTAAGGTTACTTCTTAACATGTTTTGCATTTTCAAATATATTTATGCTCATCTTCCCAAGGGATGGGTGGGTACCCTTCATATCATGGAAATTTTGAGGGAATAAGGAATATAACTCCTTTGAGAGATCCATAATGCATGCCAACTTCACATAAGACCAATAAGCACCTAGAGTAGAAATATTTGGTTTCCCTTCTGAGTTGATGTCTACCTTGGTAGTTTTGAGTGATGCAAAATAGGTATCATTATTCTCATGATGAAAATCATTGACTTGCCTACTACCCCCAGTTATTTTTATGTGAATGTGGGTAGGGTCTTCTTCCTCTAGAGTGCTATCCTCAACTTGGTGCACTAGTTTCCTTTTGCCTGTCAGGTTTTTCTAGTTGTGAACCTTCCATGTTTCATCATCCTCATTACTAGAGTCATTATTGAAGGTTTACTCTTCAAATAATGTAGGGAGAACCAACCCATTATCATTGAACATGTCTTTTAGGTGCTCCTCTAATATTATAGTGTCCTCAAACATTAACCTCTAAATTATATATAGTGGCTCAATCAGTTCAATATTTTGAAAAAAAAAGGAGAAAGTATGCATGAACCACTCCTTAAGTGCATCCTAATTGTCTATCTCACAATTCATATCATTGAAAACCTATCATTTTCATGCCCATATCTTCAAGGTCATGTATAAGACATTAATCGATAGGTTCCTTAGGGTTTTCTTATCACAGGTAGTCCATGTTTATTCACATAGGTGCACATGTCCTATAGGGTTAGAGTTATTAGTATAAGAAGATATGTTCAAGTCCTCATTTCCCTTCTTGAATCTAGTGAAAATGGTTGCTTTCACATATTTCCAATTTGGAAAGTTAGGCATTTACAATTCTCACCAATGAGTGGTAGTGCTCTTCAATGTATATAGTAGTGTGCCCATTCTATCTACCTATTTTGGGATACATGATTTGAGGTCATATATGTACTCTTCCACTATATTTCTCACCTAATATATTAAGAGTGCCATAAATTTACCTTTACTTAGATGAAAAACTCTCTTTCCCTTCTTATTGTCATAAGAGACCCACCTTTTATAAGCACGATCAATCTAGACCCAACCCATATTCACTAGTTTTGACACTTTGCACACACCATATGGCACCTTAAACTAGTAGTCTTATATGCTTCCTTGACCCATTAGTCACAAGCAACATCAATGGTGTCTAAGGTTGATTTTCCATGTTCCCAAGAAAGAACTCCTTGATCATTGGGGTTGAGATCCTTAGTGCCTTGCACCATGATGTTATATATGTGGTTGATCTCATCCTCAAGTTCCACACTCTCTACATAGGGGGTATTTGGTAACTTCAGAGGGGGGTAACTACCCTCTCCTTTCCATTCTCAAAATTCATGTAGTGCCTCTTAAAGTGCATGTTTTCATTTTTCGTATAATACCAAGGACTTTTGGAAGAATTAGATAGTTGTCTTCTTATACCAACTCAATCACTTCAAAGTTATCATGGAATTCGACACCTATGATGTCTATAACTACACTCTTTAGAATTTTGATGGGTTGCACTGGTTCTTGTTGGCCATGAAAATTATGTGAGGGAAATTCCTCAAGGTTGGCCTATTCATCTTATCACATGAATTCTTAGTCAAGATACTGACCTCAATGCTTGTGTCTACGAGGACCTCACATATAGCCCATCCATCAATTGTGGCATTCACAAGGAGTTCCTGGTTATACTCCATATTCTATGTATGCTTAATTTCTCATGCTTGCTCTATGTGTGGCATAGTGACTTCAACTGGATTTTTCCCTACATGCTCTAAGAGAAAAATTTTCAATAGGGGCAATAATCCTATCTATAGGAGGCATACTATCTCTTTTAATTCTTATATCTCCACCTCCTAGCTATCCTACTTATTTTTAGAGGTAGTAGCCTATACTTCTAGATCTCATGCCAATTAGAACTCTCCTTGTAGGTTTTTAATTACACTCATGGCTTGATGAGATACATATTTCTAGCACGATGGGTCTAGTTAAGGTATATCTTTAGGTTTAAGCTATTATATGCTCAGTACAACTCTTCTCCCCACATTCTAAATACAACTTAGGCATTGGTGTAATTGATGGTTTAGTGGTGAATCTAATGTGAGTAGTCACCTATACCTTGACTATCTCTACATGGGTAAGTTGTACCTTCAAAGTCCATTCCTATATTTTTAGCTCATGCTTGATCATCCCTAAGCCCTTGTATATGAGAGGCTTGCCTTGGGTCAACATTTTATACAAGTTGGGGTATTCCTTGACCTTATGGGCCCCTTAATAATACCCACACATTGGATGTGTAGGCCAATTTCACTGATAGTGCTTTGTCAAGCCATAATTGTAACATGAGTGGGGTGGGAACCTTCTACCACCACATCCTCTATCTCACCCTATGGTGCATTGTGGCATCCCAAAGCCTATATTCTATTGACCATAGCCTTCATTTCCTTAGTTAGCTTACCCTCTAACTACTATAGTGGCATGCCTTGCACCTCTCTCCATGTTCCTGCACATCTTATCAATCACCTTATAATCAGCTATTATATGGGTGTAGGCATCACATAACTAAAAATAGATGGTTATGTTGACTTGGCTAGTGAATTGCAATAATGGGTAGTTGAGAACATCATGTGCCTCTTGATAGACTTCATAGCTTAGAATAAATGTGCACACATTCTTTCAAGGGTAGTTATTCCTATTATGTCTTTCCAATTCATAATTAGTGCACCATAACCCACTTTGAGCATCTTGCAATGAACTAATAGTAAGCTTTTGGAGTTGGGAGGCCATAGATGTAATCTGTACCTCCATAAATGGGTTGATCCCAGTATCAACACTTTTAACCACCTCATCTCTAAGTGTATATTCAAGTGCTTCATGAGGGTCTATAAAGGTCTTCATGGAAAGAACTATTTGAAATTTCACTAACAACCCTCCTATGAACCATTTTGCATGATGGGAAAGGTGTATGTCATAATGTAGCTTTGAAAGGAGAGTCTTGAACCTTACATTGCATAGGCATATGCTTTCTAAGAGTCCTTGTGTTATCTCTTTTAGCATGATGATGCTCTACTATTCAAACTCTAGAACGTCAAATTCCTTTAGGAATTCCTCCTTCAAGGTGTCATAATATACCATGGCCTAGTTAGGGTCAAATTTCCTATACCAAGTATGGGTACGATCAAGCAGAGTGGTCATGAACTGGGTTTCCTTGCACTCTGATAAGGTTATTCTAAGAGCACACCACTATAGTTCACACTTTAGCACATACTCTATGACATTTTCGATGTAATGATACTCTAGAAAGTATATGGCCATTTCATAATAGATTTTTTGTGGGGCACAACTAGAATTTGGGGTACTTTTCCCCTTAACATATATCTTGGAGGTGGCATTCTAATGCCTCCAACCACTGGGAAAGTGTCATCCCTATTGTTACTACTACTACCATTAATGTCTATGGTGTTATACTACTTACTTGTGGAGCTAAACCACTTCTTATAGGCTATTCCCCACTTTTTGACATTGACATTAGTTGAGCTAGTATGCTTGTAATCAAATTGTGTGGCTGAGAGCTAGTGACTACTAGTCTAGATCTAGTTTCACTCAACTCCTTAGAGGGAAAAAAAATTCAATGAAAATATTACACTCCAAGTATGTAAACCATCTAAATTATATGTAAAAATATTAATTATCAATCTTGTTCTTTCTTTAAGTGGAGGATATAGTGCATGATCATGCACCATAGGTTCAAAAGGGGTAGGCACATCAAGTGTATCTTTAGTCACCAAATATTCCAAGAACCTAATTCATTCTACACCTGCCAACTATTGATCTTGATTCATTGATTCATTTTTTATCTCCTCCTCATGCTATTGTATTTCAAGATATCCTTCCCCATGCCCTTCCTGATTACTATAGGTTCCCTTAGAACTTCTAAGTTCTAGATCTTCCATCAGTCTATGCCATCTCTTGTTATAAATCCATCTCCTAAGTTCTTGGGTGTCAATCTGCTCATCCCCTTCCATTGTACTTCACCTACACATCCCCATTTCCCCCTTTGCACTTTCTCATATGCAAAAGGACTTTAGCATTCCATCCTCAAAGTTTTTGAACCCATAATCCATCATTAGTTTCTTAAGTTTTATGCCAAAATATTTCACAAATGTGACTCTAGGTTCATGAAAAAATTGATACTCTACTTCCTCAAGTCATGAGTATGTTGAAACTACAAACTCAAGCATGTAACTATTTAGCACTCTTTACCACCATTTGTCTAATTCTCTAGTCCAAGTGGAATCCAATGTCTCAAGCCTTTCTAGGCACTCCTTTATCCACTCATAGTGTTATGCATAACTCTTTTTGTGAGTTTCATACACAACCAACCACCGATACACATGCTTAGGTAATTTGTAGATAAAGACCTCATACAAAGCATCATACAAGTTTTTTTGAAACCACTTTCTTGGATTTTATACTCTAAAATTTGTATGCTTCAGTGCAAAGATATATTCCACCTATTTTAACCATTGTTCGATGTTTTGTAATGAGATTTAGAGCATCATTCTGTCACACCATTACAACAAAAAAATTCAACATGGGTCCTAATAATAGAACCAAAATGTTGAAGAAAAGGTTAGTATCACTTTAAGGTATGTCTAATTTGGATTTGGACTCACTATAACCAAGTGAAAACATGGGGTTGTCTTTTTACTATCAACATTTAACACTCAGCTATACCATAATCACTTCACATAAGGCATAAACCTTATGCACTTACCCGAAGCATAGTAGAGTAAGGATCGAGGCCCACATAGGGATAGTTGTGTTATGGCACAAGGCATAAATTATGGGACTCAGTCATTTGAGAGAAAGGATTAAATAAATTCATTAGTGCATGACTTTCATGGACTAGACTTGGTGGTCTATAGGTGCAAGCCCATTTGGGGAACTAGTTCTAGATTCATAAGGGTGCAAGCCTTAGTTAGACTAAGCCTAAAGTTATATAGGCACTTTGAAGGGTCCAAAGACTAATCTCACTTTAAGTATTCATACTTATGCTAGCACTTCTTAGCAAGAGTAATAACATTTGTTGTAGGTTCTCTATTACACTTAGGTTATTTCTAAAAGCTATACTAACATCATCAGTATTATAGGGATGCCATTAGCATCATGATCTAAAAGCTTAAAAATAATATTACTCAACATAATTGGAAGAAATTTATAAAATTATAATCATTATGCATTTAAATGTTAATATCAAAGATTCATATGCCAGATTGAGAATAATTTGATACAACATTCATCCTTATTAATGAAAGTTTAGATTAACAGAGTTTATGATATATAGAACTAAAGCATATACTTTGATAAAACTACTTAACTACCCAGAGGCTCACAGGTGAGCTTGGATGTATATAAAACAAGCCGTCATGGCATCTAAAATAATACTAAGTCTTAATGGTGGTCATATAGAACCAATTCTCTAGAGCTTCACTACATTTAATTCATGCCCCTTTGATTCACTAATTTAAGCTCCTTTTATAACCTACAAGAACATTTTTGGATAGGGTGGAGAGTGCACACAAAGTGCATTACTAGAGAATTTATTGATAATTTCATTGTCTCCATCACCTTACATCCTTCATTATATGGTTGACACATCTTGTCCCACCTGGAAGATGCCCCAAGAATCCTAAAAATGGTTATTTGCCTGCTAGCTAGCACAAGGTAAGCATTGATTCCTCCATCTGACACCAAGATGCCAAAATATAAATAATTCAAAATGATCACCTCACATCAAAGTGTCTATCATGTTGGCATGAATCCCATAATTAATAAAATATGGTCCCAACATTTCCAACCAATTAGGCTTGAACTTGCCTTTGGTTTCTTCTTTTACATTGACATTCCCTAGATTTTCCTTTAAAACCAAGTCACCCAGCTCAAAATATCTATCATGAATTTTTTATTATATTCATTTTAAATTGGATTATGATATATTCTAATATGTTATGTTGTATATATAAGTGTGTGTCTTTTCTAATTTTTCTAACTCATGCAAGTGTTTTCTCTATATTGATCATCTATAATAAGCCCTTTGAGGGATGCTCATAAAGATGGAATTTTTAATTTTTAAGAATGGAATTATTGCTTCTATCTCATAAACCAAGGAATATGGAGTATCTCATTTAATTGTGAAAATACTTGTGTGATAATCCCATAGTTGATGAACTATTTGGTTATGCCAATCATCACCAAATTTAGTAAATTATTGCTCAAGATTTTATTTATAGTCATATGGATTGATGTAAATTTTAATTTTAAGTGTATGTTTTTAATTGAATTGCATATTTGAAAAAAATATAATTGTGATGTATATCTGAGTGTTATTTCAATAATTATCTATAGCCTACATAATCATCTGATCAACCTTAAGGGAATAAAAATTGTGAACCAGACTGATCATTTTACATGTCTAAATCATTATAGTCCGATTGTGAATTGAATTGTGATGAATAATTATAGTATAAATATTTGTAACATATACTAAAAAATGTTTATTGGTTGTCACATTATCATTATCAATTTATTTTTATTTCCTTGCATTAAAATACTAGTATAATTTTGTTTATATTTTTCTACTAGCTTCCACTATTGTTGAATTGGTGATGCAATGAATCTCTCATAATGTGGTTCTTTAGATGGGTTTCTAGAAACATGATGATTTACCATTGGTTCCTTAGTAGGAACATCATAGGATAAATTAGTCATGGTAGATTAGTATCTAATTAAATGATAATGATTCATGGATGTCACATTAGAAAACATAATAATACCTCTATCAACATATTACTTAATCAAGTCTCTAAGTTCATAATAATCATTATCCTAATGACCATTAATGTGATGATAGTTTTAACAAGGCCTTTTTTTTCCAAATGATGTGGTTGATGGTAATTATTGGGAAGAAGTATAATTATCTCCCTATCCAAAAATTTCTAAATAATTTCATGAGGCCTATCTTTGAATAGTTCAAACTATATAGGATACTTTTAAGCATAAGGTACTTTACTGACTATTGGATTTCATCTAAAGAATAATTATTTCCCTTTATATTTTACTTTAACTTTAGGTTATTGTTAAAGTTTTTCCTTGGGACAAGGTGGATCCAATTCTTGAATAAAGTTAGATGACATTGGTAGTAACAACTCAATATCAAAATTTGTCTTTGTGTTTATTTGAACAAGTTACAATTTCTTCTCTAATGTAATATTCTTATAACAAAGAGTCTAAAATTATTTAGATGTTTGATATAATAAATTTTCCTTAGGAGTAAAAATGAGACCTATGAAAAATATGTATTATGTCTCTAAATATATTGGTTGATAAATTAATTGTTGAATATGTCTTGAACCACAATATGTAATCATAAAATGGCTTAACTTTCCTTGACGTAATGATGGTAATTTCTCATATGTACTTTGGATCCTTTATTTTGAATAAAGTGAATAATAAATACTTCATCTAACTCATCCTATGTATTTAAATACCCACTAGTAATATAATTATGAAACCAATTCAATGCATCATATTCTAATATATTTGGAAACAACTATAATAAAATATGACTAGTAGAGCAACCATTCATAACTTTTTTATAATATTTAATATGTAAAAAAGGATCCCCATATCCATTTAATGGATAAAATGTGGGTGTAATAAAACCACATGGTAATGGTTCATATAATATATTATGCATTATAGGGTTACCATATAAATCATTTGAATCAACCCAAGAGTGATATACCCAAATAAGGATCCCCACGTCCATTGAACTTTAAAAATGTGGGTATCATAAAACCACATGGTAATGGTTCATATAATATATTATGCACTATAGGGTTACCATATATATAATTTGAATCAAACCAAGAGTGATATGCCTTACATTCCAATGTAATTTGATGTACTTTTTATTGTAAAGCACCAATGACATGCATTAGAAAAAGAATCACTTGTGAACGCATATTAATATCGTTAAGGGGTTCATTTAATAACTAAATTTTATTATTAAATTTAGCCATTGGTACACTATTTTTAATAGGAGAATAAGGTTTAGGAATTAACTTATTTGTGGATGGTGTGCTTAGGAAATTCATTCGTATTTGATGTATCATTAGTTTTCAAAGGAACATGACATTGTATTGAGATAGAAGAAATGTCACTACTATTATCATCACTAGAATCAACATGATCACATATTTTATATTTCAAGGGATAACTAGGAATATCATCATAAGATCCAATCACATTATTATTAAGCAATATATTATTTTATTTTTCATATAATATATAATTATTATCAACATGAGATGAGTGTAAAGAACAATCTATACTAATATTATTAGAAACATTTTCCTTGTCATTATACACATAATAATCATCATCATTCAAATTTTCATCATTATCACTATATTTTTCACTTATAGAATCAACATTTGAGATAAAAACACTTTCATTTTTTAATAGAAGAGGGTGTATAAGTTATATTTATATTTTTTTATTTACTCAAAGTACATGTAAAAGGAATGCAATTTTTATTTTTCTATCAACATTTGAAATTGAAATGTTCTCATTTTCATACAGAGGAGAGGTAGGAAATACATTTGCATGCTCTATCTTGTCTAAAGTATGATCATATTCAAAAATAACACTCTTTTAATTTTCATTATCAACATTTGAAATGGCAATATTTTTATTGTTTTTAGAAGAGAGGATAGGAGATGTATTTTTATTTTATGCCTTAGTCATATTATTATCATATGTAAAAGGAAAATAATTTTAATTAGACTGAAACTCTTGACATACATAGTTGTATTTTTAATTATGTAATGGAATTTTAAGATTCTTGGATTTAAATTTGGAAACATGAAAAAGAGACATAGAAAAAGTTTTTGATAACCTAGGATTATTATCAAATAATACATCAATGGTGAAAGCGGTTCTTTGGAAGGCTCAAAGAGAGTTGGTTGATTACATTGCAGTGAATGTGGAAAAAAGCAGAAAAAGAAGAGGAACGCTGATGTACTTTCACTTCTAATGAGTAAGAAGACAATGAGAAATGATGGTGACTAAGTAGGGGAAGATCATGAGTCCACATTACTTTATTTAACATATTAATCATCATTTGAATATTATTCTTCATAATCATCATCACAAAAATAATCACTATCATCATTGTACACTTAATCATGTTCATCATTAGTATCTAGCACATAACCTTGGTATTAATCAATTATTATAATTATAAGGAATGCCTAAGAATGCATCAACTATATTAGGAGGAAGAGATTCATTGTTATCCATTTTAATTTTTTCAAATATTAAAAGCAAAACAAGAGGAGAGATAAAAATTAATTATAACAAATAGTCCAACATTAGAGTGAAATTAGAATTTTATTTAATACTATTGGTAGACAATTTTAAAAGGAAACTCTAGGGATGATGCTAGGGCTTACAATGTTCAATAATTAAAATTGGCTTACTAATATATCTTATCAAATTTTAGATTTAAAGTGTTTTAATCTTAATTATAAAAATTGTTATATAAAATCAAAATCAATAAAATATGTAATAAATCATAAAAATTGATTTGGAACTTGTTAAATATAGAAATACATTAAAAATGGAAACTACTAAGAAGGAATAACTTAGTTATAAATTAGACACATAAGATTGTTAATTCGACTATGAAATTGACTATAGGGATCTAAGAGGTCACTTTGAATCAAGAATAGTAATTTGTATCTACCTAGGATTAGGTCATGATATTCAGACAAGGTTGGATATGATGGTGTTTTTAAGGAGCATCAACATCTGATAGGGTATTTTCCCTCTGTGTAAAAATGTGATTATGTGCATTTACCTATGAGTCTTGTTTATGTGATTAGATATATTCAATTCACTAGGGAATATGTTGTGTACCTTTTTATTCACTTAGAACCCTGGATAATATACTATCAAAAATAATATAATCAATGGAAAAAATGTGTTAGTGGTTGAATTTTTTCTTGACCTCAACACCCATTGTGTTTATTACTACCTACATACCAATATTTTGAAGAGGGATCAAAATACATGTAGTTATCCCATGCTACAGTGGTGTGTGTTTCTATGCAAAATTGCTTTCTACATTCAAAGAAGAAATAAGAAACTAAAAGAAATGGTCAAGGCTAGAAGATACGTGATAAAGTCGTGCGCACCAAAATCAGACGTTGGAAGATTCTCCTCTTTGGCTGTGGAGGAATGACACCTGCGAAGAAAAGAGACTGAAACACGGAAAAACGTTAGTCAAAGGATATGGTGGGCTGTCAGGCGAACGCCCGATCCCAGAAGTTTGAAGACTTCCTAGAAGGATATCAACCCACTGATAAAAAAGCAGAATATTGGATGAAAGTAGATAATAAAAGATAAAATGATAGAAATAAATGACAAAAAATAAAGTGCATACCTGATAATGAGGCACTGTTCTGCACAGTCGCTGGTGTTGGTCATTGTAGTGCCGGCGTCGGTCGGGGAAGGTGCCAGCGTCAGTCAAACTGCCGGTGTCGGTCTGGGTAGTGACCGGCGTCAGTCGGGGCAGGTTTTGGACAGAGTCTAGGCGAGTTGCAGAAGGTCTGGGAGAGTCGAAATAGGGTCTTGACAGGGTCGGGATAGGGTCTGATGGAGTCGAGACAAAGTCAGGGCAGAGTCTAGGCAAGGTTTTGGACAGGTTCTGGTTGAGTTGGGACAGGGTCTAGTCAGGATAAGGTCTGATTTTAAACAGGCTCTGGGGATTTGTAGAAGGTCGAGTCTAAACAGAATATAGAGTATGGAAATAACAATGAAAGCAATAACCAAAAATAAAAATAAACAGATGAGGATACTTACCTGTCACAGTGCGAAGACATGATTGACGTTGTTGAAGTTGTCTGTGCAGTGCCGGATTGAAGCGAATGCAGATTGGTTGATGCCAGAGTTGGTTGATCGTGAGAGTGTTGATTGCAAGAGTCTATAAATGTCAGAGTTCGAAGGTTGATTGATTAATTGATCGGTTGATTAGCCTTCGGGATGGTTGGTGGACGCTGATGAAGGCGAGGGACGGTTCGAGAGACGGTTCGATAACCGTTCGGGAAACCAAATGATAACTGATAACGGATAACGGTAAGGTGACCGACATCGGCAGGATTGCCGACGTCGGCCGATAAGTGACCGACGTCGGTGACATCGACTAGGAAAAGACCGTTGTCGGCAGATGCACAATGGGGATAGAGTCTAGCTTTAGCTTTGTGCTCATTTTTACATGCTGCCAGGGTTAAGGCTAATGGAAAAAGTGATCGACAAGGGTTAAATAGGCGAAGAAGAATAAGACGGGGGATGACCAGGGGAGTCAACACGATTTTGGTGTCTACATTTGCCCCTTTTTGTCTTGTTGGTTGTTCTGGATGAACTGCAAGACAAAAATAGGAGTGATTGCCCCAGGTGAGGGATAAGGTTGATTTCATCTTGTTGGTTGTTCGAATGAACTGCAAGACAAAAATAGGAAGCAGATTGCCCCGAGTATGGATAAGGTATTCCCCCTCAAAGAAGGAGTTGAGGGAAGGGAACCAGGAATCAGGTGATGATTTGATAAAGAGTGGATGAAAAAGGGGTGAGGGTGAACGCTACAAAAGGTGTGATTGCGTGCAGACCACTGCACGAGATGGGTAGGTCAAAGTGTTGCAGGTCAATGGTTGAGGAGTGCCAAAATTGAAATAACCAGGCCCTAGCATTTAGTCATTTGCTGATCAGGTTATTCAATCTAAGCTAAAGCTCTAAATGGGTCGTCGCGTTTTAGGTATCTCAGGCTCAGGAAGTGCTCCTAGAAACACGAAAAAGTCACAAGTAGTGTGGATCAACCGGCTTGCGATCCTATACTTGTGAGGGTCCAAAAAGGTTTGCGCACAATGCTGCTAACTAGTCAGGAGGTAGCAGATATGCAAAAACAACCAAGGCAACAGTGTCTTGGAAGTGGTCGAGGTTGGAGGAGAGAGGTATGATCGCTAATGGTTGGTGGTTGAGGGGAGGAATGGATGAAAGGATGTGACCGAGCTAACCCCAGAAGACCCCATGTCAACTGAGTGCTACCTACATAGCCTTGGTCATAGGGCCTCAGGCCAATGTAGTTCTCCCGAGAAGGGAGGGAGGGTCAAAGGGATGAAATTGGTCGTGGTTATGAGGAAATGACGAGGGGAAGAAATGTTGCAGCCTTTTCCAAATGGTGTATTCTGCAACATTGGTCGAGAGGTCTTTCATCCCTAGCAATATTCCATATTCATGATGGATGTATGCTAAAAATGAATTGAGGTATATTTATGCTTCAGCAAGTATTGGTTTTGCTTAACATAAATTGCAGCGGGTCAATAGTTTCCATGTGTATTGGTGCCCATAGAAACTAGGGTGAATAGGTTGAGTTGATTGACAAGTGATGAAGGCGAATGTGACCAAAGTGCAGAAGAAGTGAAAAGCATATTGCTCTTTCATTGACAAGGACCAAAAAGATAGCATAGATAGGGGTTATGAGAACCAAGAGCCCCATTCATGCGTGATGTCGTTGACCATAGTTATGTTAGAGCGGTAATCGAATCACTTCGACATTAAAGTGAGCTCGAAGTCCCTTGAGCAGGTGATAGGAGGAGGAAAGAGGGTAACCCATTTTAAGAGCAGAGATAACTATGCCCCTTTTTATAGGAGACCCTGAGACAACCATAAGTCAAGTCCATGACTTTTTTTTTTTTTTTTGACGCAGACTGATCAATGCGGGAAGCCTACATAAAGATGTCATTTGCTTGGTGGTCAGTTGTGAAGCTGATCAATGCGGGAAGCTTCTAAAATAGTGCTGTTTATTGCTAGTTTAGTCATAGCCATCCTTCGAGGGAGTGGTCTAGATTTTTGTTTAATATAAAGGCTTTTGAATAGCTGTCCTTCGAGGGAGCAGTCTATTAATTACAACAATGATAGTACAGCTGTCCTTCGAGGGAGCAGTCTACTTTTTGATTTTGATATTGATATAGTGACCATGGATTTTGTGACATCTTGATTTATTTTTATAGAAATGTGAGTCATGGAAAATATTATAGAAGGTCAAGGGCTCCCTTTTATTAGGACAAAGCATCCATACATCATAAAAGGGTTATAAGAATGTGTTAAGAGGAATAGGGTTGAAAGGAAGTAGGATTTAAGAGGACGGGGATTGCTCAAGGGATGAGCTCAAGTTAAGTGTCAAGTGGATGAGTACTCGACTAGTAGTAGAACGGTCACAGATGCAACGCATTAAGAGGCTCAGGTTCTGGTCGTCCATCAAGAGAAGACAGACGGTAAGTCCCTGATCCATACTTGTGCGTGATAATAAAAGGTCTGAGCCAATTAGGAGCAAACTTGCCTCGTTTACTTCGCTCCATATTAGTCACGTGTTGATTCTCTTTGAGGACGAGGTCTCCGATGTTGAAATCTTTTTCTCGCAGATTTTTGTCATAGGTGCGCTTGATGCAACATTGATAGACATGGAGATGATTAAGGTCAGCAAGACGGCGTTCATCAAGTAACTCAAGTTGAGCTAAGCGATCTTGACAAAAGTCATCGTTGGAAAGAATATCATGTAGATAAATGCAAAGAGATGGGATCTGTACTTCGAGAGGTAGGACAGCCTCTGTTCCATACACGAGAGAAAAAGGGGTAGCACCCGTAGAGGTTCGGATGCTAGTGAGGTAGGCCCACAAAGTGAAGGGAATGTGAATGTGCCAATCCCTGCCTGTGTCACTGACCACCTTCATGAGAATTTTGGTTAGAATTTTGTTGGAAGCCTCGGCCTGCCCATTTGCTTGTGGGTAGTAAGGCGAAGAGAAACTGAGTTTGATGCCGAAGGAGTCGCATAGCTTTCGGACAGTTTTTTTTTTAAGGACTTGCCGTTATCAGTGATGATTTTATGAGGGACACCGAAATGACAGATGATGTGGGTGTTGATGAAGTTGATGATCTTGTCGGCTTTTGTGGAGACAAGAGGTATAGCTTCCACCCACTTGGTGAAATATTCAGTGGCTGTGATGATGGATTGATGATGAAGAGACGAATGAGGGTTAATCTCACCGATGAGATCTAAACCCCACTGAGAAAAAGGACAAAAATCTTGAGCGATTTGTAAGGCGTGACTGGGGAGATGAAGCAAGTTAGAGTGCTGCTGACACTTGATGCAACGCCGAACACAGTCGCTACAGTCTTGATGAAGGGTAGGCCAATAATAGCCCAGATGAAGGATGCGCTTGGCAACCGAATTCCCACTGAAATGTCCACCACAAATCCCGTCGTGGACTTGTTGAATGGCTTGAGATGCTTCAGTGGAGGTGAGACAGCGAAGAAGGAGGCCGTTGAAGCCGTGCTTATAGAGAAGACCCCCTAACATGGTATAGCGAGCAGTACACTTGATAAAAGTTCATCGTGCATTACTAGAGAGGTTGGGAGGAATGACAGAGAGAGATAAGAAGTCTACAAGTTGCTTATACCAAGCATCTTGTGGGCTAGGGTCTATAGTGTTGACATGGTGAATGTGAGGAGAGATATATGAAGGCAACGGCACACGATGCACCGTGACAAAAAGTCTGGATGCAGATGAGGAAGATGGGATATGTGAAGCAAGAGAAGCCATGGTGTCAACAAACTTATTCGTGGATCAAGGAACAGTCTGCAGGAGGAAATGGTCAAAAGATGCAAGGAGAATGTCAGCACGGTTTTTGTACCTTTGCAAAATTTCATTTTTACAAAGGTATGAACCGTTGACCTGATTGACGATGAGCTGCGAGTCGCCAAAGATGTTAATGGACTTGATGCTGAGAGAGAGGGCAGTCTGAAGTCCCAAAATTAAGGCCTCGTATTCAGCCATATTATTGGTACAATCAAAGTCGAGTTTAAAAGACAGAGGCATGGGCTCCCCTTCGAGTGGGATGAGAATGACCCCAGCACCTCCACCTAGTTGACATTTGGAGCCGTCAAAGAACATAGTCATCTGATAGGTGGTGTCATCGGAGGAAAGTGCAGCAATAGACTCGTCAGGGAACTCACACTGCGAAGGTTGATTGTCAGAAAGAGGGGCATCTGCTAGTTGATCAGTGATGGTTTGCCCATTGATAGATTTCTACTGGATGAATTCGAGATCGAACTCAGCAAGCAGCATGAGCCACTGAGCCATACGTTGATTTTGATATGGCTTGGAGTGCATATACTTGAGAGGGTCGGTGTGGGTGATGACAAAAGTTTTGTGACTAAGAAGATAGTGGCGAAGCTTAGTAGTAGCAAAGACTAATGCCAAACAGAGTTTCTCGATATGGGTATACTGAGTTTCATAGTCGACCAGTGTTCGACTGATATAATAAATGGCTTGCTCACGGTGATGCTCATCTCGGTGCGCAATCATGGCACCTAATGAATGGTGAGTGGCTGAGATATAAAGGTAGAAGGGTTGGTCATCTTTAGGTGGAATGAGAACTGGTGGAGAGACTAGATAGCGTTTTAAGGCTTCAAAAGCCTCTTAACAGTCCTTATCCCATGTAAAAGAGACATCCTTCTTAAGGAGATGATGAAAAGGTTGGCAGCGGTCAGAAAGCTGTGAGATGAAGCGACAAATGGACTGGAGCTTGCCTTACAAACTGTGAAGCTACTTGAGATTGGTCGGGGGAGGCATTTCGAGGATAGCGCGAATCTTGGTGGGATCTATCTCGATGCCACGGAAGGAAATGATGAAGCTGAGAAGCTTGCCAGAGAGGACCCCAAAGACACATTTCTTGGGGTTAAGATGAACATTGTACTGAAGAAGACGAGAAAAGATGATTTTGAGAATGGTCAGATGGTCACGACAAAGTTTGGACTTGTCGAGCAGGTCATCCACATAGTCCTCCATGATTTTGTGGAGGAGATCGTGGAAAATGTAGGTCATGGCACGCTGATAAGTGGCGCCTGTGTTCTTCAAGCCGAAAGGCATGACTCGATAGTAGAAAGTCCCCCATGGGGTAATGAAAGTGGTTTTGTGCTGATCTTCTGGAGCAATCAGGATTTGATTGTATCTTGAAAACCCATCCATAAGAGATAGCATCTCATGGCCGGCCGTAAGATCAACAAGCTGGTCAATGTTAGGAAGAGGAAAGTCGTCTTTAGGATAGGCTAGATTAAGGTCATGATAGTCTGTGCAGATCCAAATCCCCCCAGTTGCCTTGGTGATTGGGACGATGTTAGAGACCCACTGTGGATAATCGATGGGCTGGATGAAGGAGACAGAAAGAAGGCGCTGAAGCTCCTCTTTGACAAGGAGGGCAACGCGAGGATGCATCTTTCGAAGCTTTTGCCTGACAAGCTTAGCCTCTGGTTTGGTGACAATGTTATGGGTAACGATGGTGGGGTCGATGCCAGGCATATCACTGTAAGTCCAGGCAAAGGCCTTGCTATGGTCGGAAAGGAACTGGGTATAGTCAAGCTACTCCTGAGCATCTAAAGATTGGCTAATCTTTAAGACATAAGGAACATCAGAAGAAGGAAGGTTGATGTCAATGGTTGATTCATTTAACATAACCTGGGTCTCAGAAGGGAGGGAGCGCTGGATGAAAAAATCATTAGCGCCCATGTAAGAAAGAATGGCATCATCGTCAACGCAGTGAACAGTGTGAATGGTTGCCGACTCATCTTCGATCATGCTGGGAAAAATGAGAGGGAGAGAATTGGACACCCCATTGAGTTGATAAGTCAAGGGGTCCAGGCTGATGGTGTTTATAAAAAAAAAAAAAAACTAGGAGGAATGGAAACCACTGACTCCGTAGGTGAAGGGGGTGAAACAGGCGAGTGTGGAGGAGATTGGTCAAGGATTGGTTCAGGACAAAGGTCTACAGGGTCTTGAGTGGGGTCGTGATATCCCAGACCATACCATTTCTTGGCGTCATCATCATTGAGCGGTTGGATAGGCTGATGGGAGCCCTACTCATAGCGTCTGAAACTAAAACCCTTCCATGCACACCTGTAAAGGTAAGTGTGTGCAAAGGCGGGGTTGCCAAGAAATGAAAAGTTTGATGTGAAAGGTTGAGGTGAAGAAAGAGGATTACCGTCAGTAGGAGCTAGATTAAGCCCCCCATAGATGAGGTTAGTGTGGAGGTGAGGGGGACCATAAGGTATGATCGTCCCGATCCGATGGTCGTAGCTGGGGCTGTGATGAAGGCGTCCATACTCTTGTGGAGTTTGGAACATGTCTAAAGCCAGCAAGTGATACTCTCCCAATGAAAGTCTTTGGAAGATGTCTTCCATGGGGTCTGTGGTTGTCACTTGAAGGGGAGGTGTAAGGGCGACCGCCTGTTGTGAACTGGTCAAAGCTTCCACAGATGGAGGCAGTGCCGGGGTTGATGGCTTGATAGGAATGAGGACATCATTTGGACGGTAGGTGGTGTTGCATGTTTTGAAGGGCGAAGGGTCAACGGGAATGGTGTGGACTTGTTCGTCATGCTCAAACTTCACACAATGGTGCAGGGTGGAGGGGACACAGGCCATAGTGCGGATCCAGGGTCGGCCCAGCAAGATGTTGTATTGAAACTCTCCTTCGATGATGTAGAAGAGCTCTAGGACTGTGCATGGACCAACACGGATATGAAGAATGACTGTGCCAACGGTCGTGGAAGTAGTGTCATTAAAAGAGCACAAGATTGCGTCAATTTTGGAGACGCAATTCTTGGGAAGAGCCAATTGATCAAAGGCATGGGTGGAGATGATGTTGATGCTAGCGCCCTCATCGATCATAACGCGTTTAATGCGTGTCCGATCGATATAGGCAATGATGAAGAGGGCAGCATCCTGATCTTCCGTGTTGGATGTGGGAATCTCAGAATCGCTGAATGTGATGGAGGCAACAGGGGCTAAGGAGTGGACAAGGGCAGCAAGTGGCTGGGGATCCTCGGGTTGGACCTCCACTGCCTGTAGGGCTTGGATGAGGGCCTGACGATGTTGGGGTGAGGTTTGGATGAGATCATAGAGGGACATCTTCATAGGCGTCTGGTGAAGTTGTTTCAACATGGAGTCGTGGATTGGTCCAGAAGAAGAAGAAGAAGAAGAAGAAGAGGGTTGAGGCGCGCCAAGGATAGAAATCTTAGGCCTAGGCGGTTGAGGTGGATTGACGAAGGGTAGGTCCAAGGAATGGCGGCTTTTTCTTTCACCTTGTCCTTCTGTGACCTAGTGGTGATGTGAATGGCATTGATTTCAAAGATGGGAGGTGAAGGTGATGAGGGAGTTGTAATCGGTTGATGAGATGTGGATGGGTTTGAAGAGGTTGAAGGGTTATGAGAAGGAGTCGGGGGTCGGTCGAAAGTGTCCTCAAAGAGAAGAGTGTCTTTCTCTAGATATTGGCGAATGACAGCCTTGAGGGCACAACAAGTCTCGGTGTCGTGTCCTGGTGTACGATGATATAAACAAATCTTCGTGTCATCAAACCAGGAGGGTTTAGACTCGAGAGGTTGGAAGGGCTTGATGGGTGGAAGAGTTATGCTAGAAGTTTGCAAAAGTTGTTGCAAGATCAAAGAGTATGAGCCCACTAAAGGGTCCGTGCTCATCGATGTATGCGATGTCGGTGACTTTTGCTTGGGTGAAATTGGAGGGGGTTTTCGTACCACCTTCTGGGTTGATGGTGCGATGACAAGCGGAGACGATACACTCTTCATGAGAGGTATCGCCCTTTTGGGAGAGGGTAGGCTAGCGGTAGGTAAAGGAAGCAAAGGAGGCAACCGGTTTTGATTAGAGGTTGAAGCGGGAAGGACTCTGGTTAAGGTTGAAGGATGCGGGCCCAAAATGGAGGGCAATGGTGACGGAAGAGGAGGCGTTCACCTCTGTGGTTTGGCAGTCTTTTGTGATTTAGGTTGAAGACTACTATTAGTTGAAGTTTGGTTTAAGTCCACCTTCACTTGTGGATGAGTGAGGTTGGAAACGGGGCGAATGCCAAGTGTTTTGATAGGTTTAGGCAGAGTAGATGAGGGTTTTGGTTTTGATGAAGTTGATGAAGATGTAAACGGTTTGGAAGTGGAGATCTGATTTTTGTTGATAGTCTTAGGAGGTTCTGCCATGGGAGGATTAGCAGCATGAGATGAGAGGGTACGGGCTTGTTGAAGAGCTGTGAGACGGTCCCACAATCCCTGATGTTCCACTTTCCTAGAAGGGAGAAGTTTGAGTCTCTCCACTAGTTGGGAAAATGGTTGAGAAGATGCGGGATGAGGTTTAGGCTCTTGAGAAGACGTCGACGGTTGTGGGACTGAAGGTGAGATGGGTGTAGTAGTCTCGGGCCCAAAGCATGGTAAAGTCGTGACAGGTTCATGTTTGGTTGGAGACGAAGGAGAGATAGGTTCTTCCCTGGGTGGAGAAGAATCTGGTGAATGAAGTTCCTCAAGCGGGTAAAGGGCAGGGATGATAGTGCCCTCCACTTGCGGTCGAGGAGTAGGAAAGGTTGGGGCCTCCATGGGTAGCAAGAAGGAAGATGGTGAAACTGGCGGTGTTGGTAAGGTTGAGGCATCCTCCAAAATGAGAGAAGTTGAGGGAGAACTAACCGGAGAAAGAGGTTCGTCCACATGTGATGGACTGATGGATGAACTCACCTCTTGGGGTTGGTTAGAAATGAGGGGTGAGACAGTATTGACTGTTCGAATATTATGTTCATGGGTATTGTCAGTCAAGGTCTGGACGTTGTTTTGGGTTGGTGGATGATTAGGGAATGGTTGTTTGAAGATATCGATACCCTGATTAGGAGGGGCATTGGGATTGTCGAGGATGAGGTCACCCTTTTCCAACATGTCTTGGATTATGTTTTTAAGGGTTTTACAGTTGCCCGTGTCATGACCTTTAACACGGTGGTAGTTATAGAAGTCATCTTCCCTATACCACGCAGGGATAGCGCGTGAGGGATCAAATTGTGGTGGAGGTCGGATCTGAGGGAGATTGATGGCCCCTTGTTTGATGAGTTTTTCCAGCACAGACGCGTATGATTCTCCAAGTGGAGTAAACTGTCACTGTATGTATCTCTGCTGAAATTGGTGAGTGGCGCTCATAGATGTGGATGGTTCAGGTTGATTAGTTGAAGGTGAAGAAGAAGAAGATCTAACAACCACAGCATTTGCTGAAGCTTTAGATTTAGGATTGGATGAGGAAGGCTTAGAAGAGGGGTCATTAGTTTTGGAGTTGGGATTCTTACTCCACAACTTGACTTTATTCTCCTCGACAGCACGTAACTCAAGTTTACGAGCCATCGTGAAGGCTTCGTCAAAAGTGCGGAAGGTTTGAACCCTCAAGGTAGAAGAAATATGTTTAGCATAGGCTTGAGAGAAAAGTTCGATAAGCTCAGGCTGAGGTAAGGAAAATGAAAGTTGATTGATAAGGCTCCTCCACCGAGCGACGAAATTAGCAATAGATTCATCCTCGAACTGGCGAATAGAATAGAGGTCTATGATGGAGACCTTCTTGGTGATATTGATGGAGAAATGATCAAGGAAGAGCTGGGCTAGCTGAGTGAATGTGAAGATGGAATGGCTAGGAAGAGAGCTGTACCAGTCAAGTGCAGCACCTGAGAGAGACATGGGAAACGTGCGTAAGAGCAACGCATCATCATGGGCGATAAGGTAACAGGCGTGTCTGAATGCCCGTAAATGTTGCTGTGGGTCTTCCTTGATTTGGAATTGAGAAAACTTAGGAAGTTCCCACTGGCTGGGATATGGTCTGATGGGGACAGAAGGATGGATGGGCTCGTTATAGATTTGTTCGTACGAGAGAGTGTTACGTGAGCCGGAAATAGAAGTCTCTAGGTTGGACATTTTATCCATCAGCATCTTGATAATATCTACTGACGGATTGGTGGGTAGAACGCCTCCTAGATTGTAAGGCGCTTGAAAGAGACTGGAAGAGGTATACGACGTAGTCGGTTGTACCAATAAGGGCACAACGTACGGATGACTAGTCATAGGGACAGAAGAAGTGACTAAGGATGGTTGGATAGAAGGCATGGCTAGGTTTGATGTTGTCATGGGAGGTTGGTTAGAGGTAACATGGGCCAATGGATAGGTAGCCACCCTAGTGTTGATAGGAGTAAGGGTAGGCGGAATAGAGACGACCAAGTTTTGAAAGGGGGTAGAAAGTGGTTGAGTGGGCTGAGATTGATAGGGGGCCAAAACCCCAGTGAAAGTGGGCCCAACGACGGAAGGAGAGGCCACACTTGGATGGTTGGTAAAAGGTTGGTCATTGGTTGAGGCAACAACCTGGGTGTCTAAGGGTTGGACTACGAACGTTGTTGATACGACCGCAGTCTCGAGGAGAGAAGTCAGCATTTCATAAATTGGATTGCCCAAGGAGTCTCGCGTTCGGATATTCACGAGATAGTGTTGCAAGGCTTTTACGTTGAGGTCCAAGAATCATGCGAAATCTTGGTCCCCTTCTGGGATAATAGGCGTTTGGGTCGGAGATGGTCTGGTAGGAGTTCTTTCAGTTTCTGAGTTGAACTCCATTATAGGGCTGGTTGTAGGCGGGGTAGATGGAAGAGGATGATGCCTCGCGTGATCGACTAGAGCCTTGGCTTGGCTACGAGTCAGAACCATTCAAGGCAAGGAAGAACATCCTCACAAGCTCAAACAAGCAGATAAGAACCAAAAATATGAAGACACAAGCAGATCCTAAAACCCTAGAAGTAAATTATTAGGATTATAGTGGCTTATGCCTTAGAATGTGTGTAGAGGAAGATTGGCTTTGTGAGTTGGGTCCTAGAAGAAGCAGTCTATGGATGGTTTCGGGTTTTGTTATGGTGCTCAAGAAATCTATGTTAGCTTTCGTACAGGCCTGGTGCTAAGGAGCAAGCTCCCCTCACTTCACGATTCCAGTGGTTAGCTGGTTTTGCTTAGCCAAAATATACTTCCACTAGAGTTTATCCTCCGCCAGAGAACGGAGTGGGCTTCCCCCTTGGTGATGAAATCCAAGTAGGGTCACCGGGACGGGTAAGGTATCCGCTTGGGGATGAAATCCCAGTCGGGCCTTTTCTCAGGTAAGTTAAAATGTTTGTTTTGTGCAGGTGGTTTGGTCGTGTAACATCAAGTGATCTAGATTAATTCAATATGCAGTTTAATTACTATGTGTGGTCTAAGAGATGCAGGCAAACAAAAATGAATGCAAAGTTTTTTTTAATGCCCAAGTCGAAATGTTTGTTCGTATGAAGACGAATGGAGAAAGAGTCGAAGAATATGAGTTAGAAGTGCAAGAAAGAAAGAAATGTTCATTTTAGTCCTGCTTATGATGTCGTTTAAGAAAAGATGAAAGGAGGCGAAAAGGAAGGAACCTAATGCACCTATATGAATGAAAGAAAGAAAGAACCCAAGGAAGGCCCTAGAGTCCCACCGGGCGTGCCAGAATGTTTCTATGCAAAATTGCTTTCTACATTCAAAGAAGAAATAAGAAACTAAAAGAAATGGTCAAGGCTAGAAGATACCTGATAAAGTCATGCGCACCAAAATCAGACGTTGGAAGATTCTCCTCTTTGGCTGTGGAGGAATGACACCTGCGAAGAAAAGAGACTGAAACACGGAAAAACGTTAGTCAAAGGATATGGTGGGCTGTCAGGCGAACGCCCGATCCCGGAAGTTTGAAGACTTCCTAGAAGGATATCAACCCACTGATAAAAAAGTAGAATATTGGATGAAAGTAGATAATAAAAGATAAAATGATAGAAATAAATGACAGAAAATAAAGTGCATACCTGATAATGAGGCACTGTTTTGCACAGTCACCGGCGTCGGTCACTGTAGTGCCAGCGTCAGTCGGGGAAGTTGCCAGCGTCGGTCAAACTGCCGGAGTCGGTCTGGGTAGTGACCGGCGTCGGTCGGGGCAGGTTTTGGACAAAGTCTAGGTGAGTTGCAGAAGGTCTGGGAGAGTTGGAACAGGGTCTTGACAGGGTCGGGATAGGGTCTGATGGAGTCGAGACAAAGTCAGGGCAGAGTCTAGGCAAGGTTTTGGACAGGTTCTGGGCAGGGTTTTGGACAGGTTCTGGTTGAGTTGGGACAGGGTCTAGTCAGGGTAAGGTCTGAGTTTAAACAGGCTCTAGGGATTTGTAGAAGGTCGAGTCTAAACAGAATATAGAGTATGGAAATAACAATGAAAGCAATAACCAAAAATAAAAATAAACAGATGAGGATACTTACCTGTCACAGTGCGAAGACATGATTGACGTTGTTGAAGTTGTCTGTGTAGTGCCGGATTGAAGCGAATGCAGATTGGTTGATGCCGGAGTTGGTTGATCGTGAGAGTGTTGATTGCAAGAGTCTGTAAATGTCAGAGTTTGGAGGTTGATTGATTGATTGATTGGTTGATTAGCCTTTGGGATGGTTGGCGAACGCTGATGAAGGCGAGGGACGGTTCGAGAGACGGTTCGATAACCGTTTGGGAAATTGAATGATAACTGATAACGGATAACGGTAAGGTGACCGACGTCGGCAGGATTGCCGACGTCGGCCGATAAGTGATCGACGTCGGCGACATCGGCTGGGAAAAGACCATCGTTGGCAGATGCACAATGGGGATAGAGTCTAGCTTTAGGTCTGTGCTCATTTTTACATGCTGCCAGGGTCAAGGCTAATGGAAAAAGTGATCGACAAGGGTTAAATAGGCGAAGAAGAATAAGACGGGGGATGACCAGGGGAGTCGACACGATTTCGGTGTCTACAGTGTGTGTAAAATATTAGTGTAATGCTTGATGTTGGTTCAATCCTTGTGTGATTAAGTGCTTCAACAATGAATTATGACATTAAAGGTGTATACAGACTTAGTTAAGTCTAATAGGGTTGTGTTAATCAAAATTGGGAAGAATAGGTGGTTTCTTATCAATGTGAATTTATATATTCTAGTGATTTTCAATTATATGAGCTTATAGTCAAAAATGGTTATAAAATGTGGCTTTCTATTTATCAATTTTGAATTCATTTGATTAGGACTTGTGAAACATGTGGGACATCATGTTAGGTTAATTTTAATTTGATAAAATAGATATTATTTGGTGTGAGGATGTAGTAGGTAGATTTAAAAACTAGTGGTGAGAGGGATAGTATTGAAAGAGTGACATTGTATAAGGAGTAAATACAACTAAAGTGAAAGTGTGGATAAGTATAATAGTGAGTTTAGGTTTATTGGAATGGTTAATAGGTATATTCAAGATTATAATTTTCTTAAAAGGTAAGGGTCATCCAAATAGAAGTGAAGGAAGGTTGGTCAAGGATAGTGAAATCGAGCATGAGCTAAGTGTGTATAAGAGGATGGTCATAAGTGAATTTTTTTTAGCAATAAATGTTAATTTATGTGTCTATAAATTAAAAAATTCACTACATATGATAGGCCCTATTAGGTCTTACATAAGATAAGTAGTATAACATGAAAATTTGAGTTACCTCATTTAGTGAAGATACATATAGTATAACATGTTTACTCTTGAAGGTCACTAGAAAGAGAATTTCAACCCATATATAGTTACTAGAGCTTAATGATGAGATAATCATCATTTTGTAGCTTGATTAAATATTCTAGACACACATAAAGAGGTTTTGGATGAATGTGATTAGAGATTATCTAATAAAGTGAAAATTTTGGACAATTGGGATGTGACATGGGATGATGAAGCTTTCTTTTAGAAGCATGCAATTATTTTCAAACATTGAGGATAATGTTGGTTTGAAGGGGAGGGTTATTTAACACCCCTTAACTGATAACATGTATTGAGATATTTGTGGTCAACTTGTCTCTAGCATATCATTTTACTTATTTATATGATAATTTTTATATCTTCATGTTGGTAATAGCATCGGCCTATGGAGTACCCATATCCTTAGCATAGTATATATAGGAGATAGTGGTTAGTAATAGATCATCATATTAAAAAAATTGTTTTTATCGAAATTTTGTGGAGTTCATCTCCTCAAAGTGAATTAGTCATATATTTCCAATATTTTTATTTGTCATAAATATTTAGTGTGGATCTACTCTATCTTATCTTATATTCTTGATATTTTTTTTTATCTTGATATTTATATTATCATACATTTTTGTGTATTTTTTTTAATCTTTCTATGTAATTCCATTATAAATCCATATATAGGGAGTGATTGATTTGCATATTAATTCTATCATTGTAAATTAATTTGTGACATGTAGCATAAATGTACATCCATAATTTAATCCAATATAGATAAAAATTAATGAAAATACAAGTGAGATCCACCTTAAATCATATAAAATAAAATTACAAATTATATATTTATATTATGGACATCAATTTAATTTCCAAATAATTACAAGGTTAATTGTGAAGATAGAAAGTATGTATACTAAGAATGAGAATCAGCTATATTCCAACAACGTGGTGACAACATGCCATCAAATTTATGTTATATTTGTATAAGGGAACATTATATGTGGATCTAGTATACATTCCAAGATCTATGAACAATAAACCTAAATATTTTCACCCATAATTTCATGTACCTATGAAAAAATAAAGTAATATAAACACATATATATTCAAGGTAGAATGTCTACTAATATATTAAGTTTAGTTGTGTAGGAGGGTCAAATGTCCTCCTTGTATGAATAACACAATACAAGATAAGCTTAAATATCTTCCTTTATCCATACCCTCTAACTTATGATATAGATAAGTAATGAGGTTTATGATAGGAAATAATCTTATCTTTAGGGATATAATCTCAAAATAGAGAAACCTTATTTTTAGGATAACCACTAGAGATATTATTATCTATAACTTTAATTTATAAATAAGTTATGGATAATTATGTGCATAAAAATGTGTTTATCCATAAATAATGATATTAAAAGTGCATATTAAACTATAAAAAAGTGTATGTTCTAATATACACAAACATCTCCCCAAGATATACCATGTAGAAGAGAGGAAAAATTAATCTACACTAGCTTAAGTAAGCTTAAAATAAGAAAGTGATGTGATGACCCCCCCCCACCCCCCCCCCCCCCGCCCCCAAAGAGTAACAAGATAAAGTGAGTGAGTGAGTAAAAACACCCAATATGGGTTCTTTTAGACACTTAAAAAACATCCCTTACATCATTTTTAAGGTCGTAACACTATGACCTAGCTCTCAACCCTGACCTGACCATTAACCTAGTTAACTTTTTAAAAACTAGTTGACCCCATTTTACACAAATTCAAACAAATTAATTAACACCCTAAATTCCACCTCTTTATCCCAAGATGGTTGACCATCGATGGTTAGCCTAACCATCGATGGCCATGTATCCTCACCCAGTAAATTAGAAACTTCTAGCTGTGAACACACTTGTACTAACAAAATTGGCAACTTTCCCATACACAAACTCAAGGATTTATTTCCATCAGTCCATCACACTTATCCAAGACCAATGTATTACCTTTCCCTCCCTCAATTTGGAAAATATTTCTCCTCATTCAAGAAGTTTTGAGCTATAAACACAAGGCTCATGGAGGAGATATGTGACCAAAAATTATGCATCCAGACTCTTTTATTTTCTTTGTAGGCATTCAACAACCCAAATCTATATCCTATGATTTTCTCATCAAGGTGGCATTATGTTACCCATACTCATCTAAGAATTTAACCATCCAACTCTTCAAAGCAAAGGTACCTCACTTTGTTTTACCTATTTCTTTTTATCCTTCTTTGATTATTATAAGTGTGTTCTCTGTTGAATACTCTTCCTACTTCTTTTCCCTTACCCACACTACCCATATAACCTTTATGTCCCCTTAGTTACCTATTTATATCTCATTTTTACTCCCCATCAGGTTTCTAATAGGTAACCACCAACATTTTTCATAACTGTCAGTGGTTATAGCAACCACTGCCATCACCCAACCATTGATGGTCAGGATAACTGCCACCGATCACCCTGACCACCGACGGTCACTGTCACCCAAAATTATAGATTGTTATTCTAACCCTCTTTTTCACCTTCTCAAACTTCTAGCCATCCCTTGACCTGTACCTAAACACTTTTTTGATTTTTTTGAACCTGACCTTAACTTATTTATTACAGTTAGATGACCTTACTAGGACTTGCACATGAGATAGATAGTGTCTTTGACCTATCTATTATCCCCCAACCTCTACTTACTGATCAAAGTGACATTGCCTTTGAGCTAGCCCTTTGCATTATGGTTCTCACACCCCATACAAAGGATGTAAAGGAATAGTTAGCCATAATCGATGAGGATATTGATGAGGCTATTGTATTTTGGAACCATTATTTTAATAACATCGATCCTGCTATAGATTAGTCTTCTTTTTATATTGTTCATCAGCATCATTTCATATCTACTATTTTTAATTTCCTTTTTATCAATAAAATTGAATGTTGAATAAGGGTTGACATCCATTTAAGGAAGCATATTCCTTTGTTGGGACTGGTTTCTCACCAAGCAGCCCCTTACCTCTTTATTAACATATTTTTCATTGAATTTATGTGATTTATAGGTCATTCTTCCCTCACCAAAGAAGATTTCTCACCTCATCTGGATATCAATGTGCACACTTTCTACTAGGTACACACCCATCATCTATTTTTTCTCTTTTCCTTCAAAGCAAAAATAATTAGAGTAATAAATTTAGTAAAACATTCTGGCACACCTAATGGGACCCCTTAAGGGTTCATACTTCTATTTATTTCATATAGATACATTATTGAATCTCATGTTTATTACATTTATGCAAGTCTTTAAATTTTTAAAAATAAAAAATTTCTTTTACTTTTCTTTTCTAAAATCAAAATGAACCAAAAAAAAGAGTGCAAAATTCATTCTAGGGATAGGTTACATTGTCATCTTGCATTATTGCATTGTTCCTTATTTTCATTCAAAAAAACCAAAGATTTATTTTTAGGCTAAAATTAAGTACATCTATTAAATTGCCTATATAATGCTTAGCTCACCTAGATTAATTAATGGCATTTTGAATCAATCATATAACACATATGTTACACTACAAAACCATTGCGCCAAATAACACATCAAAACATACTTGAGACAAGACCTATTGGGATTTTATCACCCTTTAGATCACCTTACCCTACTTGGTGATCCCACTTGGATTTCACCAGCAAGGGGAGGACCCATTCCATTCACTAGAGGAGTATAAACTCTAGGCAAATGATATCTATTGGCTAAGTGGCCCATCTTGAATTCAAGTTTGTGAAGTGCAAGGAGCAAGCCCCCACTACCAGGCCATGTACCTGATCTAGTGTTGATTATTTGAACACCCAAACTTAAATTGAAACCATCCTTAGATTTTTTTTAGTACCCAAATCATAATCCATTTTTCCCTTTCACACTCTTTAATTCATAATCCAAATACGATTTAAAATAAATCCTAGGATTAATTGCACTTTTAGTGTGTGTTTTGTTTGCTTTGGGTTTTTCTTAGATTGTTTATTACTTGAGATGAAAGTTTCATTATCCACTTATAGATTTTTCATATGGTTTTGACTAACAACAAGTGAAAAATCAAAATATTCAACCACCACCTTCATCTTCATCCAGGGATTATACCTTGAATGTAGATAAATACCCCCATGGTTCACCTCACCATTCTCCTCCACCCTCATCTCCCTCTATAATTCCAATCATATCTAAAGGAGATTCAGAATTCACCACCTTTCTCAACAATAATCTAGTTGCCTTACAACATTACCTTAACACCTTGCCTCATCATACTCCTCCTACTATGGTTCCTTTTTTTGAACCTTCTCTTTGTATGCCATCCCAGCTCATGGTAGGAACCACTTAAACTCAACCATTAGCTCAAACCTTTTTCAACATCCCATCCACTCAAACCTAAACCAACCTTTCACCACCTAAAAAAAACACCATTAATTATACCCCATGGGGGTTCAACCTTACCATTAGTTACCTATGCCCTATCTACTGTGTCATTATCTTCCATTTTAGCTCCTATTCTCCCTTTAGTTGTAACCAATCCTCTGACCATAGTTCCACTTCAAAAATTAGGTATCTCAATACCTTAAAACCTTCCTCCAATTAGAACCAGGGTAACCACCCAACCTCAACCTTCCCAAATTCTTCCTACCTCAAACATACCAACCACATATTTTCCTCAACATGTGCTTATGACAACTTACCAATATGTCCCTAACCTACAAGGGTACATATTGACAACAACCCAACCTTTTATACCAAATAGTTCTTATGTGCTACCATCTCAGCCTCTTGGCACCACCTATTATTATGTGGCTTCTTCATTACCATCTGTTGCCTATTCATACATTGCCACAAACTAGCCTCAACAAAATGTACCTCTTAATTATGTAATTTATCAACCCCAACCTAACCTAATCAAAATTCTTATGGACAAAATGACTAGTTCAGAGTCATCCATCTCTGCTTCAACCAATCTTTTGTCTTATGACCATATTTATAATGAGCTTATCCATGCCTTCATACCTATTCATTCTTATCCTTCTCAATGGGAATTGCCCAAAGTTTCTAAATTCCAAGGTAAGGAGGACCCTCAACAATACTTAAGAACGTTCTGACATGTATGCTACTTAATCACTTATGATGATGTTTTTCTCCTCTAAACCTTTCCCATGTCATTATTTGGGGCTACCCTTGAATGGTGCAATGCTCTTCCCACTTAGCCTATCTTTTCTTTCTCTCAATTGGCATAAACCTTTTTGGAACACTTTTCTATAAACATATCTAAAAAGGTTTTCATTATAGACCTATACTCCATCAAATAGTTTGAAGATGAGTCCATTGTTGATTTCCTTACTATATGGAGAGGTCTTATTTATCAACTCACTTTCACATTACCTCAACCCAAATTAATCAAATTGTTTTCTTAGGATTGTGATAAACACATTGATCTAACTCTCCAAGTCTAGATCTTTAGGACCTTTGGTGAAGCTTTTACTATGGCCTGTAAATTGGAAAACCATGTTATCGATGAAGGGAAGTTGAAGCTTTGAAATAAAAATTCTAGTTTCAAATCCATGGAGTCAACTTCCACCAAAACTATGAACCCAACCAATTCTAAAGTGGAACCATCAACACATTCAATTTTTCTTAAATCCGTACCTCTTCCACCCATCAACCAAACACCTCTAATGAACAACCCTCCCAATCACCAAAATTTTACTCAAAATTAGGTTCCTTCAAAACCATTTACCCCAATTGGAGAATCTTATTCATTAGTGTTGGAGAAACTACTCAAGGCTAATCTAATCCAACTTTCACCCATCAAACTCCTTTAACAATTTGATACTTCTCACCCCCTTCCTAGGTGGAACAATGAGAATGATCATTGTGACTATCATCAGGTTGTTGGACATAATACTGATAGATGCAATACTTTTAAAATCATTGTCTAAGACCTAATTTATAAAGGGGATCTTTTGTTTGATAACCCAAATGCTCCTTCAAACCAGTCCCTTGATATTTTTTGAAAAACATTTCCAAACCATCCACTTTCAGCCCAACACCATAAAAACCAACCCAAATCCTCCAATTCACATGAAGCACATGTAATCAATGTTATCATTAATTTTCCCATTATCGAAGAATTTATTACTTCTATCACCCAAATTAAGGAGAACCACTTGCCACTAACCCCTTAAAATTCCCAAATGAAGTGACTATCCTTTCCACTCCTTGGATGAAACCATGGTTTCACCCACCCATCCTATGGTGGAAACACAAGGAGATGGTCATTCCATTGACCATTTTATTCACTCCTCCAATCCAAATCAAAAAACCACTTATTCCTTTAAACACCCAAATTAAGGAGAACCACTTGCCAAAAACCCAAACCCCACTATCTCCAAAATCCTTATCAGATTCTTATACAATAATATTACAAAGGCTCCTACAAGCTTCTACCATTAACTTACTCCCCATCAAGCCTTTTGACCCCAATCATCAAAATCCAACCTAGTTCAATGACAATCTAATTTGTCTTTACCATAGAACCTCTGAGCATGATACAAAGTTTTGTAAATCTCTCTAAACTATCATTCATGGCCTTTTAGAAAAGGATGATCTATTTTATGAACCTTATTTAAGCACTTTTCCTCTTTTACCACCTATTCAATACTCCTACCAATCATCTCCTTCTCTACTCCCACCAAGGAGTGTAATAGAGGAATCAAAGTAAGTAACTATTCCTCTTATCCATATTATTCATATGGTAACTTGGTTTAGAGCCCAATACAAGGACAAGGGTAAATGGGTCAAACAAAATGAAAAGGGTAAAGTTAAGGCCACCATTCCATGGTCTTACCCTTCACCTCCTCATCCAATTAACCAAACCCAACAAATTACACCTTCACCTTCACAACCATCCAAGCCTAAGGTCTCCATTTTGGGAGCCCCTTCCTCCTCCAACATAACTTCATTTGTCTAATGCTTGGTGATAAAATATCTTCACCAAATGCCCATAAATTATTCTTTATGAATTAATCAGAACCTCACCTCAACATCATCAAGATTTAATCGAAGAAATACATTCCATAGAAGTTCAACCAGATGATCCCCAACCTCTTGCATATTTGATTAGAGCTTTCCAACACATTACTAGTGTCACCTTTCAAGAATCTAAAATCCCACTATACCATAGCAAATATCTTGATCCCCCTCTTTTTATCACTAAATCCATCAATCATACACATGTCAAAAGGGTTATGATTGATGGAGAAGTAGGTATCAATATCATCTCCTCCCATGCTTATGATCAACTTCAACTACCTAAAAATATCTTCTTGGAAAGCTTGATGGTTCTTTGATCATTTAATGATACCTTGGCCACTACTCTGGAGATAATTATTCTCCACATCCATTTGGGGCCTCAAACCATTCTTGAACTATTTTATGTTGTAGATGGTGAATTTTAATATAATGTGTTACTTGGTCACCCCTAGATTTATGCCATGTCATGCATCCCTTCTACCCTTCATTGATGCATCAAGTTTGACCATGAGGGATAAGTCATTACAATCAAAGCTAATTTGAGTCCTTTTGCTTCTTATAATATGATGTATCAGCCCAATGATGTTTTTATTCCACTTTTACCCTCTTCACAGCCAACCAATAACCAAACCACCATGTCAAACCAACACACCAACACTTGTACTTTCAAAAATAGTGAGTCATCCACTAGTTCAACTATTCCTTCATCACAAATATTCATTGAGCATCACTTGTAATCCATGCTCCAATGAATTACACTTAGGGAATATCAGCTTTTATCTTTGGACACTTTTCCCTCTCCACATGAATTTGGGAACCTTCAGAATGATCCATCTTATGATACCAATATTGGTACCCTTGTCCCCTTTAGTCTTCCCAATAATAGAACATATTTTGTCTATGGGGAACTTGATAAAATTCTTCTTACACCCACTACCATGCCTTGTATTTATCCATTCACTTCTAGCTTTTCCTATCTTAACAACCTGACCTTTGCCCAAATGTACCTTAATCAATGCACTTGGAAAGGGTTTGGGTTTGGCCTCTATGAACAAGGACCCCATGAACTTCCTACTATCAAAACTCATAAACCTCATGAGTTTTTTGGCTAATGGTATGTTCCCCTAGAAGAGCCCATACCAGCCTCACCAATTCCACCTCTCCCATTTGGAGAACCACAAGCCTCACCAATTCTACCTCTCCCATTTGGGGAACTACCAACCTCACCTCTCCCATTAAAGGAACTTATACCCTTATCAACCTCACATTTATAATTTGAAGAACCTCTACCCTCACCAACTCCATTTGAAGATAATGAAATCATCCCACCTAACCTTTTTTTTTAACTATTAGTTTAGGTCCCTTGACTTATCAACAGGGGAGTCAAACTGAAACCATTCCTCTCATCCACCCCAAAATAATCATGCATGATTCTCCTACCATTAACACCATCCAATATCAAAATGGTAAATCTATTCTTACCTATTTAGGTGCTAAGGATTCTTCTCTTCAAAAATCCCTCCCTCCTAAAAACCAAACAATGCTAAATGAGTCAACCACAAACATTAATTTGGGTACTCAGTAGAACCCTCATATTGTCAAGATTGGCTAATCCTTAACTCCTGGGGAACAAAGAAATTATACAACCTTCCTTTGTGACTGTATCATATCATTTACTTGGTTTTATCAAGATATGCTTGTTATTAACCCATCTATTTCCCTTCATAACATCATCGCCCATCTTGAGGTTAAGCTAATCTAGCAAAAACTTTGTCAAATCCATCTTTGTATAGCTCTTCTTGTCAAAGAAGAACTTTAGTGCCTTTTTTTTGTTAATTTCATTCAACCCTTTGACTATCCACAATGGGTCTCTAACATTGTTCCTATCACCAAACCCACATGGGGACTCCACCTTTGTGTGGATTTCTAAGATCTTGACCTTACATGCCCCAAATATGACTTTCCCGTACCTAACATTGACCAACTTGTTGATCTTACCGTTGGCCATGAAATGTTATCCCTCATGGATAGATTTTTAGGATATAACCAAATCTTGATTACCCCCCAAGATCAACAAAAGACATCTTTTATTACCCCAAGGGGAAATTTTTGCTATCGTGTCATGCCTTTTGGCTTAAAAATGTAGGAGCCACATATCAATGAGCCATGACTTAAATTTTTCATGACCTCATTCATACAATAGTTGAATACTATGTTAATGATTTGATTAAAAAATATAAACATCACTAGGATTACCTTATTTTTTTAGCCATCATCTTTGCAAGACTTATCCATTATCATGCTAGGCTCAATCTAAAAAAATACATCTTTGGGGTCTTATCAGGAAAACTCCTAGGCTTCATTATTTCCATTCATGGAATAGAAATAGACCTCACAAAAGTTTGATCCATTCTAGAAATGCCTCCTCTTACTAACTTAAAACAACTTTGTAGCCTACAAGTCAAACTTTAGTCAATCCTCCATTTTATCTCCTAGTTATTTGATTGTTGTCAACCCTTTTAGCACCTCCTGAAAAAGATACCTCCCTTAAATGGAATAAGGAGTGTCAACAAGCCTTTGATGCATCCAAGGAGTATCTTCTTTCTCTACCTATCCTTATTTTTCCAAAGAAAGATCAACCCTTTTATTTATACTTATCTGCCATTGATCATTCCTTAGGAGCCATGCTCACTCACTGTAATGACCATAATAAGGAGTAGGTTATTTATTACATCAGACATACCCTTAGTAACTATGAAAATTGATACACCCATAAAAAAAAACTCTAATTTTCCTTAGTTTTCATCATCTCTAAACTTTGTCACTATCTTCTTAACCATAAAACTTATATCTTTACCAACACTAAACCCCTCAAGTATATGCACTCTAAGCCATATCATAACCAATTTATGGATAAGTGGTTCATGATTTTAGCTGAGTTTTATCTTTATTTTCTTTTGCAAAATTCCATTAAAGGATAGGTCATTGAAAACCAACTAGCTGAAGCCACTTTCCCTGATAATCAAACTCCTCTTTTTTCCTTTCCAAATGAGTCTATAGCTACTCTTTATTTAAAATAACCTACCTATCAAATGACTATGTATTTTGATAGTTTCAAATGTCAAAATTATGTGGGTACTGGCATAGTCCTCATTCCCATTAATGGATAACCTCTCCCTCTTTATTTCAAACTTGATTTTGAATGCACCAATAATATATCTAAATATGAGGCCTTGATCATAGTTCTCCAAACTACCCTATCCTTAGGAATCAAAACTATACGTGTCTTTGGAGATTCTCAACTTATTATCAACTAAGTCACATGAGCCTATCAATTCAAAAATGATGTTCTTATAAAATATAAATAACTTGTTAACAAACTATTAGCATCATTTAACCATTATACCATTCAATCAATCCCTCATTATACAAACAAATTTGTAGACATAATGGCTTCCCTTGCATCCTAAATTCCAACCTAACCTATTGAATCTTAACTATTTGTCACCATACATAAATTTTTCACCCCATCTTACCTTAGTCTCGATCTTCCTACCATTTTATAATTTTAAACATCTAATTTAGACATTTGGTATGACCAAATCTTTGACTACCTTAATGTTGGTGTCCTTCTGCCCAATCTTTTAAGAAATGCTCATAGAACCTTCATTCAAAGCACCTACCACTACTTAATACTTGGGAGCATTATTTTAAAATTAGGCTTTAATGGCCTCCTTATTCCATGCCTTCATAACAATGAATCCTCTCACACCATTAAGTAAGCACATGATGGCATCTATGGAGGTCACTTCAGTGGTTTAGTTGTTGCAAAGCATACTCTATTCTTGGGATACTATTTGCCTACACTTAATCAAGATTATTATGACTATGCCAAGAAATGCATCACATGTTAACAACATGCTAACCTCCATCATGCACCTCCCCAGGTATCAAAAAATTATTGGCCCTTCTCACAATGGGGTCTTTATCTTATTGGTGGGATCAATCCTCATTCCTCTCAATGTCTACAATATATCATCACCACCATAGAGTATTTCACCAAATGGGTGGAAGTCATTTCATTGATCTCAATCAAAGATAAAAAAATCATTGACTTCATTACCCACCACATCATCTACTAATTTGGTGTCCCTCATAAATTCATCACTGACAATGGAAAATCCTTCAAGAACAAAAAGGTCTAGGAACTTTTTAAGGCTTTTGTTATTGACTTAAGTTTCTCTTCCCACTATCATCCACAAGCCAATGAATAGGCTGAAGCTTCTAACAAAACCCTCATAAAAATACTCACCAAGTTGGTCAATGCTTTAGGCAAGGATTGGCACCTTCATATCCCATTTGCTCTATGGGCATAATGCACTACTATCTAAATTGATATGGTTGATACACTTTTTTCTCTGGTCTTTGGAGCTGAGGTAGTTCTACCTCTTGAAGTCCAAATTTCATCTCTCTATATATCCTTACAAGAAATTCTTTATGAAAGTGACTATCATCAATAATTCTTAGCATGCTTAGAACTCTTTGATGAGTATCACCTTATTTCCCTTAATCACCTTCATATCTATCAAGATCATATGAAGCAAACCTATAATAAACATTTGAAAATATGATAATTCAACATTGGATACCTTGTCCTCAAAGAAAACAAACATGTCACTAACATGGAAAAAACCAAAATGGGTAAGTTTGCCTTAAACTAGTTCAAACCCTATGTTATCACCCACAAGTATAAATAATGATCTTATCATTTATCCTCTCTCGAAGGCAAACCATAACCTAAGCCTCTCAATGCTTCATATTTGTGCCCTTTTTATTGCTAAGGCCTCTCTAACACACCTCACTATCTAACTTAAGCTCATCTTTCAATTTTAACAACTTTTCACTTCCCTAATCCTCTTACCCTATTCCTCTTAGTGACATGTGGTTACACCAGATCCATGTGATTATCCATCAAAGACTTTTCATCCAATCTTAAACATGGGTACCATGGCTCTACCCATGGCATGGATCTCATGGATACTTTTCATCTTTTGTTATATGGAATACCATGGCTACATGTTCTTTAAGACCCATTTCCATTATCACATAACCACCATATTAAGGCATAACCTTTCCCTTATAAATGGTTTCACTCTGAGCTTCAAGTAGATGTGTCCATGTCTCAAACAAAAGTTTAAGATTTTTGGGATATATATTATTTGGGTCCATTATCATAAGAAAAAGAAATAGACCATTCCCTCAAAGGATGGATATCACCTAAATGATAAAATGATAGATTTATCCCTCAAAGGATGGCTATTAAAACTTAGACCTAGACCACTCCCTCGAAGAATGGCTAGGCTAACATGATAAATAATAGTAGCCATAATTGGCTTTATTTTGTCACTCAATGAAACTTCCCACCTTGATCATCTTCACCTATTTTAAATAACACTATAGGACCCTATCAAAAGTTGACATTATCCCAAATGGACCACAATCGGTTCTCTTTTAATAGTGGTAGACTTCTCGCATTGATCAGTCTACCCTTTCATGACATGGACTAGTTTGTTTTAGTTATAAGCATCACCTAAGTAAAGGGGTAGGTGAACCCATACACATTTCCATACCTAACACTTCTTCCCTTACATATTTATCACTACCCTCTTTTTCTCATATCACCTTTATAAATCAAAGGATGTTGAGCTCTCTTGGCACATGGTATTTATATGACACACCTTAGTACTAGGGGAATGCTAATTCAATGTGCATAAAGATTTCACATTCATTAAACTCTTATCCTCTTTGTGGGGCATAATGAGATCCTTTACAATGACTCTAGAATGCCCCTCTTTGTTATTACCCATACCTACCCTATGTATCAAAACCAAAATCATTCCATAAAACAAAGCATTAACATTCAAAATTAGCCAACTTATCATACCTAGCTAGCATAATTAACCAACCTCACCTCAAAACATTAAATTACTCATGATGAATAACATTATTAAAACATACTTTCTCACATACCTATATTAATTAACCAACCTTTACCATTAAAGCATCATATCATAATTAAAATAAAGCATAAACACATACATAATCATGAAAGCATAACCATCAAATAAAACATTAGACATCATATGTGTGTGTGTGTGTGTGTGTGTGTGTGCAAAGTATATACATAATAAAATCTCACTCAAAATACATCTTGCATCTTCAACATGTAGGCTGATACCAAAAAAATGGATCATATACATATCATGGCCCTGGTAGACCACTATCGTTGGCCCCACTAGAACTTGTATCTATACCTACACTTGTACCTATACCTGTACCAAGTGGAGGCCTTATTTTTCAACCCACTACCATATTCTACTACCTATGTGTCCCCAAACTTGTTCCACCTAACACACTCAATTGATACTCTCCCCACCTCAACTCATTAAGACACTATGCTAACATAATGCCCTCATAATATCTTAGCTCTTATATCACTGCATGATACTTGATCTGTGTGATATATCTAGATGATGTACCTATCATTACTCCACTAGCCCATCATAAGGAATCTCTCCCCTAGTTCACCAAATCAAGTGAGACCTTTGCCTGGTCTCATTCCCCTATCAATGTAGTCACCTAACCCTGAAGAGTCACACCCTACCCCTATAATGTAGCTATTTGGGCATGTGCTACCACTTATGCCACTACCACCTATGGGTCCCCATGCATTGGCCCTTATCTTTGATCTATATACATTGGGGCCCTATCACCATCTCCCAAACTAAAATCCATCATCATATATATACCTTGAAACCATGTAGGGTAGTCAGGTGTCACCCTAGTATCATCACCTCCCCTTAATGGTAGCTCCTCAAAATCCAAAACCTCATTTTATGGTTATGGATTTAAAAGTGGATACTCTAAATCCTCCCTCCTATATCATACAAAATCAAGAGGGATCCCTTATACCAATCCAAACTATCACCATACCCTCTCTAATGAGATACACTTAGTTTCTCCCTCTCATCACCTGTAGATCCACCTTCAACTCTATAGAGACAGTGTATGACCCTGAAGCTCTCCCATGTAGGCCACTCCCTATATGGCCTCCATACTATGTCTCCATCCACCAAACCCCTTGTTGTATCTTTGAACTGGTCTAGGTCATGTGTACTACTACCTACCCTTATCAGGGCCCTCTCTCTCCTCCATTGGTAAAAATTGACCCTATAATCCATCGGTAAATACCCCCAAATTGGTAAACCCAATGGTTGTAACACTTGTATGTGCTCATTTGCCCAATAATGTAGCACAAACCCCAGACTAATTCCATACCATCTGTGTGCCTAAAAACCCCACTATTTTCTATATATCTACACTAGTAATACCTATGCCCATCCAAATTTGACTCTACCTAGATATAAATCCACTAACATGCCCAATAATACACCAGGGTATCGATCAAATCTAGCAATATATAAAAATTAACTACTAACTGTAACATAGTTAGCAAGTTTCTATCCCTTGAGGCTCTTTGGTATAGTGGTCTAATACTAAAGCCTCTAGCATGAAACTCTACTACACTAACATCATCCCCATATAACATCTCCAAACACTCATCCATCTCATCCCCCTCTATTTGATAAATGGGATCTCCTCATATTGGTAACCATGTAATCCAGTTAACATCCTCTAATAGTAGCATCATCTCTCATGTCAGCAACCATAAGGTGTTAATCATTGGGTCCTATCTCTCGATGAGGGTAACTATTATAGAAGCATCCCTCAAAAGATGTTGGTAGTGGTGCACCCCCATAAAACCCACCACCTCCATATGACTTCAATATTTGGCCTTCATCACATCTCACACTGCTAGTAATATATCAAGAATATGATCCCATAACTAAATTTTATTTCACACCTACAAATAACTATGTCATGAATTAAGTAAAACCCTTATCCCTCTAAACATGATACTTAAAATAATTAATAGACTTTCCCTACCTTTCTTTCAAAAAAACACTATTCGAATCACCTACCTACTCTTCTATCCACCCACACACCATTCTAAAACATATCAAACACACCTACACCCTAAACCTAAATTCTAAACACCTAAACCTAAACCCTAATTCTCAAAACCTAACCCTAAAAACCTAAATTCTTAAAAACTAAACCCTAAATTCTAAAATCTAAACCTTACATAATCCCTTTTATCAATCATCGATGGTTTTACCAACCATTGATGATCCTCTAAGGGAATTTTATACCCCTAGGGTTGATTGATGCTGGTTAGGTTAACTATTGATTATAACTTGCAAGCAATCATTGGCCATGGGATTTGACACTCCAACCTCTCCAAAACACCTAAAAACATCAAAATCCCCCTCTTATCTACATTTTTCTCTTAATTTTTCCCCCCTCATCACTTTTAGTCAGATTCTTACCCACCCCTCCTTTTCCCCCTCATGACACCCAAAATTGATCAAAAATGACGTAAAACCTAGGTTTCATTTTCACCCAAATATCCACATTATGTAACCTCTTAAGTCTTAATTAACACTCTAATTAGCTTCTATAAATTTTACAAAATTAATACCCACCTCATTTCATGATCATTGGTGCTTCTTCAAGTTTTGCCCTACCACTAGTACATATTTCAAGTCTATCTCACCCATGAACATGCTCTCAATGAACTAATCTCCTCTTGACACCTCACCTAGATTCTATGCACTCATAACTACTCTCCATATACTATGCTCAAATTAGGAAAAACACCAAAAGATCACATGAAAATGTGGTTCAACTATTGTTGATTACATTTTTGACCATTGATTTAAGGTTTGCACCAAACCATTGATGTTTATCCAACCATTAGTGGTTGATCCTAACCATCGATAGTTATCCAACCATCATCGGTTGACCCTAACCATAGATGGTTCTCCAACCATCACTGACTTACCCTCACCATCAATGGTTAGGGTGGCTTGTTCTTCTTTTTCCACCTCAATTTTTAATACTTTGCGTACTACCTCTTCATGCCTTTAACATGAGTTCCACCTTACCACCTTGACTTGACCCTACCCACCAAGAACTACATTTATCCTGAAGTCCATGTTGGATGCATTATCCATGGGACTATGTAGGCAACATCCTCTTGCCTTAGGCATCTAGAGTCAGCTTGGCCATAACCTAACCCAACAAATCCACTCATTTGTCCACATCTATCATGATGTTGGCCTCTCTTTTTTGAGCTCACCTATTCATACACCTTGCACCAACCTTGCTTTGATCATTATTGACTGCTTAAACCAATTTGGCCTTATTGAACCTGTTTTACACCACTTTGTGTACAAACTAATCATTTGTGTTTTTCTCGAGAGCACTTCTTACCCTAGATATCTAAGTAAACATTGACCCTTTTTATGATAATTGATATGTGTAACCTGATCAACTATGACTAATGCTAGGGACCGATTACCTTGTCACTTTTTCTAGAACTTGAACTTGTTATCAAAACTAGCCATTTTATGTTTTTGTGTGATTTTGTGACCTTTTAATCCATTACACCTTATGTGTATCATTGAATTTTCATACATCAACCTTATTTTCTTTTATTAAACCATGACCCAATTATCATATTATCTCATTGACTCCTGGTTTGAGGGGGAATACCCTCTTCCCATACTTGGGGCAACTGACCTTGGACTATCAACCTTTCATTTTTGTTCTATGGCTTATTGACCTAAGCTTGCACAACAAAAAGGGGAAGAATGTAGACACTTAAAAATATCCCTTACATCATTTTTAAGGTCACAACACCATGACCTAGCTCGTGACCATAACCTGACCATTAACCTAGTTAAATCTTCTTTTAACCTAGTTGACCCCCTTTTACATAAATTTAAATAAAGTACTTCACACCCTAAATTCTACCTCTTTAGCCCAAGAGGGTTGACCACTGATGGTTAGCCTAATCATCGATGTTTATCCTAACCATTGATGGTCAGGTACCCTCACCCAGTAAATTAGAAACTTCTAGCTATGAACAAGCTTGCACTAACAAAATTGGCAACTTTCCCATGTACAAGCTCATGGATTTATTTCCATTAATCCATCACACTTATCTAGGAACAAATTATCAACTTTCCCTCCCTCAATTTGGTAACTCTTTCTCCTTATTTAAGAAGTTTATGCTATAAATACAAGGCTCGTGGAGGAGATATGTGACCATAACTTATGCATCTAGACTCTCTTGTTTTATTTGTAGGCATTTAGTAACTTGAAGCTCTATCCATGTGATTCTCTTGTCAAGGTACCATTACACTGCCCACATTCCTTCAAGCATTCAACCATCCAACTCTTTTAATAAAATTGTTTTCTCTATTTCTTTTTATCCCTATTTACTTATTATAAGTGTGATCTTTGTTTAATATTCTTCCTACCTCTTTTCCCTTACCCACACTACCCATACAACCTTTCTAGCCCCCTAGTTACCTATTTGTAGTTCATTTTTACTCCCCATCATGTTTTTGGCATGTGACTACCAATATTTTCCATAATCACCATTGGTTATAGCAACTGCCACTAGTCACCCAACCATTGATAGTTAGGACAACCACCATCGGTCACCCTGACTGTCGACAATCACTGTCACCCAAAATTATAGACTATTATTTTGACCCTCCTTTTCACCTTCTCAAAATTTTGGTCATCCCCTGATCTATACTTGAACACTTTTATAATTTTTTTAGACCTGACCTTAACTTATTTATTACATGTAGATGACCTTACTAGGACTTGCACATGAGATAGATAGTGTCTTTGACCTTCCTATTATCCCCCAACATCTATTTACTAATCAAAGTGACATTGCCTTTGAGCTAGCCCTTTGCATTTTGGTTCTCACACCCCATCTGAAGGATGTAGAGGAAAAGTTAGTCATAATCTAGGAGGATATTGATGAGGCTACTGCATTTTAGAACCATTATTTTGATAACATCAATCCTATTATATATTACTCTTCTTTTTATATTGTTCATCGATGTCATTTCATATCTACTATTTATAATTTCCTTTATATCAATAAACTTGAATGTTGAACAAGGGTTGACATCCATTTAAGGAATCATATTCCTTTCTTTAGACTGGTTTCTCACCAGGCATCCCCTTACCTCTCTATTAACATATTTTTTGTTGAGTTTATGTGATTTTAGGTCATTTTTCCCTCACCAAAGAAGAGTTCTCACCTCATCTGGATATCAATGTGTGCACTTTCTACTAGGTACACACCCATCATTTGTTGTTTCTCTTCTCTTTCAAAGCAAAAATAATTAGAGTAATAAATTGAGTGAAAAATCTATACAATATGTCATGTGAGGTACCTATGTACAATAAGTACAAATAACATAAATTCATGAAATAGTGACTAGAGAAACTACAAAACTATGCAACAACCTCACTACTAAGAAGTAGTAGAATCACATTCAACAAATAATAGAATGCAATCTTAAATTTAAAAATTATTTTATGAAAAAAATACATTTTTGTGGTTTTGGTGTTAGAAGTCAATTTGTGTTTAGGTTTGGAAATTTTTTTACAACTTTGGACTATTTTTTGTACATGGACCTCAATATTTTGAACTGTTCTTAGCATCCTTGATTTTGACATGCCATATCTTGGTCATGCAATAATATTTTAGAGTGAAATTATTTTTCACAGTTGTTTTTTGATAGATTTGAAATGATATATTTGGTTTTTATATATTTAGATTTTTATTCTAGTTATTCAAAAAAATTCATACATAATTTGGAGCATTCATGTTTTGATTTGTGATAGCTTTCACATAATGAATAATTCATCCATTACTTCTTTTTTTGAAAATAGATATTTTTCTAAGAGGAATGAATTAGTGTAGTCATCTTTTTTATTTTATGTCAGTTGCAATGGATTTAATATTGTATTTTTATTTTTGCACTTAGTAAGCCCGTACTAATTATTATGTGATATCTCATATCTAAATGGCTACCCATTATGGAAGTTTTTGGGACTTATATTGATGATAGTATGTTCTTAAACCATGTGGGCTTATTTGTAACTTGGTTAGTGTTTGTGCTGACACACTGTGTAGTGGATTTATTACACTTGTGCCTTGATCTTATGAGATATAATGTTTAGTGCTTAAGTGTATCTCCTAATATATATTTTTGATGCCTTTGATAGTGAAACTTTCTTATGGGATTAACCATTGGCCTCCCAACATCATCTAATTTATAGTATTCAATAGGTGAGATAGGCCCACCCATGTAGTTATTTATATGAGGGAGATTGTCAACATACTAAAAAATAATTTTGTGTTAGAATCCTATAGTTTTAGAGAGATCCTAGTATTCAATGCCATTTTATTAATATTATTTGGTATATTTTTACAATAGCCAATGGTACTTAAGTTATGACCCATTGTGATACACTTTCCCATAAAATTGGAGTTTTATGGAGTAAAATATGATTTTATGAGATAGTTTTAGCATCATTTTCCATAGATTCAATTACCTATTAGGAGTTTTGTTCCTTCTTGGAGAATTTTTGATGATAACATTCTTTGTTAGCCTTGATTGTTATACAATAATGTTTGATGTTTTCTTCAACTAAGAAGCCTTTGTTATGTGTTTTGTCCTTACATAGCTCTCTCAAAACCAAAAAATGCTTGTATTACCTTCCATATATAGTATGGTTGGAAAATTTAGTTTAACATGTGTACCATCACCATAAGTAGTGTTAATAATTTTTTTTCACTTATGTTCTCTTCCATAGCTCTTTTGGTGCATTTGATCTATGTGGTAATCATATATTTTAAAGTGATTTTTTATTATTTTTTTCACCCAATTCATCATTATAGGGGGATGTCTATAGATATATATGTGATTCTAATACTTCTTGGTAGTGATATTATTGTATAATTATAAACTATCTCTAGTTATTATTTCATGTAGTTATGGTATATTTACTTATTATACATGGGTACCTAACATGGCCTAGTTGTTGAAACCTATGTCATATATTTTTCCCCATTCACATTTTATAAGTTACTCATAATGGGTGGTGTTGGTCGCTACTTCACTTTCTTCTTTTAAGATTACATAATCTTGTGTTACATGTATACACTTGGTATTTTCATTTTTATCACTTCACTAACACTTTATCTTGTATAGACTTGTTCGTACATCAATCTCCATAAATACACACCTTTAAGGATGCACCAAGAATGGGGTGATATCATCTCATTGTACTTTGTGAGAGATGTTTGCATACTATTATATCACACCATCAATACCATCAGTCTTACCTCCTTTAAATTTCTAACCATCTTACATCTTTATCTAACTTTTGTCTAGGTTTTTTAGCTTCCCTATATCCTAATATATCATTCTAATTGATATAGTATATTTCATACTTAATTTTTATTTGTACTATATCATCCAATTTGATACAATTCTAAGTCTATTTTATAATATTTTGTCAATTAACATTTTTCAACTATAACATCCTAGCAAATATCATCAGCCTAGAGTTCAAGGCTAGTTTTGGGTATTGAATTCATATGCATAGTGATCATATTTCAATTATAAAATAATATATCACATTCATACACTCTTATTTCACTCCCATTTTTTTCCTAAATATTATTTTAGGGAGTTATAGGGTTTAGAACCTTATCTTAAAGTTCTTGTCTTATGGTGTCATTGAATATCAATAAGAGAGACATTTTGGAGTTCCCAACTAGGGTTATCTATGTCTTCATCTAACCATGTGAGGTCTTAAACTTACTACATCTATTACAAAGATCCACTTGATCCAAATGGGTAGATTGAAGCATTAATGATTCCACCCCAAAGTAAGTATTTATATCCTTATACTCTTGCCTTTGTTTAGTAGATTAGATGTTGTTTACTAATTTGTTGATATATGTGTAACCTTGATTAGGCTCTTTCTTATACCGAATAAGTTAGTATAGATACAGGGCTGATTAGGATTTCCATTTTATCACTTTAGGTTGCATAAACTCCCATTTTATTGATCAATATACCTCATTTTATTTACAATAATATATCCATCATTTACTTTATTTATACCCTTTACAATCATTTACTTTACTTGTATCTTTATGATCATAGTTATAATTTTTATATTTATTGAGGTCTAGTGATAGTCATATCCCTATTTCATTAGCTTAGGCTTTAAACCCATTTCCTCTTAACATTTGAATTTTAGGTTAGCCTATTATATGCCTATAGATATTGTATCTCTTTATACAGTTGTCTAAGTATATGTAAACTCTATTTGATTGAGCTTATTCAATTCCTAGTCTACTTATAGAAAGAAGATAGTTGTAGGTCACTCTAGCTTGTGCATACATTATGATGAACCTAGTGTAAATATTATCCCACATACATTTGGATCATTTTCATGTTTTTATTTTTAGATTATTAGAGACATCTTCAAAACCATAATAAATTATAGTTATGTGTCTTGTACTATCTGTATCAACTAGTCTGATGTAATTTTATGGTTACTACCAATTATATTATCCAACCTGATACAATTCTATTTTATTAATTATTATTTCTAGTTGTATCAGCTAGTGTAAAATGATTATGTTTGATCAATTTTTTGACTATATCAACTAGCTTGATACCATTATCTATGTTTATTTTTGTCATTTTATGTTGTATCTTTCTCTTTCATTTTGAATCATCATTTTTTTTATCTTGCTATAATTATGTTTTGACAATTGCAAAACTCATAGGAGCTATTATTTTGGGCCAAATGGTCATCATTTATACCTAATTCATGTTGTGATGGGTATTTATGCAATACTCAATCCATTATACAACACTATATACAAATTTAATTTTCCACATATGTCATGGTATATTAGTGTAGACACCTCATTTCTTCTACTTTAGTGTCAGCACTATTCATTAAATCACTTTTCTACATTTTTGTATGGATTCACTCCAACTTATTCCAATCATCCAAAATCACCAATCTGATCATAATTTTCATCCTAAATCATTATGATATATCCTTCATCATAGTATCACATCTATAAATTTTTGATCTACATCCTAAATCAAATTATCACTTTACAACATCTCCCCTAGTCAATTAATTCATTGAATTAAACATATGATTAATTTTGTCCCATCCCACCAATATGAATATGGATTAATCAAACTAATTAATCATTTGAATTGATTTATAAGATAATCCATGCACATTTCATACTTTTAAATAAATCAAATAATCCTATTTTCCATGTCAAACTTGTGATGTCATCTGAGGATTCAATTAAAAATTTAAAAATTTTAATCCAAATTCAAAGTTTCTTTTTCAAGGAAAACTCAATGCAAGGAAAAATGTGTGAAAGTAAGGTTTATGACATGCCATTACACACTCCAAATCTTATTAAATAGAGTATCTTACACACATAAATCTCTTATAAGGAGATATATTACATTCTCTTACACACTCCAAGCATAGAATTAAATAATTGTAGGACCTCTTCTCATCCATTGATTTTTATCTTCATCCAATGGTCCAAAATGTTTCATAAAATCTATAATTGAGGGATTATTATTCATTCTCAACAAGATTATTTATGAAACTAAGTATTGCTAATTTATGAATCAAAGCTTCAACTCACATCCTCATCCATCCAATCTAATCATCCATTTACAAGGGGAGGTGATGATGAATTGTCTATGCATCTTGACCCACCTTTATAAATACATCACATCCAAGTTCATCCTAATTAACCAAGAGGATATTAGAGATATAACAAGTATTATTTTCCAATTTTAATTACATTCCTTTTGTCTTACTCATTATGAGGACACATGCTTAGATTAGTTAGGTATTTCAATTTAGTTAGATGAAACCACTTATATTTTAGTGAAATTGTCTTTATATTCTTGATAGTCTATATTTTTTGATAATACATGTTTTTAGATTATCAAAATCATCTTAACTTCAATGAAATCACTCATATTTTGATGAAATCATCTCTATTTTTTCTGACAATTGGTGTTTATAAGCTAGCAAAATTGTCTTAAGTTTGAAGAAAGTGATCTAATTTTAATAAAATCACATAAGTTTTATGATAGTATATTTTTTAATGTTAGTGAAATTATCATAATCTCAATGAAATTTCTTTGATTTTAGTGAATTAATTTTCTAGTCTTTGACTATATTTTTTACAGAGTGGTAGAATCAACCTGAGTTTATTGAAATCATCCTAATTTCAATGGAATCATGACTATTTTTGATATTACAAGTTTGTGAAATATTTTACACTTGTCAAATTTATTAAAAAAACTATTGATCTATATTTTATAGGTTTTCACCTATTAAATTCTTAAATTAACCAAAAACCTCTCAAACTTATTTTTAGGCTTAATAATTGAACATAAATTTTGTTTTAGGTATTAAAAACTTGTTTTATTTTTTAATTTTGTTTTATTGTGTGTGTATTTGTGAAATATAAAACTATGTATGTTCTTCCCTTGCATCATAAGGTGATTTTTAGGAATTAGAAATGGCTTAGATCGATTATTTTTATCTAATATTGACATTGTGTATGTTCTTCCCTTGTAATTTCAAGTGATCTTTGGAATCAAAAATGGCATGAGTCTCTTTTATTTTATTTTTATGAATTAGACCTTGATCCCCAATAATAATTATTTAGGTTTAGGACATTAGGATTTCATCCCCTAGTGCTAAGACTAACATTATGTTTTGGTAGGGTCTATAAATTTAGGGAGGAACTATTGTTACTAGCCAAACAACTACAACTTATAATCATGACATGAAGTGAGGGGATTTCATGATAAAATGCATAGTCTTTAGATAGCAACCCTCAATGAATGTTTATTTTATATCACTCCACTAAAATATTATGGATGGAGTGGTACTAAAGGTAATATAACCTCTCATGCAACCCATTTATCGACATCTTCCATGGATTTGGGCTGCATCATACCAAAAGGTATATAGGGGATGAATCTATAAATACTTGTTTAAGCATAAATTAAGACCCTTTGATTACAAAAAACTTCCAAAGTAGGGTAAATAACATCCCCAAATATCTCTCACCACATATAGACATCAAGTAAGGGTTGGGAGACTAACCTAGTCACCACTTTATAGGAGTAGATCAGTGGGTTATTAGTTAAGTTCACACCTTTTATACTAAGCATATGCCTTATAATTTGTATGTTTTTGTTTGATTATTTTTGAGACCTATATTTATTAAAAAACTATAAATACTTAAAATAAAATTAAACCCATCAAAAATTAAATGTTAACTATTCAAATCAAAGTCAAGCATCAAATCAAATAAAGTCAACTTTCCTAAGGTTAAATGTTAATTATTCAATATAAATAAAAAATATCATGTCAACTTTTCAAAGTCAAACTATATCACTAGTAAAATTTAAACATCAATTCAAAGTCAAAATCAAAAGGCATAGGTTAATTAAATTCAAACATCCATTTTTTACTAAGTCAAACCAAATTCACAATTCAAAGTTAAACAAAATTCCAAGGTCAAATAAATTCAAACCTATAAAATCAAGTCAAACATTCAAGCATACATTGAATCAAATATCTTAAAATCAAGTCAAACATTTTCAAGAACCAAGTCAAAGATCACATAATATCTAAGTCAAACATGCTAAAATTCAAAATCAAACAAACTTATTCAAAGACATTCAAAACATCCAAAGTCAAAATTCAAAGGTGAACTAAAGTCAAACATTCATTTTTGACTAAGTCAAACCAAATTCACAAGTCAATGTTAATCAAAATTCCAAGGTTAACTAGACTTAAACTTCTAAAACCAAGTCAAACATTCAAGTGTACCTTATATCAAATGTCTTAAAATCAAGTCAAATATTTTCAAGAACCAAGTTAAAGATCCCATTAAATCTAAGTCAAAAATACCATAAGTTAAAAATCAATAAAATTTATTCAATTGCATTCAAAGCATCCAAATTTAAAAGGAAAATCAAGATCAAGTCAAGCTAAGATTAAACGAGGTAAGTTAACTAATTTGATTCTAAAAGTTAACTTAATCTTAATTCAAAGGTCAATAAAAGTCAAGATCATCAAACAGTAAGAAAAAAATTTAAAATATGACTTTGTTTCAAACCAAACATCAAGTCAAAGTCATTTTAAGTATTAATATAGCTTCAAATTAAAGCAACACAAATTTTATCACCATGCCTCATTACATGAAAAGTATAATTAGCTATAATCCTAACATTGATGATGATTTTGGTGGAAATATATTTCATTTTAAATAAAAACAAGAAGAAATTCATACTCAGAGACACTCTGATGAGGGGGTGGATGCAAGTATTCATGAAACTAAATCCAACACTAATCCACCCATAATGGATCTAAGAAGGACCTAATTTGAACAACTTTTTGAGAAAACATATGAAATCTTCTTGTGATTATTTGAGGTGGGTGTCAAATTTCTTATAGGTGATGCCCTAGAAAATTTGTAATACCTTATTTTCACATTACAATAGGTTGTGTCAACACAACATCATGATAAATATTATTCTATTTATGACCAAAATCAAGATCACAACACTATTAAAAATCCACATCCAAATCTTAAGTCCTTTATCAAAGGGAAAAAGACCCATGTAGAGCCACCATCTCATAATATTGATTAGGTTATGATTAATTAATTAAAAATGTAAGATAAATATTTGATACTTTATCTTCTACATTATATTCCACTCAATCTAACACATAATATCAATAAAACTAGTCCAATCAATAGTAAATTCTAGCTAATCAACAATAAATCATAGTTAATCAATAACAAGTCTAATACAATAAACAAGTCCCATATAATTAAAAAAACCCATCCAATCATCAAATCCCACCTAACCAAAAACATATTCCTATCAATAGGGTGATTATTACCACTAAATCCACCAACATGGTATTTATTCCCACCAAATATGACTCTTATCAACCAATCAATCTTAATCCACCAATCCATCCCCATCAACATACATCACACCCATCTCAAAATTCTTTAATGTCTCATGAGTGGAAAGAGATGAAGTATGTTATTCAAGCACTAAAATAGGGAACCAAAGTAAAAAAAAAAACCAAATTTTAAGAGCTATATCCTTACCCTTTTCATAAGAGTGTTGTACAAGTCCCTTTCCTTCATCATTTATAAGCACCAAATTTTTATAAATATAAATGGAAATGAGACCCATGGGAACACATCAAATAATTATTCATGGCTTTCCAATAAGTAGTATTCAATAACATCTATCTAATTATATTTTCCTCATGAAGCTTGGGAAACCAAGCCTTGAAATGGTTCCTTTATTTTCCCAAAGGACCAGTCACTACTTTTTTTTACCTATTAGAACATTTTGTAAAAAATTTTCCTATAACATGGAACATGATTTGATAATGATGGACCATTGTAACTCAAAACATCAAAGTGGGGAGATATTTTCAACTTTTTAACAATGATAGAGAGGCTTGGCTAGCAATTGTCATCATTATCTCCTAGTAAAAACAACTAACTACCACATTTACTTCAAATCTAAATCCAAAAATATATTTTCATTTGTGAATATATTGTGAAAATACATTAAATAAAATCATCAAAAAGGGTATGTAGATTGAACAAGCCCTTCTTGAGAAAGGGTTGATCAAAATATTATCTAAGGATTATCCAAATAAATCCCAAGATAATGTCCAATCACAAATGGATAAACTTAGAATTTTTAATAAGAACAAATATGTCATGGGTGATGGATTTATAGATTCAAATTTTGTGCATAATATTCAACCAAAACATGTCCAAAATGTTTAAAATCCACCATAAATTAATTTTCAAATATCCCCACCTAAGACACAATATCAATGAATATCATTATCCCCTCTTATATAAACATTAGAATTTGTCTTTCAAAATTTATTTTCTTAAAACATGGTTGTATGGCCTACTACTAAGGCTTTTGAATAAGGTTAGCCCAAAATAATATGGTACAAATAAAATGAGTACTATGATTATCACAGAGTAAAATTACATGCAACACATAGATGTATATAACTTAAGCATTATGTTTAACATATGATTGATCCTTTAGAAATTTAGTTTTATAGCAATGAATCATCAAATAATTATAATATAGGCATATTTAAATACCTATTCCTAAAACACAATCATAATAATCTGAACAATTAGTGTGATTGGCATAAACATCATCATAATCAAAATCAAAACTCCTAAGCCAACTGTATTGATTATCATAATGTCAAACACAACTATGATAAAAAAAATTGTTTAAATAAAAATAATCATATTTTCACTATCAAAATCAACTCCCATCATCCCCATATCACCAATCAATGTGTTAATGCCTCTATCCTATGACCTTCACCATCTCATTTTTAAAATCCTAACCAAACCTAGGAATGTGTTGTTACTATTCAATGCTAACAGATGACCATCCAAGGTCCTTATATATAAAAATCCAATGGTAATTCCTCCTTCCAAACTAAAACCATCCACATATTTAGCTAAAAATCCATATTACCTTCTTAAATAGTTGAAAAAAAACCATGACACAGATATACATTTTTTATATTCTATGAACATACACTATCCATAAGGATATTTTACATAAATTCCTTCAATAGCTTAATGTCCCCACAGATATTGACCCCTCACAATTTCAATTTCTTATAAGATATTCATCCTCAGAGAAACAAACCACCTTTGATTCAAATGGCATTCCACCCGTAAGTCTATTTTATAATGACCCCCTCTATATTGAGGTGATTATTGTAAAGTGTAAATTTAAAAGGGTATTCATATATAATATCTCCATTGTTAACATTTATGCACTCAAATTGGTCAAAAATAAAGGGTACTTAGACATAGATATTTAGGCAAACATTATTACAATAAGAGATTATGATAATACAAAGAGAAAATCAATTGGTACTATTTATTTACCCATCATTATTGGGCCCATCACTCAACAAAATATTTTAAATTTTATTGACATGGACCTATTGTATAACATCCTCCTTGGACATCCATGGATTCATGATATGTATGAAGTTCCATCCCCTTTACATTAGTACCTTAAATTATCACATGTTGGTGTGGAGGTCAAAATACCTGTTGAAACACAACCTTATCATTATTTCAAGATGTTGGTAGTAAAATATCATAACACCCATCATTGTCCCATCATAGAGTATGCCCATAAAAAGGATAAAATGTGCTTCCTAAAAGTCCTAAATCATCTTACATCCATCTTAACAACTTTGTGTCCACATCCAATGATCTGCCTCTAAAGGCATCATCACACTTCATAATCAAAGATAAAGGTTGCAGAGAATATTAAGTTAAATATGATTTTCACATCATTAAAATTCATACATCCCCCAAAATTGTGGCATGATAAAAATTATTTGGTGTAATAATGTTGATTATTATAAAGTGGGAACCCTCTCCTTCAACAAAAATGGTCTCTTAGACCAAGAACAAATCAACAATCCTAGAGAATCTTGGTTATATAATGATGGATTTATATTATTTTATCAAATCAATAAACATATCATTAAAAACAAAATATTGGAATGTCTAGATTACAAAGGTAAAGGCTTGGGGTAAATGAACAATCAATTCTTGAGCTAGTTCCCCCTAATAAACAAAAAGGAAATCAATGCATTGGTTTCAATCTGCCTAGAGGTGACCCTTATAATATTGAATTTGATGACACTATGATATCTAATGATGAATTTATTGGTAGTAACATAAAGCCATTATATATCATTTAAGATGAGATTTCTAACACTAACCTCTTTAATAAAAATGTCATCCATACCATCCATCTAGACCTTATATATCAAACTCATCATCTAGGACAAATAATATTGCATATCATTTGACATATTCCAAAATGATGAGGCCATTATAAAATTCTTAGGACTTTGAGATGATCTCCTGATTAGGGACCATAAAGGGTTTGAGATAAATTTGGACTCTGATACCTACTTTGGGGAGTAGGTGATCTTCTTCAGTCAAAAAAATCAAAAAAATCGAGAATTAATGTCTTATAATGAAAACTTCTCTAAGACACTATTGGATAGTCAAAAAATTAAAAATAAAGACATGTTCATTGGTGAAAAACTAATCAAAGAACAAATGGATGGGTAAGTACACTATCTCCATTAGGGAATACAGAGTTCCAATATTCTAAAAATCAACATTGGAACATGCCTTATTCCTATTGAACATAAAACATTTGAAGAACTGATACATGAATTTCCAAACATATTTAAAAACTAGCCTTTGCCTAAGATAAATGATTCATATTCTTCTTTTATGGGTGAGATCGACAAGCTAATTGAACTACAATTAAATAAATAATATCAACTTCCTTTGGTACTAACATTTTTATAAGATGATTCCATGTTACTTTTGGAAGACAACACTAATGTTAACATTGGTATTAAAGATAATCCTCATGTCATCAAGCTCGGTGCTTCTCTCATGGAGGAATAATGAGATCTCATCATTTACCTAATCAAGGATTCATAGAAATATTTTCATGGTTATATGCTAACATGCCTAACCTATACCCATATTTAGTAGTTCACCATTTTGTGGTACATACCAATGCCAAATAAATAAAATAAAAACTATGAAAATACATCCACACGTAACAATCTTGGTTAAGAAAGATCTTGAAAAAATCTTAAAATTAGGATTCATCAGAATGATTAACTATTATGAATGGATTTCCAACATCATCCTTATTAGAAAATATTCCACGATCATTCACCCTTGAATATACTTTAATGACATCAATAAAGCTCATCCTAAAGATGATTTTCCATCTCCCAACACTTACATGATAATAGATTTTACAGTAGGTTATGAAATGATATCACACATGGATGGATTTTATGGTTATAATAAAATCAAAATAACACATAAAAATCATCATAAGATAACATTCATCACTTCATGGGGAATGATTTTTACCAATGCATGCCTTTTAGCCTTAAAAATGTATGTGTTACTTACCAATGAGCCATGAAAGTTATTTTTCAAGATATGATGCATGATACTATGGAATATTATATAAATGACATCCTGGGTCAATCCAAAACAAGATCCAAACATCCAATAATTTTGCATAGAATATTTGAGTGGCTCAGGGAATACAAGGTTTGCCTTAAACCTAAGAAATGTGTTTTTGGGTTTACATTAGGAAACTCTTGGGATTTATTGTATCTCTCATGGGTATTCAAGTCAATCTAGTTAAATTTAAGGAAATAATCGATATGCATCCTCCATGAAATCTAAAATAACTATGTAGTCTGCAGGGAAAGATCTAGGCTATTCACAAATTTATTTCATAGTTAAATAATCATTTTCATCTGTTAACTCCTCTCCTAAAAACGTAATAAATTTTCATTATAACATTGATTGTTAAGAATATTTTGAGCAACTAAAACAATATTTGAAAAATTCACCATGTTAGCCCATTCAACACCTGGATAACCATTATGCTTTACATTTTGGCTACTTGGCATGCTTGTTGCCTAAATTTAACCCTAAGTCAAATTTGGTTAACTCCCCCTACAAATTCAAACTTTCATGAGGTCTTATAGGTTTGAAAGTGGTCACATGGTCCTAAATGAGTTCATATAATATGTCTCATCTTTGTCATATTTAACAATTACTTCTCATGTCCTTTTTTGGCCACCTTTTGGCCATTCTAGTGAAATGTACAATTTTCAACTAAAGGATAAATATGCCAAGGCTTAACCTAATGTACTACATGTCAGAAGACTATTTTGAAATTGAAATGTGATAGGTTAAATACAAAAGAAAGGAGACCAACTAAAAATAAAGTAGTTTTAGATGGTTGTATGAATTGAATGACACTTTTGGCATGTTTGAAGGCTTTCAGAGGTTGTGTTGAGATCACTAAAGGTATTTTCTAGGTTAAGGAGGTTTCAACCAATTCAAAACTACCAAAAAATGGTTTTTATCTCCTATCACTCCCTTCGATAGGTCAATATTTTTTTGTTAGTATGGACATGAGAAGAAGAGTTGGACTAATTTCACTTGGTGGATGTTATTAGTCCATGTGTACTTACATTCCATGGTCATATTTCTAAGAATGGTAGTTTATAATTTATGGATAACCACTAAGATTGTTAACATATCCAAACTACCTATACATGCATAACACCTTAATTTTTCTCCTTTATTTACATTGGTTTGTGTGATCCAAGTATTGTGTGTGGACTTGTAGATCATCTTATTACTTTCCATGTTTATTTTAATTGATTTGGAACATATGTATATGAAGTAATAGGAAGAAATATCCTCATATGCTATAAGTGAACATTATGGTTTACTGAATAGTTATTTTCAATTGTAGAGTTTCATCTTCCTGTGAGTGGCTTCTTATCAAATGTAATGCACTAGTTTCAACCTCTCAATCATGATGGTTAGTTTATCCATTGAAAATTTTTAGTCAATATGATCATTGATGGAAGGTATGTCTAAGACACTTGATACAATCAAGTAGCCCTAAAAGGGCCATCTATAGGATTGTCTAAAGACCATTCCAATGTCAACTAGAATAAAGGAATCATATTGGTGTTTGAAGTTTTTGAACCTAGTGAAAGGTTATTAGGGTGATGATGAGGTTATAAATTAGTACATTATCTTATATATAATGACACCTATAGGCAGTCTCAAATAGTGTCCTAAAGTAAGTGTAAAAGGAGGTAGAGCAATGCTAAAAAGGCTTTGGAGGTGTTTGGATCTAGTTGAGACCTTCAAATAGGTCTGAGAGTGTATAGAACATCATTGTGATAGTGATGAGGTCAATAAACCCTCAAACAAAACCTACACTCAAATAGATTAACAAAGTTTTAAATGGCACTATTTGCCTTAACTGATTTGAAAAAGGGATCATATCTACACAATGTCATATGTTGGTGAATGTCTATGAGGTCTAAGCAGACCTAACATTTTCATTCTTATAGCCTATATGGGGATGTCACATTTTGGCATATGAAGGATATTTTTTATTTAATAATGATGATGGTAAATTTTTTTTCAAGTTAGTCAAGTTTTGACTAAAAATACTCAATAAACATAGTGCCTTTTAGTCCTAAATGATCTTGGTACTTACAAGTGACAACTAGAGGATGATGGTGGAGAAGTGATAACATGTTAAGGAATAAATGAGATCAACCAAGTATGAAATGGACATATTAACCTTAGACAAAAAAAGGTATGAATTAAAATGTTCAAACTTGTATCAATACCTACAAGAAACATCTTGACTTCTCTGATGAATATCTACCATTTGGTTCATACTGCACACCAGTCTAAGTTAGTGAAAGGTGAAAGATTAGTTAGTAGATAAGATTTTAGGATGAAATTATAATGTGTATATCACTTTAAAAATTATAAAAAAAATTCATGAGATCCTCATAGGTAGGAAAAATAGATAACGCTGACTAAATTGTGTCTAACCTCATACTTTGTCAACCTTGCACACAATCACAGGATTAAAACTAGTCAAGAAATTTTGAAGGTTTAAGGACACTTAGAGTATGATCTCAATTTGAAACTTAGTACATAAGGTCATAATGACATAATAAATACCTCCATAATCTCATATTGACTATACTAATAGCATGTGTCCTCTATTTTATCTCAAATAGAGGACACTTCATAGTAAAGATAATCCTACAGGTTTAGTATATGGATAGTGAAAGGATGAAAAGGCAAGTCTTAAGTCAATATGGGAAGATGTAAAAGGTTTTAATAAAGTTTTAAAAAGTTTTAATAGGCCTTACATTCACTTTGATCACCCATGGGTGGTCATGTACACAAATACACCATCTAAGCCTAAACCTTCATGGCCTCTAAATCAATTTATATGACCACATGATATTTCAAATCAAGTTTGAAACTATTATGGGATAGTTAAAGGTTTATTGGATCCATAAATTTTTAGGTAACAACTCAAGTTAGCTCTTTTTAGCCTAATTTGGTCTTAGGGGTGTCTAGCATGCATAGTAGAAGCTCAAAGAGCCAACTTCCTTCACTCATATCTATACAGATGAGCTGCATGGTGCATAAATTAGTTAAAGAGAGTTGATTAGGGTCCTATAGTTGAAATTTTTGGAATTGATTTGAAGGTTAAACATCTAGCTTTTATTAATCATCACTAAGAAGCTAAGATACCTAAAACCCTCCTAAAACATTCATATAAACCTGATGAATATATAAGGGGAGATGCATAAAAAAGTGTTCAATTAGCCTTAGAAGTCATTTTAATCTATTTATGACTCTCCTAAGATCCTTATCACCTAATTATTTTGTACTATCACTTTTATGGACATGCCTAATCCTATGTTTTTTATAGGTTTTGATATGAATTAAAGGTGAAGAAGGGATTAGATAGGTGAATTCCATTATGGGATGTGTGTAGAGAATTTTATAAATCCTCATATCCAATTATCACCTTGGTTATGTATGAAAACTCTTCTCCTAAGTTAGTCATTACAGGAAGTCTTGAACAAGAGGGTGAGAAAGAGGGTGATAGCCAAAGTTGGAGATGATAAGTGTGGTTTGGAGTTATTTTGAAGTCTAATTGATGGAATAAAAGACAAAGAGGCTCTAATTATGTGTCCAACACCTCTGTACTAAATATCCTTGAACATATTTAGGTCATCCTCGTGACAAGTTTGAATATTGAGGCTTAAAGGGCTAATGAGTGACTATAAACAAGTAACACAAGTGTCAAAGAGAAGCTCATCAGTTGAAGAATGTATGGTGAATATTATAAATCATGTTTCCATGTTCTCATGTTATCGAACATGTCCCAATTATCTATAAGATATTTATGAATAGATAGGTGGATTCCTCATCAAGTAAATAGTTTCAAGAAGGATAATTGAGTGTGCATTCACCAACTTCAAGAAGATGTCTTATTTTAGAAGAACACTTTTCTAATATGACCTCATGACCTATTCTCTAACTCTATTTTAATTCATTGTAACTATATTTCAAGTTTTAACACTTGACCTTTTCACCCTTCAATTTCATTCCTTCTCTCTCCTCTCCTATGCTCTATATATTCATGGAATTTTGGCATTATAAAAGGATCCACACCTAGTATGATAAAGCCATGCTAGTTTGAATACTATATTTTCCTTTGAATAAAATATTTCAAATTTGGTTTTGATTTAGAAACTTTTTATCTAAGTGTGTGAAGTAGTGCATAGTGGAATGACAAGTGATAACCATCCATCCTTGTGTTCTCTTTACTCTTTCATGTTTAGTGTAAGTGGTCTTCTCTCAAAAAGGTCACATGAAGTGTCGCTATTTTACTTGTCTAGATCTAAGTGTAAGGATAAACATTTGTGTATGCCATCATACCTTTTATTTAGTCACTTTGAGAAGTGTAATGCATATCACCTCTATGTTTGAAACACTTATGTTAGAGCAATATAGGATGTTGAAGCTATTATTGTGAGTCATCTTTCATAGTGAAAGTATATGGTATTCTTGTGGAGAATAATCTAGTGTATCACCTCATTATAATAGGTTAATTTAATGTTTATTTCTATTTCTTTCCATCCAAGCAAGCAAGTAGTGTAGGTAATAATCTATCAAAGACATTTTTAGGGAGTTATCCCTTTCAATATAGAGGTTTATCTCTACTATAGGTAACCCACAAGCCTAGAGGTAATCCAATGTTTCACTCAATTTGGAGGAGGATTTAACAACCTCTCCAAGGGTGTAAAATTAAGTGACAATATTTTTGGTAAGCTTGATGGGACTATTATCCTAAGCACATCTTGTCAAGATGAATGTTGGTCTTGATAAAATCATAACTTCATATGTGTGTTCTAATCAGCATTTGGTGACTCCACTAAAGGTAATATTTGGTTTTAGACCAATTTTTATTTTTCATTTTTTTCATGCTTGATGGTCCTTACTAGGTTAACTACTAGTATAGGTAACTATTTTATTAATCCACTCCCTCAACCTGAACTTCCTCTTGAAGTTCAGTACCCTAAACCTATCTTTACATTTGAAGAGCAAGAAGACTTTGCAATTCAAGAAGATCAAGAGAGTTAAGAGTAATTTGAGGAAAATATGGCTAGGCATCATGTTTTCCCATCCTTCAATATTAAAAATTTTATACACCTCAATGTCTATGATGATATCTCTCCTAATGCCACCAAGATTGTTCCCACTTTCAATGGGTAAGGTTCTATCACCCCATGTGAGCATATTAGGGACATTTATAACTTCTATAGTTTCCATAATATCACTAAAGTTAACATTTCAATCTGATTACTAGTCATGTCTCTTAAGGTAAAATCCCTTGATTGGTATAAAACATTTCTGGGATGATGTATCACTATTTGAGATGAGTTTGGGGAGTTGTTGACTCAAATATTTGAAGATAAGAGTGATCATACATCACTCATTCATAAATTGAATGTGATTCAGAGATGTCCTAAAGAAACTATGCATGAATTCAATGAGAGGTTTCAAATAACATGGTATATGTTACCACTACCATGAGATCCCTTGCAGGTTTTATTTTCCCAACATACCTAAGAGCTATTGGGACTGATATATCTATCATGTTACAATCCATGGGTGGGTACACTTTATTTGAAGCCTATAACATAGCCATCAAATATGAGAATGGTTTAATCCAAGATGGTATGTTTCCCCCAAAAATATCTATACCTATTCTTCCTAACATGTTGACTACTCCTCCAAGTCTTTCTCTAATTCTAGGTTCAAACACCAAGTTTAGAGCTACCCCAAATAAATCATAAGATACCATTGATTGGGAGTCAAGATCCAAAGTCTTAGAAGCTCAAGTTAGGAAACTAAATCTAAAATATGGAGTTATCCAAAAACACTACTCTTATCCTCCATAATAAAATAGATTCCCACCTTACCAATATGGTCAAGGGAGGGGATAAGGTCAGTCTAACTTCAATAGGCCACCCAATGCCTATAATTCAACCTATACTCCTAACACAAGAGCCATGGTTATAATGAAGGAATGAGCCTTTTAAATTTTCAAGTGGAAGATAAACTTATCCTAAACCAAAGTACCTCAATTTTATATAACACAAGATCAAAGAGAAGAGCCTTGGGAGATGTTCAAGATGTTGATACAAGTCCAATTAATTCTCCTCCAAGGCAACAAAGTGTGAATGCAAATGTGGCAGACCCTAAAATTCCTACACCACTTCAAAATCAGAATGTGGGAAGGGTGACTCAAAGTAATCCATTGCCTCTAGCTCAATGCACTTCTTTTCCTTCAATAATGAAATAAAAGGTGAGTACTTTTTTTAATATCATTGATTCCTTAAATAATGTTAAGACTAATATATATCTTTGGGAAGTGTTCCACATGCCTAGTTAAAAGGAACTACTTCAATAATAGTTATCCCAAATCCATTCAGTCCTTAATCATCAAGAGATGGTGGTGTATCCCTCATTACTAATGATACTCACATTGTTTAACCCTTGACCAAATCTGAAAATCCCCCACCTTTCTATCTCATTCTCATTGTGGGAGACAATCTTGTTCATAATTTCATTGTGGATAGTGAGGTAAGCACTTCAATTATTACCAAAATTATGAAAGATAAGTTGGGATTGAAATATGAGCCATATAACAAGGGAGTGTTCTAACTTGATGGGACATCAACTAGGTTAGTAGGGATCATCAAAATTTTGAGAGTCTTCTTGCATGACTATCCAAGTTTTTTAATCCTTCAATACATAATGGTGGTAGATCTGCTTGCTCATTTTGTTATTTACCTATCAAGGGAATTCATCACCAAGATAGGAGGATATCTCTCTATTGATTAGTCCATATTTGCATTTATAACAAGGTATGTATCAAAAGTGACTATTAGAACCTAACCATTGGCCAAGTTTTACATTGAGCAATATGTCGAAGTAAGTTCTAATTTAAATTATACCATCAATGATCAAGAAGATCATGCTATGGACAATGGATAATCTTCCAAACTAGAAGGTATCTTGGATATTTTAATAGATGAGTATGGTTCTGACACTTATGGACAAGATCCATATACTTTCATTAAAGAGATATACCTTAACACATACATCATCCATGATGAAGGTGACGAAAATTTTGAGGTAATCCTTGATGATTCTTTTGAACAAGATACTAAGTGTAACTACCTTATTCATATGCATGAGGATGGTTTTCAAACTATGATAGATTAGGATAATGAGGAAGATAATTCCTTTCTACCTACTCAATATGAAGGAGTCCATGGATGTGATAGTCATGAAGAGGAATATGATTTATGGCAAATAGTTCCATACCATAATTCAAGAGTTTGAACAACTAAGTAAGCCAAATATCCTTCGTAAGAAGCATGAACCTGATATTAAGGTTATTTATGGACCTTAAAAACATTAATGAGAGTTTCTTATTGATCATGAGAATGAATTTCAAACCATTGTTAAGAAGGATACAGTCATGGAGGAGTGCAATGAAACTAAAGAAGAAGTGTTTGGAGTTGAGGAGTCTGAACCTTAGTCTAAGTGTGAACCACTTTCAAAAATGTTTGAGTAGCAAGAAGATAATTTTGATGGTTTTAGACATCAAGTGAAATATGTTATATAAGAAGGTGAAGTTGATATGACTTTTATGACTAATAATGATCAGATTGAAGAATGCCAAGTAGACATGATAAAGGTCAAGTAGGATAAAATATTAAACAAGCCTCTTAGAGGGATATATGAAGTGTTCATGAGAGTTACAAGTGACACACTAATAGTTGAAAAAAGATACAAACAATGGTAAGTCATTTGACTATCTCCATAATCAAGTGTTCATTGACAAATATGCATTGTATGGAAGTTTGTTTTCATGGAGTAGCAGTGATGATAGAAGCATTGTCTTTGACCCTAGTTAAAGTAATGAGGAGTTGTTTTTCACCTCAATTTTTTTGAGGTATTGTACATATTAGGATAGGTGTGTGTTTTCCTTTGATTTTTTGTGTGTTTTCCCTAAGTTTTCATTAGGGCACAAATATGTGTCTTAGTGTCTTCCTTTGTGTGTTTTTTTCCTTATTATGTTTGATGTGTGTTAGTGGTATATTTAGAGACATATCATGTCAAAATGTAGCATATAAGTGACTCCAGTACCCAAGGATAGGACAAGTTGATTGGTCCTTAGCATAACAAGCATGTTACCCACCAAAAATTACCAAAATGTTGACTAAATTTAACCTTAGGTCAAATTTGGTCAACTCCCCCTAAAATTTGAAACTTTAATGAGGTATTATAGGTTTTAAAGTGGTCACATGGTCCTAAATGAGGTCATATAATATGTCCCATATTTGTCATATTTGTCAATTCTTTCTCATGTCCTTTTTTGGCCACCTTTTGGCCATTCTAGTGAAATGAACAATTTTCAACTAAAGGATAAATGTGTCAAGGCTCAACCTGACATATTAGCTATTAGGGAATGTCATAATAATATTTTTTAACTTAAATGTGATAGGTTTAATGTAAAATTAATGGGATAAACTATAAACAAGGTAGTTTCAAATAATTATATAGACTGAATGATACATTTGGAATGTGTGAAGGCTTCAGGGGGGGTGTTGAGATCCATATAGGTCTTTTCTAAGTTAAGAAGGATTAAATATGTTAAAAACTACCAAAAAATATTTTTTATCTCCTATCACACCCTTGGATAGGTCAAAAGAGATTAATGATTTTCTATTAGTATGGATAGGAGGAGAAGAGTTGGATTGAGTGCACTTGGTGGATGTTATTAGTACTTGTGTACTTCCATTACATGGTCATAGTTCTAAGAATGGTGTTATGTAATATATGAATAATAAATAATATTATTAACATTTATAAAATACCTGTACATCCCTAACACCTCAATTTTTCTCATCTATTTGCATTGGTTTGTGTGAACCAAGTGTTGTACATGGACTTGTAGAGCATATTCTTCCTTTCCATGTTGGTTTAAATTTATTTAGAATGTTTGTATATGAAGGAAAAGGTAGAAACATCCTCATTATGATAGAAGTGAACATTATGGTCTATAGAATAGTTATTTCTAGTTATAGAGTTTCATCTTCTTGTGAGTGGCTTCAGATCAAAGGTAATGCACTAGTTTCAACCTCTCAAAGCGTGGTGGTTATTTTCTACATTGAAAGTTTTCACTCAATAGGATCATTAATGGAAGTTAGGTCTAAGACACTTGATACAAACAAGTAACCCTAAAAGGGCCATCTACAGACTTTTTTGAAGACCATTCCAATGTCAACCAAAAGAAAGGAAGCATAATGGTGTTTAAAGGTATTGAACCTCACTGAGATCTCAAACAAAGTCCATGAACCTAGTGAAAGGTTATTAAGGTGATGATGAGGTTATAAACTAGTACACAATCCTATATATAATGATAGCTATAGGTAGTCTCAAACAAGGGCCTAAAATCAATGTAAAAGGAGGCATAGTAGTGTTGAAAAGGCTTTAGAGGTGTTTGGATCTAGTTGAGACCTTAAATAAGGTATGAGAGTGTAGAGAAGATCATTATGATAGTGATGAGGTTAATAACCCCTCAAACAACACTTACACTCAATCAAGTTGAGAAATTTGAAAATGGCATTATTTACCTTAACTTATTTGAAAAAGGGATCATGTCTACACAATGTCATCTGTTGGTGAATGTCTATGAGGTCTAAACATACCTAACCATTTAACTCTTATATCCTATATGGGGATGTCACATTTTGACATATGATGGAGATTTTTTGGTTGAGAAGGATGATGATAAAGTGGTTTTCAATATAGTCAAGTTTTGACTAGAAACACTCATTAAACATAGTGCTTTTTAGTCCTAAATTAACCAGGTACTTGTAAGTGATAACTAGTGGATGATGGTAGACAGGTGATAGCATGTGAAGCCATAAATGAGCTCAACCAAGTAAGGAATGGCCCTATTGACCTTAGAGGAAACCAAAGGTATGAAGTAAAATGTTCAAATCTATATCAACACCTATAAGAAACATCTTGAATTCTATGATGAATATCTATAGTTTGGTTTATACTACAAACCCATCTAAGTTAGTGAAAGGTGAAAGCTTGGTTGGTAGATAGGAGTGTAGGATTAAATGACCATGTGTATATCACTTTCAAAATGATAAAAAAAATTCATGAGATCCTTTGAGGTAGGAAAAAATATATAAGGTTTACTAAACTAGTGTCTAACCTCGTACTCCATCAACCCTACACACAGTCATAGACTTGAAACTAGTCTTAGGAGTTTTAAGGTTTGAGGACTTTTAAAGTATGATATTGATTTGAATATTAGTACATAAGGTCGTTATGACCTAAGAAAGTGATACATGGTCTCATATTTATAGTACTAATATGAGAAGTGTCCTTTGTTTTGTCTCAAATAGAGGGCACTTCAAAGTTAAGATAATCCTATAGGTTTAGTATATGGATAGTGAAAGGATGAAAAGGAGAGTCCTAAGGCAATATGGGAAGATGTAAAAGGTTGTAATGAAGGTGAAAAAAATGTTAAGAGTCCTTAAATTCACTATGATCACCTATAGGTGGTCATATACACAAATACACCATCTAGGCCAAAACCCTCATGGAATTTTACTTGATTTATATGACCACATGATATTTAAAAACAAGTTGAGAACTTTATTTGGAAAGTGAAAGGTTGATTGGATCCATTATTTTTCAAGTAACAACTCAAATTGGCTCTTTTTGGCCTAATTTGGTCTTAGGGGTGTCTAGACTGCATAGTAAAATCTTGAAGAGCCAACTTCCTTCACTCATATCTGTACAGATGAGTTGCATGGTGCTTCAAGTAGTTTGGGAGAGTTGAGGGGGGTATTATACTTGAAATTTTTGGAATTAGATTGAAGTTTAAATGTCTAGATTTTATGAATCATCACTAAGAAGCTAAGAGACCTAAAACCATCATATAAACTTGATGAAGAAGATATAAATGGAGATGCATCCAAAAGTGGTAAATTATCCGTAAAAGTGATTTTATCTATTTAAGACTCTCCCAAGATATTCACCACCTAGTTATCTTTTACTATCACTTATATAGACATACCTAATTCTATGTTTTCTATAGGTTTTGAGATGAATTAAAGGTACAAAATTGAATAGATAGGTGAATTCCATTATAGGAGGTGTGTAGAGACTTTTTATAAATTATCATATCTAGTTCTCACCTTGGTTATGCGTGAAATCTCCTCTATTGAGTTAGTCATTACAGATAGTCTTGAACAAGACAGTGAGAAATAGGGTGATTACCAAAGCTAGATATGATAAGTGGATTAGATTTATTTTGAAGTCTACCTAATGGAATAGAATACAAAGAGGCTCTGATGATGTTTATAACACCTCTAAAATGAATATCCTTGAATATATACATGTCATCTTAGTGATAAGTGTGAATATTGAGGTTTAGAGGGCTAATAAGTATTAGCAATAGGTAAAATGACTGTAAACAAGTAACACAAGTGTCAAGGAGAAGTTCATCAATTGAGGAATGTATGATGACTATCATAAATCATGTTTCCATCTTCTTAGGTTAGGGAACTTGTGTCAATGACCTCTAAGATAGTTATGAATAGGTAGGTGGATTCATCATCAAGTAAATAGATTCAATAAGGATAATTAAGTGTACCTTCACCAACTTTAGGAAGATTTCATGTTTCATATAGACACTTATCTAATAGGACCTCATGATATGTGTTCTAACTCTCTTTTCTTGCATTGTAACTTGAGTATCAAGTCTTGAAACTTGGCCTTGTGACCCTTCAACTTCACTTCTTCTCTCTCCTCTCTTATGATCTATATATTCATGCCATTTTGGCATTGTAAAAGATCCACACTTGGTATGGCAAATCCCTACTAGTTTGAATATGTTATTTTCCTTTGAATAAAATATTTGCAATATAATTTTGAGTTCACAAATTATTTTATAAGTGTGTGAAATATTTTATAGTGGAATGACAAATGATAACTATTTATCCTTTTGTTCTCTTTACTCTTTCATGTTTGGTGTAAGTGGTCTACTCTCTACAAGGTCACATGAAGTGTAACTAGTGTATTTGTCTATTTCTAAGTGTAAGGAATAGCATTAGTGTCTGAAATCAGACATTGTGTTCATTTACCTTGATAAGTGCAATGCATATCACCTCCATGTTTGAAACACTTATGCTAGAGAAATTTAGGAAATTGAAGCTAGTATTATGAGTCATCTTTCATAGTGAAATTATATGGTAGTATTATGGAGATCAATATGGTGTATCACCTCATTAGAATAGGTTGATTTTATGTTTATTTCTCCAAAAAATCAATTAGTGTAGGTGATAAGCTATCAAAGACATATTTAGGGATCTATCCCTTTCAATCTAGAGGTTTACATCTACTATATTCAACTGACAAGCCTAGAGGTAATCCAATGTTTAACTCAATTTTGAGGAGGCTTGAACAACCTATCCAAGGGTGCATAATTGAGTGAAAACAATGACTTGGTGGAACTTTTGGTTCAAAATAATGAAAATGAAAAGGATCTAGAAGTATATTATTTTATCCAAAATTTAGTGGCATACGAGCATAATTATTCCTCCATCAAAAAATCTTATTTACCAGTAATATTTTCATCTTATAAATGTTTGCATTGCATGTTGAACAATAATAATATCCTCATCATGAAATAGGATCGATTGAATTATCTCTTATCAAAAGTAACTCTAATAGGCCAAATGGAGTATTAAGTTATGTTTTTAAGTGAATTTGACATTGAATATAAAAATCAAAATGTTATTAAGGGTTAGGTCCTTGAATATCAACTTAGTTGAGCCTCATTATCTAACATGCAACCACTTACCATGGGATTTCTTGATGATTCCATCATTACCCTTGATGAGTCATAATAATGGAAGATCTATTTTTATGGTTCCTTTACATCTTGAGCATTAAGGGAAAGCATCATATTTATGACACCACAAGGGATATTATACCTAACACATTTCATTTTGGTTTTCCATGTACTAATAACATTTTATAATATGAGGCTCTCATCATAGGACTTATCCTCTCTATCCATTGTAATATCCAAAAAAATGTTCATCTTTGATGACTCCAACTCATCATTAATCAATTTAATGATTGGTACCAGATAAATGATGATAATCTTGTACAATATAAATTAATGTTGGATAGTCTCAAATAATACTTTGAATATATTTAGTTTGAGAAAGTACTATAGGATTACAATGGATAATAGATGCCATGGCCATTGTTTGGTTACTTATGGAAATGCTCTCTAATGTTTGAGAATATTAATTTTAATTAAGCATCTCATTATACTAGTACACAATCATCTAGAGTATGAAATATTATGTGAAATTTTTGGTCCTAGTACCCCCTAGTATCACAACATTTACACCTACCTTTATGATGAGACCATTCTAAATTATCATGAGCACAAAAAAAATCCTTCATCCATAATGCTTCCTGATATAACTTACTTGATAAAATAATTTATCATATGGGCCATTATTGGTTGTTGATTTGTTGTTTGAATTTGAGAAAAGTTGATTTAGTTATTAAAAACATTCACAAAAAGATTTGTGGGACCCATACTAGTGGAATGGTCCTTATTAGAAACTCCTTTGCATGAGATATTACTAGCCCACCATAGAAACTAATGCATGCACCTATGTCAAAAAATGTATTTTTTTTATAGAAGTATAGTGATTTTATTCATGTTCCATCATATCCATTTTATCCAATCACAACTCCTTAGCCTTTTTCAACATGAGGACTCAATCTCATAACGAAGATAAACCCCACCTCATCTAATGGCCATAAACACATCTTGACTACTGCCAAATATTTTAAAAAGTAGGTTGAGGCCATTCCTCTCACATATGTAATAAGGAAGAAAATTTCCAAGTTCATCCTTAATCACATCATTTTCCTTCATGACTTTACCTCCACTATCATTTATGATAATGGTAAGTCCTTAAAAAATGAGGATGTAAAATCCCTATGTTCCCAATTCCATATTAAGAATATATGGTTTACTCCTTATTATCCCCAAGGTAATGGCCAAGCTGAGGCATTCAATAAAACCATTGTTAAAATACTCAAAAATAGTTTTAATAACACTAGTTTTGATTATCACTTTCAACTTTTTCAATCCTTATGAGATTCTCATACTAAAATTTTTACCCCCACAGGTGCTACACCATATTCATTTGTTTTTGGAAAATAAGCCATCCCCTATCGATATTTAGTTCCCTTCTCTATGTATTTCACTTTAGGATCTCATTAATGATAAGGAGTATCACTTAGCTAGGCTACAAGATCTGGAACTCTTGGATGAAAAATGGATAGCCACCTTAAATCATATCAAAATAGGATACACTAAAACTATGATAAATGCATCAAATCTTGAGAGTTTAAATTTGGAGATCTTGTGCTAAAAAAATAGAAAAATACCAACATAGATCAAGAAAATAAAGGAAAGTTTGAACCTAATTGGCTAGGTCCATACATCATAAAAGTTTAAAAGTTAAGCATGGCTCTGGGGCTTATTGATTAACTATAAAATATGGGCAAGAGATAGTTGATCCCATGAACGTCGTGATCTCAAGTGATTTTTGTATACACATAATATTTTTAAACTTTTATTTATTACTAAAACTTCATATCTTTTAGGAACCTATCGAATCTCAATCTCTATGAGTGCATGCCTTAAGGGGTACACTAGGAAAGGGGTGGGAAGATCATCAGTGCTTCATAAAATTATCATTCCTTTATCCACTTGCCATCCACACTCTAGCCTCCTAAAACCATTTAACCCAATCTTATTCTTCTTAGTTATAATTATTCCCATAATTTTATATGTTTTATCTTTCATTTCTTTCCTTAACACCCTTCTGACTTATCAGTTGTGCTAAGTCAACCAAATCAACCTAGTATACTTTCGAGACTTTTTCTCTCTTTTGGTTTGTTAGCCTCTTGGCTAACCTAGCATAAACATATAGAGTTAGTCCCAAAAACATGATAGGTCAACCAAGTTAAACTATCAAATCCAACATTCTTGATATTTTTTATGGTAAGTTACCACTATATATACAAGGTCATTTACCTCCATTTCAATAAGAGCAAAGAATTAAGTGAAGAAGTGAAAATTAACATCTATCTATTAACCATTATACTTGGGGAATAAAGCTTTAGGGTTCAATACTTTTTTTGGAGCTCCAATATCATATTGTGGATAAGTCTTTTGGATGCTTGGTTAGGTTGTGTAGCCTAGAGCTGATTTATCTTAGTTATCCTTACATATCATGGCAATCTATTACAAACCACCTTGGTCAAGGGGGATATTGAGGATGATGGGTTCATCTTCAAAGATAAGTATTCCTAAATTTATTCCTCATTTGTAAGAGTATATAGATAGAGAATATGTATTCTTCTCTTCCATGTATTAGGATTTTGTATACATTGATGTGAGTATATATCTTCTATACATGTTTAGTTTAGTTATTTATTTGTTTTATTTTTAACCCCCACTTAGTGCCATAAGATTTGGTGCACACTAGATTAGATTTTCTTTTCTTGTTATTAGATTAGTGAAATATTAAGTCATAGGACTCTTTTAGGGCTGTTATACGATTGTGTTAGAATATAGACTTTGGAATCCTATCTCACATGATGTGTTGTGACAAGTGATCCCCTAATCAGGTCTATTAGATCCTCACATTGGTCAGGCTCCTAATTAACAATTGTATTCCCCCCAATCATAAGTGTAGGTATGATATATCCCATTTGATCTAGGATTGATTTATGGACATGATGTATTTTTGATTGCACACATTCTGGTGAACCTAGCGTGAATCAAACCCTTGCAGGATTTCTTTCACTTATTTCTTTTCTATTCATAATTATTTTTATCATATCTTTACTATGTTCGATAGATCTTATCAACCCAATTTATTTATCTTTGTACATAGGTTTACAAGAATAGGTAACTGGCTCAACCAGGTCAACCTAGTAAAGGTTCTAGAACTTGTTGAATTCTATTTAAATAACTGGATCAATTAGTTTGACCCAGTGTAATGTTTTCTAGTTTTTAGACTTCATATTCAATAAACTAAGTTGACCAGGTCGACCTAGTGCCTTTTTAGAACTTTTTTAGTAGGTTTCTATATTGGTTGGTTGACTAGCTTGACCTAGTTTGCAAGTTTTTAGTATTTTTATCCAAGGTTCTTGATCAACAATCTTCTCTATTTTAATCTCTAAACCACTCAGGTGAGTTTCTACCTCTATGTATCTTTCTATTTATGTACTTTCCATTCATATTTTTTAGTCTTTAAAACTACCCTTGCACAGTCAACTAGGTTGACCTTGTGGACCTATTTCTATGTTTTGCATTTTTTGAAATAACTAGTTTGACCAAATTGACCTAGTTCACTTTTAGACTTTGTTTCCATAGTATAGGTTTGAGCCTATCAACCCTATTATTTATAATTTTATATATAGTTTATTAATTATACATTTTTTTCAAAGTTGGAATTAACCATACATGTTAATCACATCTTTTTTTTAGTTGTTTGCATGCTTAGAATAGCTCACATAGTCTAATTAATTGTTTTTCAATTAATCATTTAGTTGAATTATTTCTATTCTTTTCTACACATGGACAAACCACATAAACATTAACAAGCATTTAAACATTTGAATACCTAGCCCAACCTACTTGGATTTCATCACCAAGGGGGAAGTCGACTTGATGTTATGGTCAAGTATAAAGTGTGGTTAATGGTATATTTTGGCTAAGCACCTGATACCCTTATCACTACAGTGTGCAAAGTGAGGGGGTAGGCCCTAATACCAAGCCTATATCATTTCCACTATAGTATTTTACATCCTAAACTTACCTAAAACTATCCATATATTTCTATCTAGTACATTACTTATAGCCAATTTTCCTTTACACTTAAAATCATTCTTAATAATATAATCAACATTATAGGTTGACCAATAGCTAGCTTTTATTTCAAGTTTTTTGCTTGCTATTTGATCAATTATGTGTTCAAAATCTTTCATTAGCCAATGTTATTGAAATATTTTTCTGTGTTCATCAATTGGATTGGCCAACATCAATTCAATTAATTATTTATTTCCCTTTTAGTACTTACTACTTTCATACATTTCTTACAATCATCTTGCTTTAATTCATAACTTGTTATCAACTTTCATTTCTTTCCTGTCTATTGTTCTAGGTTGACCATATCGACCAAGTATCTTTTTCATCCCTTGTACACTATGCTAGGTCAACCTAGTCAACCTGGTGTTATTTACAGTACCTTTACCTTTTTTGACCAATTACTATTCACTGAACTATGTCAATATTGTAGACCTAGTATAGTTTTATAGTCCCTTTTTTGTACTAGGTTGACCTAGTACTATTATCAATCACTTTTTGATCCTTTTCTTTCTCATCTTGTCTCTTTTCCTTTCATCATGGCCCTTCTATTTAGTGATAACTCTAAAGTTTAGTCAATAGACATGATGGAATTTACCTATCTTAATAGGGTCTCCTATAGATAAAGTAGGGTTCCTTTCATAAATGCTTATAATGTTCATATTGTAACCCACACGATAGACTATGGGACTCTTCCTCATACCACTATGCATCAAAACCCTCCTCTTCTCTTAGAGGATCATCTTGAGTTAGAGTATACTCCCAAAATTATTTTCTTTATCATGGAATTCCCTCAACATAGAGGGAATGATCCTTCTTCCATCTATAACATCATGATCAACCATCATGTTGAAGAAACTCATTCTCCTACTCTCACTTTCTCAATTGGATTTGGGGGTACCAATTTATTTTCTTCTTAACCTCTTCATTCTTGACTCCTTATACTATGGCATATTATTCTTTAACTTCTTCCACCTCCATGCCTAGTATCTCAACTCACATGGTAGGTTCTAAATCTAGTGGACCTATTATAAGATCCACTATCCTTAATCCTTCCACTAGTTCATCATTTTCTACCCAAGGCACTCATTCTTCTAGTGCTTCTTTTTATCAACCATTTACTATTCCATCTTTTGCTTCACAAGCAAATTTTTCCACTAGTGCCTCAAATTCTCATAATTCTTCTCAAGCTCATATCAACACTAATAGTGGTACCCAAGACACTAATACCAACACAAAAACCTATAATACTTATTATAACAACACTAATCAAACTCATCAACTATTTTTGCAAACTCTCAATCAAATAAACACATTCTAAGCTCATAATATGAATCAAATGATGTGAATGCAAAACCACCTTCTTAATCTTCAATCCAATCCTCAACCAATGGCTTGTGGCAAACATAACCAAAGTGTTCCTTCTCCTCTTTTTATATATTCTCAAGGTAATATCATTCCTAAACCTCCATTAGTCAACAAATTCATCAATCATTTACAAAATGAACCTCTTACCACCCAAATTACTGACATTGACATTGGAGGTATAACACCTATAATTTATTACAATGGATCAACTAATCCTACCCTTCACATTAAGACATTTAGAAATATTTATAAGGATTAGGTCAAATTAAATACCTTTTTCTCTAACAAACTCTTATCCAAAACCCTCATGAGTGATTCCTTGGATTGGTACAAACAACTTAGAACACACTCTATCACTAGTTTGGAGGACTTAGTAAATGCTTTAATTCAAGAATTTCAAACTAGTGATCTTCCTGAGAACACTTTGGCCCATTTCATCAATTGCAAACAAACAAAAATTAAACTACCCAAGAATTTTTTAAGAGATGGAAGACTTTGTCAAATAAATGTGAACATAACATGGTGGATGGAAATTTATTTCACCTCTTTACAAATTCTTTATTTCTTAAATTAAAATATCGAGTCCATACCCTTTCTCCACATACCTTAGAAGAATATAATGATAAATGCAAAAGACAAGATTTACTCATGCATCAATTTGAGTCACCCCAACCTTCTGTGGGACCTCACCTATTAGTTAAGAATAAAAATTAAAATATTACCAATGATGGTGTTATTGATTCATATGACACCATTCACAATGTTCAAGCTATCATTCCTACCCCTTCTTCAGAACCAACTCCTTAATAATTCACTAATCCTTATTTATCAACAAGTAACATTAATGTTCATAAGCCTTTATCTTTGACTGAATTACTTAAACATATACCGAGGCCTCTACCTCAAGAGCTTGATCCTACTTGACCTATGAAATCATGGTATGATCCTAATAAGTTTTGTTAGTTTCATGCTAGTTGGGGTGACTCTCTAAGACTTATAAACATATTTATAATTTAGCCATGGAATTTCTTCTTGGCCCAAATTTTGATCATGATTCTATTATTTGTAAACATCAACAAGCCTATAAGAGTGTTTTTAAAGATTATAAATCACATCACAAAACTCAATCCTTAAATCAAGTAAATTCTCATTTAGCTATCTATAAAGACCCCTTTCTTAATCATCAACAAATCCAAGAAAGTCAAGACAAGCCCACTTCTTCCACTAATAACATATAAATTCTTATTGAACCAAATTCTAAAGAGAATGTGGTTAGCATGACCAATATGCAAAGAGTGGTGGCTTTCATTGATTTGTAACCTATCTACACTCCCCCTTCCCATAATACAATGTGTTATCCATGATTATTATCCAACTTATTTAAATGATTAGGGTCAAGAAGATCTTATTTCTTTTAATGATGTGATTCATGATTCTCCCTTGGATGACACATTTCATACTATTTTTAGTTCTCTACCACCATCTTTCGATACTAATGATAATCTAATTTATATTAACACTTCCTCCAAACTTCAAGATCAATCTAAACCAACTACTTCTTCATCACCAAACAATTTACAATATTCTTCTCAACCTTCTCATTCTTATCAACATAAGTTTTAATGCTCTTCAAATCCACCTTCCAAAGAACTTACTAATCATTACAAAACTATATCTAGCAATCTACTTATGGGTTATGATGAGTGGGATCCCATTGTGGAAATTACTAATCTTCCATCCCAAATAGCTTTTCTTGAACTCATGAGGACATCTCCACATAATAGAAACCACCTCATGCAACTTTTATTTGAGATAAATATTTGTTTCCCTCTTCTAGTAGGATGGGAGGATATTTTATCTAGATCATAAGATATTATATTAAAACAATCTGTGCATATGTCCATTAATGTTGATGAAACTCTTAACACTTCTCTTTCTTTATGATTTCCTATCACATATACGATTTTGAATGAGATTTTTATTTGTACAGATGATCCTCTATTATTTATTAGCATCCAAATAGTTGATATCCAAGTTAAGAAATCCTTGATTGATGAGGGTTCTGGCACTTGTGTTCCTTCCCTTGATTTCATTAAGACCCTTGGGTATTCTGAATGCAATCTCAAGTCTACATGTATCACATGCCAAGGATATGATAGAATGAAAATGCCTCCTTTAGGGTGTGTGTAGCTTCCTATTACCATCCCACTTGTCACCATTATCATGAAGGTGTTGATCTTAAACTTTCCCCTTTTGTATAACATCTTTTTTGGTAGGCCATGGACTTATCGTATGCGAGCTATCACATCTTTCGCTTGTCAATGCATAAAATTTCCTCATAATGGATCCATTTATAGGATTCAAAGAGACACTAACCCTTGGAATTTTGAACAATTCCAAGATCATGGTGTCTTCAATATTTCTACTCTTGAACCTTTGCCTAGTGTTCTATTCCATGAGTTATAGCATTTTAACTTTACTGTTAACTCAACCAAAAGTTACAATGGGCATCCTGAGCTCATTGTTAAAATTCTTCCCAACCTTTTAGACTCTAATGATAATGATCCTAATGAGATTAACTTAAAGATCAAAACTTATGATCTCTCACCTCATCTCATTTTGTAGCTTCCTACTTCCTTAAAAACTCATTCTCTTAAGCTTCCTTGTGATGACATTCCCATAATTTTAACTAAGACTAGGCACTCTATTCACTAAGATTTCTCTAATGACAAGGGCATCCTGACATGTGTCATCAATCTTCATACTCTAAATTATAATGATAGATATTCTTTAGAAGATACTCTCTTATGTAGCCTTGTCCAAGCTCATGATGCCAAGATTGTTCAATATTGCTCTTCTTTACCTGAGTCTTTTCATGCATCTCATCATTCTATTTCATTTATAGTTCTTGATTCTTGCATTTTTCCTCTTTATCATAGGTTAGAGATGGTTCCAATACCTCTAATTTCTAAGGATCCACTTAGGAATATGCTCTTATATTATACTATGATTGGACCTTATCATTTTGCCACACCTAGGGAAGTCCTCCTTGGACCTTATACAAATCATGCCCCTTCTTTAGTAAGGCCAACTATAGTTAAGCATGTTCCTTTTACCACTCTAGTTGAGCATGTTTCCTCTCCTACTATTGATGATCCTCTTCTTACATCTTCTCCTAGTGCTTCTCCCATTAAGCCTAGCTCTACTCCTTCCCCATCATCACCCTCCCTTGATGATGGTTTGGTTCCACTGCCTAAGATGGCTCCTTTGCCCACCAAATGGGCTGATGAGTCCTCTTCAATTACTTCCACTCCTATTTCACATCCTTCTGTGAGTTCTCCTAAAACCACTCACAAGTGTATTTGTTTCTTCCATGGGATAGATAATCAATCTTCTACCCATTGTCATAAGTTAAAACAATATCTTGATACCTTGTATCCTTCTTCTCCATCATCAGACAAAGCCATACCTCTCCCAAAAGTACTTCCTAAATATCTACCTAAGTATGGTGAGGTATATTGTCTATGGCACCTATGTGCATGCATCACACTGATCATTTTTGCATTCTTCAACATCTTAAAGATCACCTTGTAGCCATCCCTGGACCTTCTAACATTCCTCCCATATGTCATTCCCACAATAATAATTCTCCTTCTTCTCCCATGGCTCCAACTCTAGTGGTTCCATCACCTCCTATGGTTTCTTCACCACCTTCTATTCCTCCACCTATGATTCCTTCACCTATGGACCTTCCCCCTCTCATGGATCCTTCTCCACCATAGATTCTTTCTTCTCCTATATATCATATTTCCATGTAATCTCTTGACCAACCTTTGCCTAACCTTCCTCCTCAGCATGATACTTAGATCATTCCTAATTTTTCAATTAAGGATATCAAAAGAGAAGTATTTGCCTAGTATTCACTAAAGATTGATGAGACTTTAGAAGTGGTTTGATTATAGTTTCATAGATATTTATTTGATGTATTATATAATGTGTGCAGATACATTTAATAGTATTTATGAGCACATACATGGTGCTTCATCATTTATATTTGGATTGGACATGTGTTCCAATATTATTTGTATCCTGATTATATCATTTGACAATGTGTCAAATTCTTTGTTATCTTATATCATGTTTCTCCTTCTTGTTATACTATAGTTAGCTTATGTTATCATATTACATTTCACATATACTTGTCATTTCCGTATCATTGATATTTTTCCCTTATTACTTTGCTTTCTTTTATTTTAGAATTTTTCTCAAAACTCTTCCCTTGTATATTCATGATTGTTTGATTTATTATCTTTATTTTTCATAGATAGTTGTCATGGTGACTTGGTTATAGTTACCTCTTGCCTTTTGATTACTATCTCCTATTACCATGTGACTAGTTAGCAAGCAATATTTTTCATTACTATTTATTTTCATAGGTCCTCCTTTGGATCTCCCTTTTCCCTTATTCCTTTTTTTCACAAACTAAGTATATACACAGTTGAGACTTCTCAATTCATTGTCAAGCCTAAGTGTTCTAGTCAGTCTTTTGTCTTGGGATACTTAGCTTTCTTTAGCCTTAGCTTATAGCTCATTCATGTGTATTTATATCTCTCTCATGATTGGTAATTACAAATCCATATGGAGGAGATATCTTAAAAAATCCTTCAAAATAAATTTAAAATCCAAATCATTTAAACAAAAGGCAATGATAGTAAAAGGCAAAAATATTGAATATTCTTATAGGTTTAGTCACACTAAAATATGTGATTCAAAGCACATCTCTTTCTTCTAATTGAATCTCAAACTCCAAAATTAGCCTCACGATAAAGCTAAGGTCCTTTAGGGTATGGTAGGCCAATATATTATAATAAGAAAATACAAAAATCTTTTAGTTCTACCTAGTTTCTCATGTAAATACTCAATATTCATAGTAGATCGACAACTCTATAAGTGGTCCTGAGGAGTGGGGAACATGTCATTGGAAGGTAGGTCCATTTTAATTTTCCTTGTACCAATATACCATCATGAGTTGATCTTAGTAGCACACCTATTTGCCTACAAATCTTTGTGTCTATAGAAAGTGGGTTTCCTTTGTACATAGATGACCATTAGTCACTTAGTGTCTTTTTATGTCCTTAGCATACCTCTTACCTCCTAAGGTCTTCTCATAAGATGCCTTAGTTTTTATTATTACACTCCTTTTTTCATTCCTTTTCCTTCATATTTCATCTTGGGAAATATTATTTCACTTATTGATCACACCCCATGGGATTTCATTTATGAGTTGCTTTGTAAGACTGTGAATAGGGCCCAACATTCCTCACAAATTACCAACTTTTTCATCCTAATATCCATATATTTGATTTACCATTACCTTATCCTTCTACTTGCCAATGCTATTTTGGCATCCCCTTGCATTTTTATTTGTGATAGTGTAATAACATGGATATAACCTAACCCTCCTTAAAAAAATTTCCAATAACCAAGTCATCATCCAAATTACATGTGTCAAATAAGAAATAAGATCCGATTGATTATGAGGTTACATGTCATTGACATACTTCCCATATTGATATTTAGTATGTTTTATTCTTACTTCATTTTTCTTCCACCTTTTATTTTCTGAGTGCATGTAAGATTACAACCATTTTTTAAATTTCTCATACTTCCCAGATTGAATTAGTATGATAAAGTTAAGACCAATTTTTTTTCATTTGTACTTCCCATCATGAAATAGTATAATTGATTGACTTAATTTTTATTTGTTTTTATTACCATTTTTTCCCTTTTCCATACCTTCCATTTTATTACATTATTTGTCATACTTCCCAACATGATTTTTAGTATGATTTTAATTATTTTAATTTGGTGAAAAAATATTTTACATTGGTTTAAAAACAAATCCCCTTTTACCATCTTGTTTTCCATTTTCTTAGATTTTTATACTTAGTCATTTTTTGTTATTACACATTTCCCAACTTGAACTAGTGTGTAGTACATTTCTTTGATTGATTATATTTTTCTAATTCCTTTTTTGCCTATTTATTTTTAACCATGCATGCATCTTCCATAATTCTAGAAAATAAACCACACCACATATATTTCCTATAGCATATACAACAAATATAAATACATGCAATAGAAATAAATATATCCAAAGCATCCACAACCTCAACCATAATGAACAAACACAACATAACCACCATAAAGAAAACATACACAACCATAATTTTGATACAACCATATAAAGCCTCAGCATTAGGGCTAAGCCCCACCCTGTCTATCTCATGGCCTAGCCACACTACCTACTAAGGCCTTGATCTAACTCCTTTGAATAGTATTTTATAATGAGGTAGTTTTAGATCTCAATCCCTTTACCTATTCTTATAGGCATGCTATCTATACTTATGCATACACCAACTCATCTTGGGTCATTGTATGTCCCTGTGTTAGTTGAGTCTACATCATCTATGTCACTATATGAAAATTCACAACTATCTCATCTTCCAAGGTCTACCAAGCCTATCTCTCACCTACACCCATCTCTAATAGTGTCTACACCCTCTCCCTCTACACTTGTATCTACCTTACTACCCTACCAGCTAATCTAAACTAGCTCGCATGAGCTGGGGTAGATGGTACACTCAGATCCTCTAGTGTCATAGAGTTGTATGGCTATAGAGTCTAATCTAAGATGTCATAGAGTGACCCCCTCACTAATTACCCCCATCTCTCCTCCTCTTCCTTAGGTATGCCTATAAAATCATACTAGATAGATATTAGATCATTTTCATATCTCATAATATCTATCTATATTTCTCTAATACCAAATAAAAACTTAAGAAATAATTAAACCATATTCATACCTATCTATGTCTTAGATCTTATGATATCATCATCCATGTGATTACCTAGCATAATCTCCCTATCTGCACAACCTCTTAGTACCTCTTTGGTTGATCACCTCCTCAGCTCAAAATTGGCTATCATGACTCATGTCCATCTCAGCCTCCATCTGAGTGGTGTCTCTAACATCTCCTTTGGTACATCTATAAGATCAATTGGGATGTTTATAGTCTTCACTCTCTCCTATCTCTATTATTTCCATGTCATCAGTAGCCACTACTCATCTTGTTACAAGGTTAGTAGTGGTACATCTGGTATCTATGCCTTCTCTACCTCTTCCTCTACTACTCATTATGCTTGACTAGTCCATGGTTGCTCCTAATATGGACTCAGTATTGGCCTCACTATCAGTGGTTTGAGTCCCCTCTTCCCTTGTGGCTCCCTCACATGTTAAGCCCACTAGTCAAGCATCAGTATCAGTGTCATTAAATGAGGTAAACCCATTTATCCTAGCACTTGTGCCACCAAATGTGACTCTCTCCACTACATATAGTGTCCAATCACCTCTCTCCTCTCTAGTGATGGTGCAACTATGTGCTAGCTTTCCCATGTAGCTGGTATGTGCCTATAAAATGCCACATAATATTTATGCATATCACCAACTATAGCACTAGCACATGGGGCACAACCCATGCTACCTAATCCTCCTACCATCTCCATACTTGAGGTAACTTATCATTGATTACATGGGGCAACCCATATGGTCGATACATGGGGAATCTCTCATATATCCATGCTATCAATAGTATGATCAGTCACATAGTCTTCTACCCTTTGACCAACATCTTGAATAGATCATGAATGAACTGGACCTAGATGATAGAGCCTAGATCATATAATAGTCCTTCTAGCATCATCCTACTTAAGGTTACCATGAATAGTGGTACCTTGCCATCTGACTTGTGATAGAGCATCTACTATGTCATAAGGCCTATCACCACCTTCTAAAGGTTTAAAATATATGATATATACATGTCATCTATACTAACTTTCCACCCTCTCAATATCATCTTTGAGCCTATATCCCACATGGCTAAGGATTTCCTCTCCTCTATGTTATCTATCATCCTTGTGGTCACTAGTGCTCCTATTATGGGTAGCCCAAAAATAACATGTATATCCTCTAATGTGATACCCACCTCTATCACATCCCCATCCACCTCACATTTGAAGGCATTAGTTAACCATTACTAGAATCCCAAGAACATGACTAATAAGTCAGCATTAAGGGGGATCCTACACATCTCAGCTATACCTCTTAGACCTATGGCTACTAGTCTATCTTGATCTCCATCTATCAATCTCTCTAACAAATATAATAACCAAGACACATCTACCAACCTCCATAATCTTGCTTTTCTCTTTAATAAATAAACAATAAAGGATGTATTAGTTCCTCCATGTCATGTATAATCACAATACATTCTTTACACATTCATTTTTAAAATTTTAATTAAAAATAGGCCTTATTGCTTTTACACTATTCATTTTATCCTATTTCTAGCTTACTTGGTCCCTCTTGCCCTCTTTTGGTCATTTTGGGTCATTCTAGCCCTCTTTCAAATTTTTACATGATTTTTCATGCTTATTTTGGTTCCTTGGTCAACCTATTTTGACCAAAATTTTCCTATTTTTTCTCATAGTTGACTTCAAATATCAAGTCAACCCTCTTATTTTCCCCTCCTTGGTTCTGAGTTTTCATTCTAGCCCTTATAGACTAGTTTCTCACTCTATTTTAGCTTTCAGCCTGAAGATTACACTAGGTTGACCCATACCTACTGGGTTAATTATATGGATTTTACCCTATTTCAACCTACTAGGTCAACCTGGTTGACCTAGTAGGTTCATTGTGCTGACCCAACACATTTTCCCTAAAATATGAATTTTTCTCATTTTCTTCTTAAAACCTTCCAACCCATTTTACGTCTTCTTATTTTCTACCCTTAGAATCTACGTTTGCTCAATTTCAACATATATAAATTCTTAAAAACAACTTTTATCAAAAAATCACTTAATTCAATACAAATTTCAAAAACTGGTTTAAGATCCATAGTTGCATACCTATAGTGCACCTGTTATCACCTCTGGGTATCCTCCTCATCTAGCCTATCATTCCCTCACCATCCTATCCTTGTTTGGTCTCAGATCTCTCTTTTCTCTCTTTCATAATTCAAAATTCAAAATTAATTCTTTTTCCCCTTTTAAAACCACTTTTTCAAAATTCAAATTCTTTCATTTTTTTCAGGTAGATTCCTTGTTTCACCTCTATCTTTGTTTCTACTCATCTATTTTGAAAACCATAAAATGTGTTATAATCATGATGACATAGATATTATTTTCCACTATCATATGACTAACTTCTAAATTTTTTGATTTTAGGCTATTTTTGCACTAAATTTTATAGGTTTGCCTAGTGTACTCTACATTGGACACCTTCATTTTCTTGTAGTCTACTTCTTTTTATACAGCACTAAGGTAAGTCAAAGGTATGTTTTTCTCAATATAGTTATTTTATTTATATTATTTTTTACTTACTACACTATACTTAGCATCAGCATTGCATGTTATCATGTTTTATCTCTGAAGCACCATCACATGTTGTACCTACGTGACACGTGTTGTGTATACATGAGCTTCAAATGGGGCATATGTATACACAATATTTTTAAAATTTTATTTATTATTGACACTTCATATCTTGCAAGAACCTGTCAAGTCTCAATTTCTCTAAGTGCATGCCTTAAGGGGTGCACTCAGAAAGGTGTGGGTAGACCATTAGTGCTTCATAAGATTGTCATTCATTTTTCCACTTGCCATCCACACTCTAGCTTCTTGAAACCATTAAGCCCAAGCTCATTCTTCTTATTTCTACCTATTCCCATCATTTTATATGTTTTATCCTTTATTTATTACCTTAGTGCCCTTTTGACCTTTCAATTGTACTAGGTTAACTAGGTCAACCTAGTACAGTTAGGGACTTTTCTCTCTTTTGGTTTATTGGCCTCTTGGTTGACCTAGCACAAACCTAGAGAGTTATCCCTAAAAATAAGCTAGGTCAACTAAGTCAACCTAGCATAATCAACATTCCTAAAATTTGTTAGGGCAAGTTACCACTATATATACAAGGTTATTTCCCTCCATTTCAATAAGAGAAAAGCATTAAGAGAAGAAGTGTGAACGAATATTTGTCTATTAACCATTATACTTGGGGAATAAAGCTTTAGGTTCAATACTTTCTTTGGAGCTCTGATCTCATTTTATGGATAATTTTTTAGGATGCCTAGGTAGGTTGTGTATCCTAGAGCTGATTTATCATAGTTATCCTTATATACCATGATAATCTATTACAAAGCACCTCCGCCAAGGAGGAGATTGAGGCTCAGTGGGTTCATCTTCAAAGGTAAGTATTCCCAACTTTATTCCTTCTTTATAAGAATAGATAGATAGAGGATATGTATTATTCTCTTTCATGTGTTAGGATTCTATATACATTGACGTGAGTATATGTCTTCTATGCATGTTTAGTTTAGTTGTTTATTTATTTTATTTCTAACCCACACTTTATGCCACAAGTTTTGGTGTGCACTAGATTATATTTACTTTTCTTATTATTAGATTAGTGAAATATTAAATCATAGGACTCTTCTAGGGTTGTTATGTGATTGTGTTAGATTATTATAGGCTTTAGAACCCTATATCACATGGTGTGTTGTGACAAGTGATCCCCTGATTGGGTCTAGACGATCCTCACATTGGTTATGCTCTTGCTTAACAATTATATTCCACCCAATCAAAAGTGTAGTATGCTCTATCCCATTTGATCTAGACTTGATTTATGGACATGATGCATTTTTGATTGCATACACTTTTATGCATGACACATTAGTGTATTATCTATGAGTAACTTTATGCTTAGGGGTAATTTTTCATCCTTTCACATATTTACACCTATCCTTTCATGCATAACTATTATTATCCCAACATCACTTTACCATTTTGACCTTGATGGACATTTACATGTACTATAAGATATAACAAATTTGGCATGGTTAAAATGTGACAATGTCCTTACAAAAGGACACCAGGGTACCACATGGATGGTTTCCATAACTTGTATTCCTTGATGATATCTATTTAGATCCATCATTTTTCACATTCAATATCCCCCTTTTACACCCTACATCATGTTGGTTCCCATATCTTTCCCATCTTGCATCACTTTTTGTATATGTTTCTAGAGTTGGTTTCCTTTTGCTAGTGGTTCATTGTATATGCATCTAGACATTCACTTGTACTTATTTTTAGTTTCCTTTGTACATAAAACCAAATTATTCTTTTAATATGATCAAAATTCTAAGATCCTAATGTCATAAAATCCTAAAATCCTAAAAATAAAAAAAAATCCTAAAATCTTACAAACCAAAAAATCATAAAAATCATAAAATCTCAAAATCAGAAAATCCAAAGATCCTAAAAATCATAAAATACTAAAATCATAAAATATGAAAATCTAAAAGATTAGAAAATTTCAAAAAGAGATATAAAGCCATAAAAAAATTATCCAGATTTTCATCTTATTCAGCATTGGACCCTTCTCTTATCTCTATTCTAGGCATCATCATCGAGTATATCAGTGTTTGTTTCACTCCCATGTTTTATAAATTTTTTTGGGGTGGGGGTTTATTTCATCTAATAACTATCATTTAATAATGTCACCCATTTCATCATCCATAAATGGAAAACTACACTAGACTAAGGTCCACATGAACTATGTAGGTAGTGCTTAGTCACATGGGGTTTGTGAGGTCATATCGGCCTATATTCCCACTTCCCACTTTTTTGTCACAACTTTTGTGTTTCTCAAAATTCTATGACAATATCATTTTCACATCTATATGTATCAATCAAGTCAATTTGGTCACTCATTTAATTTAAGCTTGTAACATTTATTCCCCCTACACATGCAATTGCTTGGGGTTATATTAGACATGTGATTTATTACATGCATTAATGCAATGGTGTTTTCTATTGTTGTTTTATTTTTACATGTTGTGTGTGTGTGTGTGCGCGTGCGCACGCGCGCGCGCACGTGCACACGCACGTACACACTTGATTTTTTGTTTGTTTTTTTGCTTTTATATCATTATTCATTTTATCACATGTTTTTACTTGAGTTATTCCATATGCACTTGGTAATAATGCTATCATGGTTTTTATCTAATCATGGTACATCCTGACAAATACTAAATTAAAAACTAAGTTACAAATTATATTTAGATACATGTTAAATAGGTAGTGTATCCCCTTGAAAAACCTATCCAAATCATAATGGTTGAGTGTCAAAAGCATAAATGTTTTTATCACATCCTAAATCAACAATCATTTATCATCGTTAAGACTACATATGTTAAACATGATAATATCATGTAAATGATCATACTAGATGATCATTTACAATATCAAAATTTCACATTATATTCATGATCAACATCCAAATTAAAATCACATCATAACATGAGTATTTCATGAACATACAATAACCATAATCATCACATCACATCAATATCTACATCTCACATCAATATCTACATCTATCAACCATCAGATAATCAATGACACATCAAATGTAAAAAAGAGATTATAATAAAGTGGGAATCATATTGTTTAACCCTAAAATTATTATACATGCTACACCCTTAACCTATAGTGTATCTAGGCATATGAGTGACTGACTTATGGTTGATACACCTTCATATTAGCTTGTTCAATTTCTTGATGTTTATAGTATGGTTGGCCTATGGAATTACCATGGATAAGTAGAGTATATAGATGAGGTATTGGTTAGTCTTTTATCATCATATTATGATTTTTGTTCTTATTTCATTATTATGGAGGTTTTCCCCTCAAAGTGGCTCAGTCATAATATTCAATTATTATTATCTTTTTCTAATTGTTGTTATGGATCTACTTATTCTACTCTTAACTCTATGATATATAAGTCTATTATTGAAAATCATCTAAGTTATTTCATTGGAGTGGTATTAGATCTACAATTTGGGAAAGTTTTTATGGTGCAGTTTTTTTTCAAATGACTACTAAAAACATAACTATTTATCTGAGAAAGATTGAATTTTTTCATCACCACCATTTTATTCATGAGGTTGTTTTACAGAAAAGAAAAAAATGCTGAGGTAAAAAAAGTCTATATTTTTTACCTTGGGAAAATTAATAGCAATTAGATTCATCTCTATGAGATGATCGCAATAGTATACTATATTGGTAAACTTTTCTAGGCTGAAATTTTCACCCTTGTACATAAAAGAAGTAGTTGGATTTATCTTGGTGAGATGATCATAATGGTGTATTCCATCGATACACTTTTTTTGGTGCTAAAACCCTCCTAGGTTTTTTTCATAGTTGGTCTAAACACTCACAAAAATGGGAAAGTCCAAGAAACTCCAAAAAATCCTCACAAGGATGACAAGGATTCTAGAACTTCTAATCTATGTATTTTGAAGGTAGTTCAACTACTTAAGTCAAATTTGTAGGTCATGATGGAAAAATAATATTTTGATATGGTTCAAGGGAATATTATAGGGTTGAGAAGGGACTTGGATAGTGTGATGGATCAATTACAACAAATATCATGATAATTGGCCAACTTTTCAACTCAACCACTATAAAATAACCCACTACCACATCAGTTTGGTTTTCCTCCTCCAAAAAATACCAACACCAATCCTAGCCCTAAGTTGATGTTTCAAAAATTAGACTTGCATAATTTTTATGGTAATGATCCACTAACCTAGCTCACTCAAATTGAAAAATTATTTGATTTACATTAGATTCTATGTTCATAAAAAGTGGTTATGGCCTCTATATATCTAGAACCTAAACTATTCATTTGGTAGCATTGGTTGTGTGCTCAAAATAAAAATAAGGGTGTCCCAATATCATGATCAATATTTTTTGAGTATTTATGTCTCCACTATTTTAATAATGTCTCTGAAAACTATTTCAATTAGCTATCCAAGTTGTACTAGACCAAGACTATAAAAGGCTACATTCATCAACTTTAGAATCTCTCTTTAGTGTGGTAGACATCACCAAGGAAAATATGATTAGAATGTTTTTGGGTGGCCTTAAATAACATCTAATTAGAGGTTTACATGTTTCATCCCAATACTATATATGAGACCATACCAAGCGCATGCGTAGATGAGGAAAAAAAGTTGATTAGATGAAGACCATTCGCCAATGTATGTGAATGCACCTTCCTAACACCATCATTTTAATAGCTTACCAAACTAACACCTCAATAAGTGGAATAAAATCATGTAAAAGGTTTGTGTTTTGGCCATGATAAAAAATGGAGCAAAATACATTGATGTGTTGAAAATATTATTTTACATTGATGGTGCCAATGAGGATATATAATATATGAGGAGTCTTTAGGGGTAGATTTGTAATAAACTAATGATTAATCTGAAGATTATCAACCTATTATTTCCTATCATGTACTTTTAGACATAATACTACCCAAACTCTTAATTTGATGGGTTTTCTAAGGGTTTCCTAAATAAATAGAAGGTGATTATGTTAACTGACTCTAGAAGTACACATAAATTCATCAATAATAAGTTGACTACTCATTTAAATTGTTTCATTTACCTAGATCTAGAATTTAAGGTCATGATTGTAAATGGTGGTACAATCAACTGTTATAATTTTTTTTGTAACATTAAGCTTGTTATGGAAGACAATTTTTAAAATCCTCTGTCTGCTATTCCCATGCGAGGCATTGCAATTATTTTGGGAGTGTAGTGGATCACCACTTTGGATAGTATTGAGATGAATTTCCAAGAACTATTCATGAGGTTCCATTCAAAAGGTAGGACCTTTGAAATACATGTATTATAGGATAAATATCCACAAATGTTTAGTTCCCACTAGATGATGAATATTCAAATAAAAAGTTCAAAAGGTTTTGTGGCATGCTTATTTTACATAGAGGTTCAAACAACTAAGGATTCTACACACCCTAATTTTTAAAGGGTGTTGGATTTCCATTCTTTTAATTTTGGTGACATGTTAAAAGTACTTCCTCCAAGTTGTGCAATGATCATTTCATTAGACTCATTCTAGGAAGTATACTACCTAACATCATACCCTATAGGTATCCTTATGCCTAGAAGAGTGAAATTCAAAAGATAGTGCAAGAGATATTGGAGGAAGGAATCATCTAAAATATTCAAAGTGAATACTCTTCCCTAATGGTCATGGTGTGGAAGAAGGATGAAGTTGGAAGATGTGCCCAAACTATATATAACTCAACAAATACACCATCAAAGAAAACTTTCCTATTCTAGTAATTGATGATTTTTCTAGATGAAATGCATGGTGCTATTTATTTTACCAAGTTAGACCTTCACTCTAGGTATCATCAGATTCACATTTTCAATGAGTACATAACTAGAATAGATTTTAAAACTCATGAAGGTCATTATGAATTTATATTCATGCCTTTTGACGTCATAAATGCACCATCTACATTTTAGAGTTTGTTGAATATTATTTGAGGTCATTTTTTGAGAAAGTTTGTAATAGTGTTTTTTAATGATATCCTCATCTATTAAAAATTGGGAAGACCATTTACAACATGTGAAATAGGTGTTTTCAATTCTAGAACACCATCAGCTCTATGCCAAACCTTCCAAATATGATTTTGGTATCAAAGAGGTGGAGTAATTGGGTCATATTATTTCACAAGAAGGATTGAAATTTGATCCTAATAAAATCTAAGTGATGATGGAGTAGCAAGTTCCCAAGACCCTCAAGAACCTCTAAGTATTTATGGGAATAACTGGTTGCTATCACATATTTTTCAAAATTTATGACAAAATTTTAGCCCCACTGACATCTTTGTTGAATAAAGACTGGTAGTGGATTGATTCAGCTACCAAGGTGTTTGAACAGTTGAAAATGTCTATGTACAAAACTCTACTTTTGGCTACTCTTATTTTTTCAAAAAAAATTGTTGTGGAGTGTGATGCATCAATATATGACATGGGGGTTGTACTCATGTAATAAGATATACCATTAGCATTTGAAATTCATAAACTAAAGGGAAACAATAGGCTCAAACCAATATATGAAAAAGATATGATGGCTATTCTACATGTATTAAAGGAATAGATACCTTATCTAATGAATCATCACTTTAAAGTAAAGACTAATCATGATATTCTCAAATATTTTTTAGAAAAATGATTATCATCTAAAGAACAACATAAATGGGTGACTAAAATGTTAGGCTATGATTTTGAAATAATGTATGAAAAAGGCAAAGGTAATGTGGTAGAGGATGCTTTCTATCGATGATATGAATTATTTGAGGCATTGTTATGTGCCATGACCATGTGGCAAGCATATTGTCTAGAGGAAGCAAGATTATAATGGGAGACTAACAGTGATCCTAAGGATTTGATTCCAAATCTTTAGTAGGGTTATGGTGAATATGATAAATTTACATGGAAAAAGAACACATTATGGTATAAAGATAGATTATACCTCTGAAAGCATTCTCTCATCAAACATAAAATTATTTAATAACTTCATAGCTCTCCACTAGGAGGTCAATTGAGATTTTTGAAAACATATCATAGAATCAAGCATGATTTATTTTGGGAAGGACTCAAGGGGGATGTATAGAAACATGTGGCTAAATGCATGGTATGTTAACAAAATAAAGGTGAAACCATTAGGACTCTAAGTATTTTTTAGCCTTTATCCATCCCTAGAAAACATTGGGAAGATGTTTTTATGGACTTCATTAAGGGGTTACCATGGTCTGAGGGTAAAAATGTTATCATGGTAGGTTTAGATCGACTCACAAAGTATGATCATTTTTGTTCCTTAGAAAAACTATTTTTTGTCAGTATAGTAGCTTTGGATTTTCTCAATATAGTTTATAAATTTCATGGTACTCCAAAGATCATTGTAAGTGATCAAGATACCATATTTATTAGTAATTATTGGACTAAAATATTTACATGTTTGGCACCTAGTTGGCTCATAGATCATCCTATCATCCTCAATCTAATGAAAAACTAGAAGTAGTCAAAATTTTTATTGAAGGGTATCTTCATTATTTTATTTCTAATAAACATGATGAATGGGTTCATTGGATGCCAGTTTTTGAATGGTGGTATACCAATTATTTTCTCACTTGTTTCAAGATGTATCTCTTTGTGGCATTATATGGGTATCACCCCCCATATATCACTTAATATTTGATAATACATCCTAAGGTTCAAGATATTAAATAACACATTCACCATAAATAGGAGGTGTTAGTAATTTTACAAGAGAATTTAGTAGTGGCACAAAATTAAATGAAATAAAAAACATATAAACACTATGATGAGTGGCATTTTTACATAGTTAATTAGGTTTTTGTGCATTTTTAACCATATCAGTAGATGTCTCTCTCTCTCTCTCTCTCTCTCTATATATATATATATATATACATATATATATATATATATATAAGAATCTATCACCTAAGTATTATGTACCTTACCTGATCTTGTAGAAAATTGATAGTGTGGCTTACATGCTAGAATTATCCCCATCCACTTGCATATATCTTATATTTAATTTATCTTACCTAAATAAATTAATTAGCCATAGCGTTTCTACTCAAACTAAGTTACCTAAATTGGATGAAGAAGGATAAGTCATTTTAGATCCTTAAGAGATCCTTCACATGCACACTAAGTAATTTCAGACTAGATTCATCAAGAATAATTTGATCAAATGGAATAAATTGTATTCTGAAGATGCAACATCAAAGGATGAAGTGCTCCTACATAAACATCCTAATTTGATTTGACATTGATGAAAACCTATTTTTTTAAGGGGAAGGGAATGTTATGACCTTAACCTATAGTGCATATAAGGATATGTGTGGTCGACTTGTAGTTGTCCCTTCATATTAACTTGTTTCATTTCCCGATTATATTAGTATGGTCAACCAATGGAATAACCATGGATAAATAGAGTATATATAGGAGGTAGTGGATATTATTTTATCATCATATTATGAAATTTTGTTCTTATTACATTATTTTAAACGTTTCCCCCTCAAAGTGGCTCAATCATAATATTCACCTATTTTGATCTTTCACCAATTATTGTTGTGGATCTACTTATTTTTCTCTTAATTCTATGATATATAATTATATCATTTCAAATTATCTATGTAATTTCCTTAAAATACAAGGGTATATAGGTTTAATTAATTTGTAAACTTAAATAAATAATATTTTAAATTTAAATTTTGAGATATGGCAAACATAGAAATTAAACTATTGATTGATATTACAATAAATTAGAAATAAGATTAATTAGTATATTGTGTACATGTATGTGTTAGATGAAACTGACTAGAAATAGACTATATTAGGATCTTGGAATAATTATCAAATACTATAATTTTTCATTATGTGGCCTCCGATGCTTACATCAAATCTAGACAATTATGACAATGCTGGTGTCTGAACTAGACATAGGTGTCTTATAAAAAATACTAACTCGATATGGATGTGACCAACTAAAGGCTTATGAGTTTTCTATCACCTTTCTTATGGTGTAAATGGATCATGAGCATAGGCTATCATTTTTCATCAAATGATCAAATCCTAGCTTCCTCACCCTTGGAGTGCCTATGAAAAAAATGGGTTAGTGGACATATGGTGTTGAGATGCCTCAAGGACCCTTCTATCAAAGGGAATTTCTTACATAGCCAATAATTTGAATAGGGCGTCAGAATTATGTAGTTTTCCCCTGTGTGTTGGCTTTTGTGTACATAAAGAAGTAATATGTGATTATCAAGTACATATAATGAACTAATTTGTAACTTTCCAATATGGCTCATGGGTTTATTCTTTAATAATTTAGACATGTGAAAATATTTATCCTATGATTGATATAGAAAAATGGATGAATAGGAAGGTTTTCTCACTTGAATGCTTGATTGAGAGCTTCTTGGTAAGTTGCCTTGTGAGTTCCTAGTATTTTCTAGGTGAGGAATGAATGAGGATTGATCTTGTATATATAACAATCCCTTTTGAAAATATCTTGCACTAAATCACTTTGGCTAACCATAAGAATATGTTACATTTGTAAATTAGATGACTTTTGGATACTAGACAAATATTTTGAATAGGGACACCTACATCAATGTATACATCTAGCTGGAATGTGAGTGTCTAGGAAGCTAGAAAATAGGTAGAGGTCTAAAACTAGTAGAGAATATTAATGATTAGGTTAATAGAATTGTTCATATTATATAATACATGGTCATTAGAATAATATATGGTAGGACTAAGAGATAATAAATTTAGGCACAAATAAATAATGAAACACGCCTTTCAGTAGTGGGTAGGTCTATAACTAGAATTTAAATTCATGGTAAATATTTTCCAATATACAAGACTGAGTTGTTATATAATTTAGATTTAGTTTCTATATCCCCCCTTAATCTAGTAATTAAATAGCTAATTTAAAGGAAAATAAATTTGTACCTGGATGTGTATAAAACACCTTGTCTTTATGTGTGCCCAACTTGTGTGTTTTGATAGTGAATAACCTACAATTAAGAAGATATTATAGTATTTAATTAGTGTATATAATATAAAATTTAAATAATTTGAAATGCATGAAATTAAATAGAGTAAGTTTAGGATTACACATATGTGTCAATGAAACCATCTTGCCTTTTAGAACTTTTTTGGAAGAGATACTTCATTACGAAGCATTAGAGCTATGATTAGAACAATTTTGAAAATTTCAAGTGCATACATGTATATGGATATTGGAGAACAACATTCCCCCAACCTTGGTGAAAAGGTGAGTTTCCACATGGCCATTGAGCTTATCTCAATCATGCAACCCAATCATGTTATGACCTAGTGAGTGTGAGTGATCCAATCAAATTACACTATATATCTGGTGAGGGTGGATGACTTAATTACTCCATCCTATTAATATAGTGAATTTAGATGATTTAGTCAACTCTAACTTAATCACCTCAACCTTCCAAAAGGTGAACCAACTACTACAGTAGATTAATTCAATAAATGTTAATAAAAGTCCATCCTAGGTATGATAGTAATCCATAGTAGTATTTGAAATCTATATATTCATTTAATTTTGTAATTTTATGTGCCCTTTTTATGTCATATGCACCTCATATTTTTTCAATTTGAAAATTGGGTATAATAATGATACCAATGTGTAGAATACTACCACATGTGTATCTAAATCATATCACTATGAAATTTGGCCAATTTAATTTATTTCAAGTGTGGAGGACATGTTCCCATGACATGTCCCCATTGAATCTAGATAATATAATAATTATTGTAAATGTGGAGCATATGTTTTCATAACATGTCCCCACTATAATCTAGAGATGTTGAGTGTTGAATAAGTATGGATGTCATGCCTTTTTTGACATGCCCCCATTGAAATATGAAATTATGAAATGTGGAAGCCATGCATCTATGACATGCCCTCATTTATATCCCCCCATTTTGGAGTGAGGGAAGTAAAAATGGTAGTTTCCTTACCTAAAAATGATAATATAATTATATAATATGTGCATGGATCATGTAACATATAAGATTGACATGCTCATGTAGATATAAAAATGAGTTGCAAATTATGTGATCACATCAATTATTAAGATGTATGATATGGAATATGGAAACATATAGAGAGTAATAATACAATCTAAGCAAGTAATCAAGCATACACACAAAAGCACTCAAAATCAAAACAACATGAAAAATGGTTCAAGAGGACCTCATACAATGGGCATGTTCAAATGTTGCATAATCCAAGGGACATGACTTAATAAAATTTACACAAAGCATAGAAAGACATTTTTAAATGTTCACATACAACAAATAATGATGTATTAAAATTTTTATATAAGAAAACAAAGTCATAGGGGACACAATCAATGGAGCATATTTAAATTATCAAACATGCAATACAAGATCAAGCAAGGAAAGACACGTAAGGAAGTACAAAAAAGGAAGCATGGAATCATAATCAACCAACATGAGCATATCATACTATCTCCTAGATATATGTGTAAGAAAAAAATTGTTAAGAATATAGCATATCAAGTACACACAAAAGATATAAGCATGGATAAAGTCATGTGTAAGTATATAAGCTCTAACATTATACTATAAGATTATCATAGAATAATGTAACCTAGGTATATCATTATCAAATAAAGAAGATTCCCCCAATGTACTAATGATGTGAGTAGAGGGAAGGCCTAACATTTGTATGTGTATATATCATGTGTTTGGGTATTTATATATCACATTCAAAAGATACATGTAACATATGTGTGTATATAAAAATAAATGATATTTTGTCTACCAACATGTAACCAACAACATGGATGCCAAAGAGCTAATAAAACATGGAATTTATGAATATTTTTTAATTTTTTAATTTTTTTCATATTTTTGTAATATTTTAATGTTTATGATTCAAATTGAGATGTATCGATTGTAGGATCCCCACTATAAACTATGTGGTGTATCCTCTTCTTTTAGGCCAAACAATGATTTGTGTGATGCCCATGCATTTTATGATATTAGAAATAATATTTTGATCTTTAATAGGTTGTAAAATACGTAATGTGATCAAGTTGTGTCTAAGAAATATCCTTAGAATCTCACTTTGACTTCTATTGGCATTTTTCATATTTTTTAAATCAATTATCTTAAATGGATTTTATTTAAACTCTTAATTTTTAAATGATCCTTCATTGAGCATGGCGTTGGCAGTAGATAAAAAGGTTTGTGTATTACTAGCAAATTTTGATTTTTGTATATATAAAATCTAATTCTGTAGTGATGTGTGCTTTGAGGTTAAATATTGGTTTAGTTTTTGTAATGTTTCTATTAACTTTCTCATAGTGATGGTTTGAGATTTTATGGCCTTAAAAACACAAACGTGGGGTGATTCATATTAGATATGAATACACACATAATTTATAAGAGATGTATGAAGGGTATGAGGAATTACATACTGATTTCCTTCATTTGAGACCATAGTGTTAGCCATCATATCCCCTAGAAAAGTGTTAACATGGACCTAGTTAAAGGGATGGTAGTTATCACCTTCCTTAGGGTTAGGAAGAGGAAGAGGCTCCACTTTATCAATTTGAATTATTTTAAATAATGAAATGAGGACATGATAAGAGAGGTACACAAACTCTAAGGATAAATACATTATGTTGATGTATTATTTTTATTTTGAAAACAAACTAAATTTTGAAAAAAAAAAATAGCAAATTATAAATTAAAAAAAATTAGAGAATATTAGGAGTTGCATGAAAAGGCATGTCAGGTACACCAAATATTTAACCCTAAAATGGTTTTACAAGGGTATATAGGGTTAAGGATATAGAAATGAATAAGAATTAGGGTGATAAATAAAGATATATTAGGCCAATTAATTTACAAAATTAGCTAAATAATATTAAAAATTTAAATACTAAGATATGCCAAAACTAAAAAGTATAGTTATTGATTGATATTTCAATAAATTAGAAACAATAGTACTTAGTTGGTTTATTATGTGCATGCAAATCTAGATTAAAATAGGATATAAGTGGACTAGATCAAGATCCTAGAATAGTCATTAGATTCTATAATTTTTTATTTTATGGCCTCGAATGCTTGTGTTAGATCTAAATAGTTGGGTCAACTTTGGTGTCTAAACTAGATGTAGGTGTCCTATATAAAATATTGACTAGATATATATGTTACCAACTAAATCCTTCTAAGTATTTTTTCCATTTATTCTAGTGTACATAAATCATGTGCATAAGTTGTCACTCTGCATCAAATGTTCAAACCCTAGATTACTCACCCTTTGAGTGATTGTGGGAAAATTAGGTTCGTGGGAACATAGTGTTGAGTTTCCCCAAGGACACCTATACTAATGGGCGTTACCTACATAAATAATAATTTAAATAGATCCTTAGAATTATATATTTCTCCCCTACATATTGGATTACGTGTGCATAAGGATATAATATGTGATAATCAAATACATACAATGACCTAGTTTATAAATTGGAAAATATGCTTCATGGGATGCTCCTTCATTAATATAGAACTGTTAGAACACTAATCCAATGACTGATATAAAAATAAGGATGAATAGGTATGTTTTATCACTTGAATTATATCTTTGAGTGCTTCTTGGTAAGTTTCCTTGTGAATTCCTGGTATTTACTAGGTGAGGAATGAATGAGGGTTGATATTGTATATATATCAATCTCTTTTGAAAATATCTCTCACTAAATCACTTAAGATGACCATAAGGATATGTTACATTTAAAAATTGGTTGACTTTTGGGTACTAGACACTTAGTTTAAATAGGGACACTTGCATCATCGTAAAGTGTCCAAGAAGATATAAAATAGGTATAGGTCCAAAACTGGTAGAGAAGGATAATGATCAGGTTTAAATCATTTTTCATAATATATAAGGCCTAGCCATCAAGATAACATATGGTCATATTAATAGATAATAAATTTAGGAATAAATAGATAGTGAATGTGAGCCTTTTATTAGTGAGTAGGTCTATAATTGAAAGGTACAATCATGGTGGATATTTAATAAGTGTACAAGACTGAGGTGTTATATAATTTAGATTTAGTGTCTACAGATATAAAATATTTCCATCAAATTTGCATATATACAAAGGAATTTTTATGTATAAAAAGTTCATCTATACATCATAAGTACATGTGCATCAAAATTATGAGAATACAAAGTGCAAAAATCAACTCCCATTATGACCCTCTAGATATGAACTCCTTTGAGGTGATTTATTTCCTAATATATATTAAGGTAGTTTCATATGTTGTAGTCTAATGGTACCTAATGCCCATGTCAATAATCAATTTATTGGTATCTATCAGGTTGTCATCCTCACTATCCTCAAGATCTCCTTGACCTCTAGCTAGTATTCTCATCATAAGATGGTATCCTCTGATTAGATAGCACTACATCATCATATAGGATCCTATATTAACTCACCTAACCCAACACTCTCATAGTATTTCACAAGTCCTTGGCTAGGCCTTATTGAGTCACAATCTATAAAGTTGTATCTTGCTCACCATAAAGCCTCAGTGTATAAATTCAATATTGAGGAACCATATCAATATTTACACATCAAGACTAAAATTGTATAACTTCTTATAATTTCCTATTAATATTAACAACCAAAATTCTTTTCCCTTTAGGGTTTTGAGGATACAAGTATAAATAGTTTGGGATGGGGAATGCCTCATCTCTCAAGGTAAGTCTAAAAATACATTTTAAAAAATAGGACTTATGTCCAAATATCATGCAAAGGATGCATGTATAGTAGTCAACCCAAAATAAAATTTCATAGCTACAAATACAATATATACATGCAATGTAAATTTGGAACCAAATTTATGACTTACTAAAACATGTAAGTACATAGTTATATTTATCAACTTATTTATGTGGTGCCACTATCCAAAGAAGATTATGGAGTGATAGTTGGAGGAACTAAATTAACCATTGTTATTCCTTGTGGGATTAAGATGGGCCCACTTGGATTTTTCAAGACTACAAATCATGAACAATGGAAACCTAAGATGATGTGGCAATGCTAGAAATTGGATGCATGCTTGGCACTAACCCTAAAACTATTTCTTTTGCCCTAAGTTATTTGAATAATGTGTGTGAAACTTTTAAATAATTATTAATGATGTCAAAATCGAGTAAGGAATGTTTGAAGGGTTTGATGGCCTCAGCCATCAACCTTGTATGTTCAATTTTTGAGCTTCTGAATTATACTCCCAGAGCCTCAGCTCTTGTTACCCTATCCTTGGAAAAATTATCAATTACAAAAATTCATAATTGGTCCTATATATAATACCTTCAACTTCCTCCTTGAAGTTTTTTGCATCTAATTACAGGAGGTTATCAAAAATTTATCCTAATAACTAATTCATCTATAGGGGTAATCACATTAGTGGCCCTCATGTCTTTCATAATTTATAAGGCCTCACTTTCATTATTTTTAAAATACCCCAATAGAGTCTTCATTTGTGTATGCCAATTGAGGGAACCATCCCATTTTATAATTACATAATTGAGGCACCATGATACACCCATGCTGGACATTATGTTCAATTGATAAAAGGCACTAGTTTTTTAGCATTGAACTAAAAAAATCAATATTTTCTCCAATTATTTCAATTCGTGGCACAGTTTAATCACATGTGTTTTATCTGATTAACTTCATGCTTTGGTAACCAAAATATTATGAAAAATATTGTATAGATTATTATTTACACTCTACACATCATCAATTATCTCCTAAAGAACATGTATATTCTATCTCTATTATAGCCTCTATTTTGCCTCCTATTTGATTTTATACATTTATTTCATGGCTTCATTAGTTGAATCCAAAAAATCATATAACTCTTCAATATATTCATTAGGATCCTTTACTACACCCTTAACCTATATTACATCTAGGGATATGTGTGGTTGACTTTTGGCTTACATACCTTCATATTATCTTATTGCATTTCTCAATGTTATTAGTATGGTCAACCTAGGTAATAACCATGGCTAAGTAGAGTATATATAGGAGGTAGTGGTTATTATTTTAATCATCATATTATGAAATTTTTTCGTAGTCCATTATTATGTAGTTTGCTCCCTCAAAGTGTCTCAGTCATAATATTCAAATATTCTACCATTTTATCAATTTTTGTTATGCATATAATTATTATGTTCTTAATTATATGATATATTATTCTATTTTTATGAATTATCTAATTCATTTCATTACAAGTGGTACCAAAGCTTTGATTTGGGAAAGTTTCTACAACATAATTTTTTCAAATTTGTCACCATGGGCACTAGAAGGTCAAAAAAACATAACCTTTTATCTGAGAAGAATTGAATTTTTTCATCACCATAGTTTTGTTCATGGTTTTTGTTTACAAAAAATAAAAATGAAAAAATTGTTAAAAAAAAGTCTCGAATATTTTTACCTTGTGCAAATTATTAGTCATTGGATTCATCTTTTTGAGATGATATCAATAGTATATTCTACCATTATACTTTTTAAAGCTGAAAATTTTCACCCTTTTGCACATTATAAGTCATTGGATTTATTTTGGTGAGGTGATTGTCATGGTATCATCTATTTATACACTTTTTTTAGGGTCATAACCCTCCTAGAGCTTGAGCATGGTTGGGCCTCACACTCATATATGTGGGAAAGGTAAATAAACACCTAAGAGTCCTCACAATGATGACATGGAATCTAAAAAATTTGATCCATGTATTTCTGAGGTAGTTCAAAAACATAAGTCAAAGTTGTAGCGCATGGTGTAGAAATATGATCTTGATATGGTTAAATGGGACATCACAGGGTTGAGAGGAGACCTAAATAGATTAAATGATCAATTGAAAATAATAAATGGGAAATTAGATAAATTTTCATCTCAATAATTTAAAAATAACCCTCCACCACTCTAGTTTGGTTCTCCTCCTCCAAACAATCACAAAACCAATCCTGGTATGAATCCATTGTTGCCAAAATTGGATCTATGCAATTTTGATGGTGATGATCCAACCACATGTATTAATCAAATTAAAAATTTATTTGATCTACATCAAACTCCATATTCAAAAAAAGTGTTCATGGCCTCTCTATATTTGGAACCTAAGCAATTTATTTGGTATTGTTGGTTGTGTGTTCAAAAAAAAGAAGGGTGTCTCATTTTGATGGTCAATATTTTTTGAGGAGTTATAACTCCACTATCATAAACCATCTCTAAAAAACACTTCATTTAACTAGCCAAGTTGACCCAAACTAAGACTATAATTATTACATTCATCAATTTCAAAATCTCTCCTTATGTATGGCAAACATCACTGAGGAAAATCTAACTGACTTATTTTTGGGTTGCCTCAAAGAAAAAATCCATTATAAGTGAAAATGTTTAATCCTATTAATTTATATAAATTCATACCAAGGGCATACATTGATAAATAAAAATAATTGATCAAATGAATATCTTTCACTAATGTTCATGACTGTACCTTCCTAAGACCATCATTTCATAGCCTACTAGATTAACACCTCAAACAAATTGAAGAAAAGTGTGAAAAAGGGTTATGTTTTATTTGTGATATCAAATAGAGTGAAATATATTTATGTGATAAAAATAATTTACTTTACATTGAAGGTGAAAATTAAAGGAAGATGATGATGAGGATTCAGGGGTAGATTTGGAAGAACCCAAAGATGAATCTGAATATTCTCAACTTACTATTTTTTGTTATGCACTTTTAGGCATTATTACTCCTCAAACTCTTAAGATGGTTGGTTTCCTAAAGAAATAAAATGTTAATATGTTACTTAAATTTAAGATCACACATAACTTCATCGATAATAAGTTAGATACTCATTGAAACTATTTCATTTATCCAACTCAAAAAATTTAGGTCATGATTACAGATGGTGGTATCATCAATTGTTTAGTAAAATTCCATAGCATTAAGATTGATATATGAGACTACTTAGATTCACTTATGTTTAATATTACTATGGGAGGAGCTAACATTTTTTTGGGAGTGCAATGGCTCAACACTTTGGGCACTATTTACATGAATTTCCAAAAACTATTCATGAGGTTCCATTCAAAAGGTATGACCTTTAAACTACATGGATTATAGGATAAATCTCCACAAATGTTAGTTCCAATCAGATGATGAATATTATCAAAAAAAATTATGAGGGATTTATGGCACATTTATTTTAAATATAGGTTAAACCAATTTATTCTACACATCCTAATTTACAAAGTAGATTGGATGACCATTCTACAATTTTTGATGAAATGCCAAAAGGACTTCCTCCAAGCTGCATGCATAATCATACCTAGATGAATTACATGGTTTTGTTTATTTTTCCAAGTTATAACTTCAATTTGGGTATCATCATATTTGATTTCATGATGAGGACATGCCTTAAATAAATTTAATAACTTATGAAGGCCATTATGAATTTATTTTCATGCCTTATGGCCTCATATATTCACCATCTACATTTTAGAGTTTGATGAATAATATTTTTAAAACCCACAAACCATATAGAGTTTATTTGAGTTGAGTTGAGTTTAGTTTTGTTTAAAATGGAGGGAGAGGTTTTTATTGGTGTTTTTTTATGATATCATCATATACAATAAAATTTGTAAGAGCATTTAAAGCATGTGAAACATGTACTTGCAATTCTAGAACAAAATTAGATTTATGCCAAACCTTTAAAATGTGCTTTTGGTGTCCAAGATATGGATTACTTAGGTCATATTGTTTCATATTAAGGAGTGAAATTTTATCCTAAAAAAACTAAGTGATGATGGAATGGAAGGTTATCAAGACCCTCAAGAACCTCTGAGGATTTATGGTGTTAACTAGTTACTATCATAGTTTTGTCAAAAATTATGGTGGAATTACAAACTCACTCATATATTTTTTAAATAAATACTCCTTATAATGGAATAATTCAACTACCAAGACATTTTAAAATTTTAAAATGGCTATGTGCACAACTCTAATTTTGGCTATTCTTAATTTTTCAAAAACTTTTTTCATGGAGTGTGACACATCGAGATATGGAATAGGGGATATAATTATGAAATAAATATGAACACTATCATTTAAAATTTAAAAAATAAAGGGGAAAATAGGCTCAAACTAATCTATGAGAAAGAAATGATATCTATTTTTCATGCAGTCAAGTAATGGAGCCCTTATCTGATGGGCCATAACTTTTAGGTAAATATTGATCAAGATAGCCTCAAATATTTTTTGGAACAATTATTTTCATATGAAGAACAAAAAAATGGTTGGTAAAATGTTAGGCTATGATTTTTAAATAGTCTATAATAAAGGAAATAATAATGTGGTAGAAAATTCACTATCTAAGAGGGATGAATCAGTTGAGGCATTGTTATGTGTAATGACTATTTGGTAGGTAGATTAGCTAGAGGAAGCAAGATTAGAATGGGAGAGTGACAGTGCTACCCATTATTTGATTTAAAATATTTATCAAAGTTTTTAGGAGATGAAAAATTTACATGAAGGGGAATGCATAATGGTATAAATATAGATTATACCTCTATAAGCATTCTCTCCTCAAACATAAAATCCTTCAAGAACTTCATGCATCTCCACTGGGAGTTCACTCAATATTTTGAAAACATATCATAGAGTCAAACAAGATTATTATGAGAAGGAATCAAGAGGGATGTATAGAAAAATGTGGTTGAATGCATGGTATGTCAATAGAACAAAGGTGAAACCATTAAGACTCTAGGTTTTTTATAGCCTTTATCCATCCCTAACTAGCATTAGGAGGAGGTTTTTATGGATTTCATTACTAGGTTACCACAATCTAAGGGTAAAAATGTTATCATGGTAGTTTTGTATCAACTCACCAAGTATGCTCATTTTTTCCTTATCATATCCATTTTTTTCTAGTATAGTAGCTTCTACTTTTCATAATATAATTCATAAATTACATGGTACTCCAAAGATCATTGTAAGTGACTAAGCTATCATACTTACTAGTAATTTTTTTATTTAATTATTTGCATGTTTAGGCACCTAATTGTCTCATAGATCATCCTATCATCTTTAATTGTATGGATAAATAGAGGTAGTCATAAAATTTATATAAGGGTATCTTTTTTGTTTTATTTTTGAAAAATAGTACAAATGGGTTCATTGGTTGCCACTTGCTGAATGGTGGTATAACACTTCTTTTCACACTTCTTCTCAAATTTATCCTTTTATGGTATTATGTGTGTATCTCCATCCATCCATCACTTCCACCTTGACATTACATCCCAAGGTTTGATTTGTTGAGGAACGTATTCACCATCAATAGAAGTTACTAGTTAGTTTGTGAGAGAATTTAGCAATGGCACAAAATAGAATGAAGCAACAAGAATATCAACACCATAGTTTCATTTTTACATAGGTAATTGGGTATTTGTTTGTTTACATCCATATATGAATATTTATCTTAAGTAATATAAAAAGGATAATAATCTATCACTTAAGTATTATAGCCCTTATTAGATCTTGCAAAAAATTGTAGTATGGCTTACAAGATAGAATTACCCCCATCCACTTACATACATCCCATTTTCCATGTATATTCCTTGAAGAAGGTAATTGGACATAGAGTCTACAATTAAACTAATTTACCTAAATTAGATGAAAAAGGATAAGTAATTTTGGATCTTTAAGATATCTTTCACATGCGCACTAAGCAACTATAGAATATAAATATTAAAGAGTGTTTGATCAAATGGAAGACCCTACATTATGAAGATGCAACATGGATGATGAAGCATTCCTATAGAACCATCCTAGTTTCATTCAATGTTGAGGACATTTTTGTCCTAAATTGAAGGGCATGATATGCCCTTAACCTATAGTGTATTAGATGAAAAAGGCTATGTAATTTTTGATCCTAAAGAGTATTTCACATGCACACTAAGCAACTATAGACTATAGATATTAAGGACTATTTGATCAAATAGAAGACCATGAATTATGAAGATGCAACATGGGAGGATGAATCATTCCTATAGAAACATCCTAGTTTCATTCAATGTTGAGGACATTTTTGTCCTAAAGGGGAAGGGCATGATATACCCCTAAACTATAGTGTGTCTATGGATATATGTGGTAGACTTGTGGCTTACATACCTTCATATTATATTATTGCATTTCTCAATGTTCTTATTATGGTCAACCTATGGAATAAACATGGATAAGTAGAGTATATATAGGAGGTAATGATTAATTTTTCAATCATTATATTATGAATTATGTCCTTATTTCATTTTTTGAATTTTACTCTTTCACAAATTGTTGTTTTGGATATTAATATTTTGTTCTTAATTCTATAATATATTATTCTATTATTGTAAATCATGTAAGTAATTTTATTAATCCTTTGGATCCTTTTTGGATTTCTTTGCCAAGGGAAATAGATTTTATCTTTGTTCAAATTCAATTTCTTTGTTTGTATCCAAATTCAATTCCTTCCTCTTTCTCACCCTTTGGATGGTTCCATTCTTTTTGTCAAACTGAGCAGAGACTATAGGTAACTCTATGAGTACTAGGCTTTGTCTCTCATCCCTTATATTTTACATATCTTTTTCCACATTTGGGAATGATAATTTCCCATGTTTTTTTCATATTCTAGGCTTGGTTCTTCAGACGTGGAAGGTGGATGAGTCATAAAAGGAGGTTTTATTACTTATGGTGCCAATGGTGAACTTATTTGTATTGGTAACTAGAGAGATGGATAAATAATCCTCACCTATGGTGAATTTTCTCTCAAAGGAGTTATTTTATCCTCATACTTGGTCAATCCTAGGGTTATCTCAATAGGCATAGTGGCTGACTATATGGGTGAATATTGTGACATAGGCAGCTCTAGTTGATCCAAATGTTTCTTAAGGGCTGGTGGACTTCTATGGTTGTAAGTAGAAACTATAATCCTACTCTGAAAATGAACTCTTTTTATTTGAGCCTTTATTTTCATTGAAGTTTAAATAATGGGAGAGTTAATAAAACTAGATAAAAGAATATTTAGAACAGCTAGAGGTAAATCTATAGCTAGAATATCTAAACTAGAAATAGATGAAATAAGAGAATAGAATACTTCATTTATGTTTTTTATTTGATATTTCATGAGGATTTTTTGGTCCAAAGTGTCATGTGGAATTTCTTCTTCTTGTAGACCTTCCAAGCTTATAGCTTTAGCCTTTTCTAACTCTACTTCCTCATCATCTAGGGCTTCTTATTCACTTATTATAGGTCATGACCCCTTCATTATTTTCATATATTCTTCAAATTCATAATTTAAATATTAAATTAAACATATTAGATATGTATGATCTTCTTCTCATGTTTCCTCCTCATCAAGGGATTCCTCTATGATGGGGAGACCAAAAAATGGCCTTTCTTCTAATTATTTTCCCTTTGAGGAGGAAGAAGGACCCTTATATTTAATTTGATAAGTGAACATAGGAGGAATTGTTTTGGAATAAAAATTACTAATAGGGTGGTGAATGAATCTTCAAGAAAATTCTTATCAATTCACTTAAGCAATCATGAACCATTCAAACAAGCATATATATCTAACAATCATAAACACCTAACCACTTAAGAATGAAACACATGAATACATAAAATTTGTGGGAAACCATAAATGAGAATAAAAATCACTGATATATTCAAATAGACTATAGTCCTATCAGATAAACACCAACTAGTGAAGCACCCACTTCACATGGAACACTAATCCCAACTAGTTAAGCACTAACTCAGCTAGGCTTTAGAAAATACCAACTTTTAAGGAGGCACCAACCCCCTAGATGAATAAAAACTAACTCATCCACATAATTAATTTTATAACCTTTAGGACACCTTGTTTCTCAAGAAACTGATGATGACCACCTCTTCATGCTCTTAGCCCTCTCAAATTGCCTTCTAGGTTTCTTCACCCAATTAGGTCTCTTTAAAATTGATTAGGTCATATGACCTTGATCCTCATACATATAACCTATATAAAATATTAATAATAGATACTATATACTCCTATGATGGTCTAAAATACCTCCTTCTACCCTGTAATATGTTATTTTTATTCACTTACCCTTTTATACTCAAATATGCTTAAACTATCTTGTATATATACAAGCCTCTGGCTCATATACTTATTAGTTAGACAAACACCATTAAAATATTAGTTAAAAAATTTAACATATATTAGGACATATAATAAACATGAATCAATTTTTTTTATTCCTTTTAGGTCTAACATACCTAAATTAGGCCTTATTTCATATTTGGTTCTCATGGAGACCTGTTCCCATTAGGTCTACTTTAAGACATGTTACACTTTGCCTTCCTTGGAACACATTAAAACACCTAAAATGATATTAAAATATAATATTTCACTCAAATATACCAATTATAATCTCAACTATGCTCCATAACACCTTTTAACTTTAACCACCACTTGAATCACACCATTAACACTATTCACAATTAGGCCTGTACATACCCAAAAAGTCTATCTTAAAATAATAAAGATAAAAAAAAAATTAAACAACCATGGAAATAAATAAAATATTAAAAAACCTCATGAAATCATGGTAATCACAAACTTAATTATATACTTCAACTTAGGGTATATAGGTTTGAACTCTTCTTTGCAAAATGCTCACTTTGAACTACCAACTAGCCTCAAAACATAATCATGGAAACTTGAAATTATAACACATAAAAAAATCAACAAAGGACTTAAAATTCATTAAAATTTCCTAAAACATCCTTATAATAACCTAAAACAAAAATATCATAAGCTCTATTGGCAATTATTGGTCTTGCAAACTAATTTGTTGACCTTTTCTCTCACAAACCTCACTCAGCTAGACAAGCCATTTTGGATTCAACATTTAAACCAATTTTAATAACTTAAAATATTATAAAAATAATTTATAAGACATAAAATTCACAATTATAAACACCATGTACATTAGATACATAAATTTAGAGTATAAAGCCTCAAACTCATCACTGCAACTTGTTTACCTAGAACTATTAGTTTACCTTAAAACACAATCATGGTGACAATGACCTTCAATCACTTATATGACCATTTAAAGAGAATAATTATGAAGTTTTATGATATTATTATATCATTATACCATTATTAGATATAAATATAATGTGTTTAAATTGAAATATTAGTCTTGCAAGTCAATCTCATAATCTTGTACCTCATTGTCTCATCTGAACCATACAGGCCAACTTATGAGCAAAATTTTAATCATATCCATTAAAATTCAAAACTTATATCCAACATTAAAATGTATTAAAAGTATTTAAATATGTTTCCATGCACTTTTATTCATCCCTATTCAATGATAGCACATCCCTAATCATCTTATCATTGTTGCCTAGGTTTCTCACGATTTCCATCATTAGGCCTGTTAGTAACTGGTTAACTTAGATGACAAATTTAGAATACCTGAGGGATATAAAATTTATATAAGACACCATGGACATCATATATAAGTCTCAAATTTTTCCTTTTTCCATTTATAAACTTTGACTTGGTTAACTTTGATTGCTACAAAAAATAAATAAATAAGGCCTTTCTTATAGGGTCCACTCACTCACCTAAAGACTCAATCACACCTAAAGATGACTAGGAGATTTTAATACAACCTAAAATCACTAAAATATCCATACCTAACCATTCTGATCACTTTATAAAAACTTTTTTCATATCAAGTCACTATTAGGGTTCTTTGAGGGTTTAAACCATCTTCCACTATTAGCAATCATTAATAAAGCTTAGTCCCTCATTCTAGAAACTAATGTCTAAAACTTTTATATAGGACCCTTACCCATATAGCATTAATATATTAAGTTCTCAAGTAGAGGTTACATGTGCCAGTGAAAACCTAAAAGTCTTTTTTGGGTTGAGAACCCTTTATTCTATGCACTCGAGAGACCTCAAAATCACTTTTCATGCCTTCTATTAAAAACCATGACATCAAACTTTGTGAAAATGATTAAAACAATATATCATACATTTTTACATTCTCACATACAATTTACTTATAAATAGATCATGATACCACATTAGGCCATACTCTCTCTCTTTGTTTGATTGGACCTTGACCTATAAACCACATTAGGCCTTGATATTGAACTTCAATACTCTTTCCATTTTATATCCACCTCACTTACATGATCAAAAAACATCTCACATGATCAAAAAATTTCAAACACTCTTCATGTTCCTTGACAATAGATCATGATGCCTTATTAGGCCAAGCAGGGTCTAGAAGTGGTTTATTTACATACTAGGTCTGTAGGTCCTACCCCTATAAGCTTACCTTGTGACTCAAATGAGTGATCCGATTCCTTATATAACATGATAAATCAAATTTATACATCCATTAATGCCTATGTGCACTCATATCACCAAGACACCAAGCTCATATATTTTCACAAAGACTTTATATGCCATGACATACCTTGATCACATTCCTTACATTCTCTTGAAATAATGTCATACCTATGAACATACCTCTTCATGCTCATCATTCAAATTATCATGATATGACTATGATTGTTATGACTAGGATTCTCAAGACACCTTGTACTCAAGGAATAATCCTCAAACATGATTACCTTAATGATGATAAGAACATTCATCATATAGAATTATCACACTAATGAAATAACCTTGACAAAAACCAATAAAATAATCATTAGGTTGATTTCAAATTCTATCTCAATAGAAGAGATAGTAGGTATTAGGTTTCCTTCAAATTCTCTCTTTGACCTACACATTTGCATCAATGACATAAACCTTGACATAAATATGACATCAACCTTGACATAAATGATAAAGCTTATCAAAAAACTCTCCATTTATAATTTATGGACAACATTCTTCAATATAATCATTGATCTCTCACATCTTCACCAAACTAGTCAATTTCCCTTCTTAAACTTTCTCCCCCTTTGACATTAATGATAAAGGGTCTTTCACAAACTACCATCTATAACCACACTTTATTGTAACACTAGTTATGAAGAATTATAGGAACATGCTCCCCCTTAATCCATGCATCTAGAATGCTTCTACTAACTGAAGAGTGTCTCTATGAAGCCTAATGGAGTCACCCCTTTTGATAGGGCACTAAAACAACACAATCTCATGAGATTCCCATATCTCCATGTTCTCATAAGATTGAATATCCTTCATTATCCTTTTAGGATTGATTAATTATAGGATTGACCTTTACATCAACTTTTTGATCATTAGTATGATCTGACAATAGACATTTTTCACTTGATTTCATATTTGAAGTATGCTCTACCATATCAAATAGTCTATTTGAGCTTGTAGACTAAACATGACTTATATTTATTATCTTTGGTTTCCACACATTCATTTGTCTTCTCTCTTGCACTCTAGGAAATTCAAACCTCTTATTTTGACTTGATGACCTTCTTACTCTATTAGGATAGAATCTTGAAATGTGTCCCACACTATGATAATTGTATCAAACAACCTTATACATACCACTTGACTGATGTGAAATGTGACTTCTTCCATATTCCCATGAGTACTCATTCTTGGAGGGTCTTCTACACTTTCTTTCTCTATGACCAAATTAACTACATAAAAAACAATAACCATTGAATGAATTATCATACCTCATAGCATTAGGCTATCTAATTTTCTCTTTATGCTAACTTTATTGTATTCAATATCCTTTTCCTTGATTTGAGATACCTCCTTTTAGTATTTTTTGAAACCAAGACGTGTTTTATCACTTTCATAATTTTGGATACTCAATATATCATCTAGAGCCTTAGTGCTATTTTTAAACTTCACAAAGTTCTTCACATTTTTAGATGCTTGATCGAACTTAGATTTCAAATATTCCACTTTAGTTTCATACCTGGTGCATTATTCCTTTTTAGCTTTTAAGTTAGCAGTGATTATCTCCATTTGTGCTTCAATCTAATTGATGATATCATCATACTACTTTGAAGTGCTACTCAATTTATCCTCAAACAAACCAATCTAATTTTTGTTATCCTTAACTAATGATCTTAGTTTGTGATTCTTCTTTCTTTAGAATTTCAACTCCTCTAGATCACTTACCAATCCTACCTCAAAGGTCACTTCAGCTTCTTCTTCATCTGATTCTACATCAACCATAAGGCCTATCCCATTTGATCAACCCTCATTATCTAATTCTATGGCCATGAATAAGGTTTCATTATTGTCATGTTTAGGTTTATTACTACCATCATCACTATCTGATGTACTTGTGTCACTTACATTAGATGAGTTATTATCTTCTTTGGTGTAGAAACTTCTCTTGTTCTTGAATGACCCTTTCCTACCTTCATACTTCCTAAAAAAATTCTTGTTCTTGTTAGGATTATATACCTTCCTATCATCTCCATGATGTTCATCATGTTCTTCAGCATGCTAAGTTTTATCCTTGTTAGGACACTTGGATTTAAAGTGACCAATCTTACCATAGTTGAAACATTTTAAAGTCAACTTACCCTTGTACTTATCAAATAAAAACCTTAAATTCCTAGAAAACATGGCTATTATTTCATCATCATCATCTAAACATTCCTCATTCTTGACTTTTTGGATTTTGACTTCTTCTTAACTTTGAAAGTTGCTTCTTTTTTGGGAGGTCTTCCTTTATTTATTCTCATCTCATAAGCAGTCAAGATGCCATGAATCCATACATTTCAAGCTTGTCAAAATATTGTATCTCTTATACTATATACACCTTAGAATAAAACTTAGGATTTAGTGATCTCAATACCTTTTGAATAACTATATATTATTTCACTTCTTATCCTAATCTTCTAATGACATTGACAACTTCATCAACCTTCAATAGGTAAGATTCAATTGTTTCATCTTCATTCATCTTCAAACTTTTAAACTATCTTCGATGGGTCTACAACTTGGCCATCTTCACCTTGGTGTCTCATTCATATATAGTATTCAATTTATCCCTATCTCTTTGGCTAATACACAATGCATCACCTTCACAATATCTACCTCTGATAAGCCACAAAGAATGTCATTCATTGCCTTGAAATTATTTTCACTAACCTTCTTACCTACTACATCAATTGGAGGAATCATATGAGAACTATATCCATCCATATTTGACTACAAAATATCATGACCTTGAGACATAAAATAAATCTTCATCATGATTTTCCAAAAGGCATAATTAGATCCATTTAATAATGGAGCCTTACTAGTAGAAAAATGACCTTGAGCTTGCTGACTAACCATCCTTACTTTTAGGATATCTTTTAGGATTTTTAGACCTTATTTAAAGGACAAATATTTGATACCAATTTTTTAAATAAAAATGACTAAGATTTGGATGAATCAATCTTCAAAAACTTTATTATCAATTTCACATAAGCAATCATGAACCATTTAATCAAACATATAAATGTAATAAGTATAAACACCTATCCACATAAGCATGAAACACATCACATATGTGGGAAACCCTAAATTAGAATGAAATCCACTAATATATTAAAATTTACTACAATCCTATAATAAAAACACCAAATTTAGTGAAGCACCCACTTCACATGGAGTACCAACTCCAACTAGTTAAGCACCAACTCAACTAGGTTTTGCAAGTACAACTTGCAAGGAGGCACCAACCCCTTAGATGATTAAACACCAACTCAGACACCTGATTTATTTGATAATATTCAAGACACATTATTTCTCAGCCAAATTATGATGACCACCTCTTCATAACTTCATATTCTTAGCCCTCTCAAATTGCCTTCTAGGTCTCTTCGCTTAATTGGGTCTCTTCATGATTGATTAGGTCATATGACCTTTATCCTCATAAATAAATAATATGTCAAATATTAATCATAAATATTATATACTCCTTTTTTGGTTTACAAGACCTCATTTTACCCTACAATATGTTATTTTTATTTGCTTACCCTTTTATACTCAAATAGACCTAAAATTGCCTTGTAAATATGAAAGCCTCTTTCTCATATACTTCTTAGTTAGCCAAAAACCATTAAAATATTAATTATTCCATTTAATATATCTTATAACATATCATATACATTAATAAAATTTGATTTTAATCCTTATAGGTCTGACGTACCTTAATTAGGCCTTATTTCATCTTTGGGTCCCATGGAGACCTAATCCCATTAGGTCTACTTTAAGACACATTACACTTTTCCTTAATTATAATACATTTAAACACATAAAATGATATTAAAATATAATATTACACTAAATATACCCATTATAATCTCATATATTCTCCATAACACCCTTTATCTTCAACCACCACTTGAAGCACACCATTAGTACTGTTCATAATTAGGCTTGTGCATACCTAGAAAGTTTGTCTTGAACTACTAAAGATAATACACCAATTAGCTAAAAAAAATATAAATAAATAACATATTCAAAAACCTCATGACCTTAGGTTCATCACAAACTTAATTATATACTTCAACTCAGGGTATATAGGTTCAAACTCTTATCTATAAAATGCTCACTCTAAACTGCCAACTAGCCTCAAAACATAGTCATGGAAACTTCAAATTATGACACAAAATAAATAAATAAATAAATTTAAATGAATTAAAATAATCCTAAAACATCCTTATAACAAATAAAATAAAAATATATATATTGCCAATTATTGGTATTATAGACAAATTTGTTGACCTTTTCTCTCACAGACCTCACTCAGCTAGACAAGCCATTTTGGCTTCAAAATTTCAACCACTTTCACTAAATTAAAATAGTATAAAAATAATGGAAAGGAAATATAAATATAATTTACATTAGATACATCAATTCAAATCATAGAGCCTCAAACTCATCGCTGAAACTTGCTTACCTAGAATTACTCATTTACCTTAAAGCATAGTCATGGTGACAATGACCTTCAATCACCTCTATGAAAATTTTAAAAGACTCATGATGCATTTAAATTTTATTATGATATAATTAAAACATTAATATATATAATTATAATATTTATAAATGGTAATATTGGTCTTTCAAATCAATCTCATAATCATGTACCTCATTATCTCATCTAAACTAGACATGTCAAGTTATGATCAACATTTTCATCATATCCATTGACCTCCAAAACTTATATCCAACATGAAAATGTATTAAAAGTCTTGAAATTACTCCATTAACTTTTATTCATACCTATTAAATGATAACACATCCCCAATCATATTTTCATTGCTCCCTAGGTTTCTCAATGTTTCCATCATTAGGCCTATTAGTGATTGGTTAACTTAAATGACCAGTTTAACATACCTAAGGGATATAAATTGTATATAAACCATTATTTACATAAAATATAATTATAAAACTTTATCCTCCATCCATTTATAAAATTTTACTTGGTTAACTTTGACTATTATAGAAAATCATTGAGAAATAAGGCCTTTCCTATAGGGTCCACTCACTCACCTAAAGACTTAATCACACCTAGAAATGACTGGGAGAGTTTAATAAAACATAAAATCACTAAAATATCCATAATAAACCATTATGATCACTTTATAAAAACTTATTTCATATCGGGTCACTGTTAGGGTTCTTTGAGGGTTTAAACCATCTTCCACTATTAACAATCGTTCATAAATCTTAGTCCCTTATTATAAAAAATTATGCCTATAAATTTTAGATATGAAAATTCCACATATAAAATTAATATATTAGGTTCCCATGAAAAGGTTACATGTGCCAATAAACACTTGAAAGTCCATTTTAGGTTGAGAACCCTTCATTCTATACACTCGAGAGACCTCAAATTCACTTTTCATGACTTTTATTACAAGCCATGACCTAAAAATTTATGAAAATTATTGAAACATCATATAATACCTATATAAATTATAAAATACTAACACTTTCCTTGGAAACTGATCTTGATACCCCATTAGTCCATACTCTTTCTTTGCTTTCTTAGACCTTGACCTACAAGCCACATTAGGCCTTGAGACTAACCTTCAAGCCTCTTTCCATGTTATCTCCACCTCACTTACATGATAACACAACATCCCACATGATAAAATAAATTCAAACATCCTTCGTGCCCTGAAAATAGATCATGATGTGTTATTAGGCCAAGCAGGGTCTAGAAATGGTCTAGTTACATACTAGGTTTGTAGGTCCTACCCCTGTAGGGTCACCCTAAGAATCACATGAGTGATCAAATGCCTCATATAAATGATAAAACAAATTTATAAATCCATTCATTCTTATGTTCACTTATATCACCAATCCACCAAGATCATACCTTCTCACAAGAAATTTACATGCCATGACTAGTGTCATGACTAGGCTTTTTAAGCACATGAAACTTGACAACTAAATTTGAAACAATCTTTGATGATTATATACCTTGATCATATTACTTAAATTATCTTAAAAAAATTTCATACCTTTACACATACATATTTATGGTCATCATACACATGGTCATGATATGACTATGCTTGTTATGACTAGGCTTCTCAAGACACACAAATTTTGACATCATTACTAGGACTATCAATATTGAGGTTAAATTCAATCCACATATCCCATAGGTTGAGGCATCTTGTGATGTCCATTCTCTTATTTTTACATAGCTTGGGGCATCTTTTGATGCCCATCCTTTTCTTATTACACATATTGGGGTACCTTGCACTGACCATATTTTAGCCTTTGGGGCATATTGCAATGCCTATCCTTGATCTTATACATGATTTTGGGGCATCTTATGATGCACATCATAATTCTCTTGGCTTCTTGATCTCTCATCCTTACCATGAGGTAGGAATCAATAACCTTTCACTTTTTACAACCAAATAAGTGGAAGGTGATGGATATAGTTAAATGATGTTAAAAATATTCATCAGATAGCATTCTCACACTACTAAAATAACCTTGACAAAAAATAATAGAATATTCATTAGGTTTCCTTCAAATTCTTTCTTTGACTTGCACATTGAAATCAGTAACATCAACTTTGACATCAATGACAACACTTCTCAACAAGTGGAAGGTGATGGATATAGTTAAGTGATTGAAATAGCTACAATGGTGTAAATTATCACTGGTGGTAGTGAAGGAATGGTTGGAGGGACAACAATGGTGGAAGGAATGGTGGATGGATTAGGGGATAGAATGATAGGGAGTGATTGAGAAGATGCCTCCTCACTGATGATAGTGGATGGAGGTGGACTTACCAAAGGTACCAAAGGAGAAGGATCAATTGAAATAAACATGAAATAAGCTTGTATAATTTTATGGAGACTAACCTGGGTGATAATTGTAAGTGGTGGTAGAGGTTTCATAGATAATGTGATCTTTTATCGGTCTAGAGGAGGTGTAGTTTTCTTATTTGTAGTAGTTTTTCCCAAAACTATAGTAGTAGTATCTGGAGATGTAGAGGTCAATTAAGGATAAGGAATACCTCTTATAATTCCCTTTCTTATTTGGGGATTATATTCCCTCTATTTGATAGACTCTCCCTCTTGTAAATAGGGGATGGAGGTTAACCTTACCCTTCTAAATCTTGTGGCTGAGTTGGAGGCCACCAATGGATATATACTCTCTATTATTATTAATCCATATCATTAGCTTGTTCTTCAATGATCTAAATATTTTACTAAAGACCCTAAGTAAATATCATAGACATCTATTTATCTTTCATCCTTATCCATACCTTAGTATCATTTGATACATTCAAAAAAATAACAACATGATCATATTCCTAGTGACCATATGAAATGTTTACCTTATTATTTTCCTTGAGATACTTGAGGTATGTCCTAATTTTATTCCTAGGATCCCATTACCTAAATTATTCCACCTATAAATTATAGTGGGATCTAGTTTTCCTAACCTGATTGAAATGTGGCCTAACCAAAAATTGAAGTTATCCACTACTCAAAGGAGTTTTATAATATTAGGTTTGATGCTTAAGGCCAAGTTCTTTATCAATGTTTTTTTAGAGTTAAAAATCCACCTCATGTTCTAAAATTTTATCTAGGACATGGCATGGTATAAATATAAGATCTACCCTTGTCTCTTCAATTTTTGTGACTGTGCATTCAGGATAGTACTAATAATTACCCATTTTACTAATGCTTCTTGTTAGGTTTTTAGATATCCTAGGCATATGTGTGCCATGAATCATCTGATATACTTGAGGATATATCTACTCACATATCCTTTGAATTTAATTCTTAAATTTTTATATAAACATAAAAGAGTAATCTTCACAAATTATATTACTTTAGTATTCTGTTGAGGTTTTCCATATCTCTCCATGTGTCTTATGAATTGTACCTAATAATACATCTAGTAGATATTACAACATATAAAATTGTCATTAGTTGGACTTTGTTTAGGATAGAACATATGTACCTTCAATCTAATACTTATGACTTACCCTAATGAAACTAACTTGTCTAAAGTTAAAATAATGTACAATAAAGGGATCCATTCCACTTATACTTAAGTTATGCTTTCAAAACCATATAATCTATTTAGGAGGGCCATAGATATCCTAATCCTAGGTCTAAATTTGATAATATAATTGGAGGAAATGCCTCCCTTAGGATTCAATATCTATCCCTTAGCCATTCATTATTTTAATTTTATATCTACTGTGTTGTGCTCTATCCAAACATTGACTGAGACTTGGCTATAAGTAATATTAGGCCATGGAAGTATGAGTTACCTTTTGAAATCCCTCCTATAAATAATTGCAAATACATTTTTTCTTTTCCTAACAGGTAAGCAATCCCCAAAAAATATTCCACTAAAAAATAGACCTCTAGGTAGGTCTATGTAATGCATTACCTATGGTTTTTCCACTACTAGATAGAGACCTTATGTTTTAATGGTAAGTAGGTTATCCCTATATTATTTCTCATTTGGAGATAATTGGTCTTGTGTGGTGTAGGGTCCCATAGACTCTATAATATTCTAGAACATTGAATAATGGTTAAAATTAAATTTAAGGGCACTTATATCGAACATTATGTCCATGTATTATATGCTCCTAGGACAAGATTACATAGAGGGGGCTTGAACACATGCTTGTTTTAAAGAAGAGGTTATTCTATTAATCTGAACTATGTCATTTTTAATGAAATCACCTAGTTTATTCTTGCAAGTTTACTAAAAAATATAGGATTCTTTGGACACTCGAGGACTCAGAATTACAAATTTTGATTTTATCTTGATAGAGAAATGACTAGAATTTTCTTAGATTTTGCATATATTACCCAAAATTCTGAGTATTGAATGCATTTGTGTGTCATCAATGCAAATGATGGGCTTTTTATTTTGTTCTCATTTCAATTGATCATGCTAGTTATATTTGGTGGGTTTACTTGTATGTCAAATGGAAATTATTCATTAACTTTGTGTCTAGTAATCATGTTCTAAACAACTATCAAATTCTCACTTACCCACTTATTTGCCTTGCTATAAAACTCATTTATGTGTACTTTGAGCTTGCATCTCCTAGTTTGTGACACTTTTCCAATTTTTATTTACTTAGGCCTTTAGATTTTTATATTTGTTTTATATATTTTGGGGCCATGATTTAATGTAATCGTGCCACATGGAGTAACCTCATGCCTACGAGAACTCATAAGTATGGGAGAAAAAACACTTGAGCCTTTTCAACTATGTTGTCAATGTAAATTTTGTGTGTAATTACATGTTAACATGTGGTTTGATCTCAAGGCCTCAGAGGCACAAAGACTTGGATCCATGGGACCATTGAAATATCAAATTTGCTTTAATCCCTCCATAGTTTTGGGTTCACAAAAATGTGTCATGTCAAATGCTTGGAGCTCAAAAGTTTGAAACCATTAGACTTTATGAACTCAAAACTATTGGACTATGTTAATCCTTCCATGGTTTTGGGTAAATGAAAATATGTCTCATGGAAAGTCTGAAAGGTTTTGTGTAATGTGGTAATGCCACCTATCTATGTCTCAAAACTCAAGGACCTCAAAGACTTAGAAAATTTTCATGGAAGATGAATGCTCTAAGTAACATGGCGATGCCACCTTTATAATTTTATGTAATAAGGGTAAGTTTTGATCATGGATGATTAAAAAATCGTTGCCTCTAGTCATGCAGTCATTTAAAATAAAACATAGGGACACTAGGATGAAAACATTAGTTATATTAGTTCATAAATCAAAGTGCCAATTTTTAAAAGGAAATATAAAAACCTAAGGTTAAAAATGACTCAAAATATCTATTACATCTTTGATTTTCATAGTTCAAACTCTTGTCACTTTAGAATTATAAATAAAAATTTAGAATTTTGCATGAATAAATTCATATCATGGATTCCTAATGTTCGTAGGACCCCAAATAAATATTTTCAATAATAATGGGTCCCTGTTTGAATTTTTAAAAGTGGTGTGTGTTTTACAGCACAATAAATAGTGACTCAAAGGGGAAAATACTCCTGATTATTTTGAGAACCCAAAATCTCAGTACTGTAACATAACCAAACTTCATACCTACCAATAAATGAATAAATAAACTAGACCTTGAAATAGACTTATACTTCCTCATGTAACATACTAAACCTTTCCATTCATTAGATCTAAGTGTGTGATTTTATTAAAAAAAATCCCCTTTTTATGAGATTTTTGATAGAGATCTAGATAAAGACTATAGGTTTCATTTTAATATCTTGATTTTATAGAAATAGTAAGGGAAGCTTGGATATTACTCTAATTTCAGATAAGCATCTATATCCCTGATAGGGATACCTTTGATTCCACTCTAAGCATTGCTCTATTACCATCTAGGCATCCATATCCCTGATAGAGTTTACTTTAATCACCCTTCTTCCATAAGTTTGTATGATTTTGATCCATTTAATTTTTTTATTTTTTTTGAAACATTGCTGGAAGGAGGGTTGGGAACCAACATTGGCTAGGCGTAGGTATAAGAAAAAATATTTTATCAATACATCCCTACTAAAGTATATCCATTTCCATGTTTATTATCACTCATCTAAGTTTTAGCATATTATAGTGCAGTTAATCTTTGGAAATAGAAAGTCTTTCTAAAATTTACATGATTGTATCAAAGTAAATCCTAGAGCTCCAATAAAATCATCCAATTAAATTAAGACCTAATTCAGTCATGGCATATACCATGACTCCAAAATCTCTATTAATGTCAAAATAAATCCTTATGTGGGCCAATGGTGCATCTTTATGAATCATCCCCTTATTTTTTATAGTTTTTTATGACTTCAGTATATGAAATTGGTCAGTATATTCTATAATTTTATAAAAACTAACCTAGAAAGTATAACATATACCTTATTAAAATAAAAACAACTAATCTACTAAAATAAAAAATAGAAAATAAGGAAGACTAATCCTAGAAAGCATATGACTTAATCTAGAAATTAGTAAATCTATCATAGAAAGTAAGAAATCTACTATAATCCTACATAAATAATCTCTACTTATAGTCATCCTGAGGCATCTCCAATTGGAGCAACCATGAAATAGTTCTCCAAAAATTGTCCATTGATTATAAATGTGAGGTAATTCTTGGAGGTATTTCAATCAAAAGGCATTATTACCTGGGATCTGGTATATCTAATATGGTCCAATCCATAAAAGAGTGAACTTATCATGTTGTCCTTTCTTCTCATGTTATTTGTCCCACATAAGAACTAAGTCTAAGATCCTAAAGGCTTTAATCTTGGATATTTTGTTAAACCATATTTTAAAAATATCCTAATGTTTACTGACCTATTTAGTGCTTTAGTTCTTACATCTTCCATCTAGACTATGTCTAATAGTCTAAGTTTTATTCTTTCATCTTCCCCTATGTACTACTACATGAACTAGTACATTAGTATCTTAAGAGTAATGGGAAAGACTAATTTTTATTCATAACCCATTAGGAAAATGAAAGCTTGGAGGGATTACTTGTGCCTGGTTCTATCTTCCCATAGTGTGTATTTCAATAAGAGATGCCATTCTCTTGGTTTATCTTATGCTAACTTCTTAATGGCATCCATTAGATTCTTATTGGTAGAATCAGCTACTCCATTCCCTTGTGGATAATAGTTTGAATATAACTTGATTGTGATTTAAATATCATAGGCCCATTATGCAAATTCATAAGATTGAAAATATGGACCATATTCACAAACTAAGGAAATGAGGGTGTCAAACCTGCTCAATATATTTTCTTCCAAAAACTTGATGACATCAATTGCTCTAGAATTATTTATTACAAAATATTATGTCCATCTGGTATAGTAGTCAGTAGTTTCTAGGATAAAATTATGCCCTACTAAATATTTTGTGTTTATCACCCCAATAAAATTAAGATCTGATTGGGAAAAAAGACATCATTTAATGATTGGTTATAAAGGCATGACAACATTCACTTCTCTCTTCCTAAATACCTAAAAATCATGGTAGGGATTGACATGATTATGAGTGTCCTTGAAGATTTTAGGATAGTAGTATCCCATCCTCAAATTTTTGAGTTGTTTTATTTCTTGAGGGATACCCACTAATTATCTTATAATATAGGTATTTAAAGATATCTTCAGCCTCTTATTTTAAAATGCATCTTAAGTAGATTCCCTCATAGTTGTTTTTTTACAAGACTCCTTTCTTTATCATATAATGAGTTGATTTGAGCCTGAGGGCTCATCTCTACTCTCTATTTAGCTTAAGAGGACACATATATATGATCAAGTAGTGTATTATTCTAGTGTAATACTCACCAACAATTACCTAATTTTCATTAATTTTTTTAATGTTGATTTGTGGGTTAGTCTTGGTCATTAGTTGGATAAATCCCTAGGCCTCTTACCATCTTGGCTGGCCTGATCTCAAGGTCAAACTCTTGAATTTTGGCCATCCATTTTCCTCTTATTTTTCCTAACTCATTTTTTCCAAGTGTGATCTTGACAATAGGATCTAGAACAATGTCATATGTTTTATTTCTCAAGATATAATGCTTAAACTTTTTGACAACTTTAATCAAGGCATATATCTACTTATCTATCATGGAGTATTTCAACTTAGCATACTTAAAATTGGTAATTATGAAGGCAATGGGATGTTCATTATCTTATAAATTTTGGGTAATCACAAAAATGATAGTATGTTTTGAAATATATGAATAAAGAAAAAAAACATTATTGAAGTCAAGAATAATCAAAATTAGAGATTAAGTAATGGCAGTTTTGATGTCTTGGAAATCTTTTTGGGATTATATTATCCATTATATCTTATAATATTTATTGAAAATATTTTTTAATGGTTTTAAAATATCTATGAATTTGTAAATTAATTTTTTCACAAATTTTATCTTACCAAAGAAGGATTTCAGCTCTTTCTTGCTACTTAGAGGTGTCAACATGGAAATAGACTGAACTTGATTTGGATCAATGGATATCACATATTTGGTGATGATATGGCCTAAAATATTCCCTTAGATAACTTCAAATATGTTTTTTCTTAGGATTAAGTGACACTCCATACCTTCTAAATTTGTCAAACACCTTTCATAAGTGGTCTATGTGGTTAGCTTTATCTTTGGAGAACATAGTGAGGTCATCCATGTGTATGATGATGTATTTTCTAACCAACCCTTGGTAATCAAATTACATGGCCTTTGGAAATTAGATCATAAATTAATTATTCAAAATGTAATGCTATTATATGTAAAATTTCCCTACTTTATTGTGAAGGCGATCTTCATCTAATCCTCTACCTCTACCAATACCTGATTATAACTAGAGAATCCATTCAAGAAGGACATCATCTTTAATTTACTTAACATTTTAATTACACTGTCTAATTAACCAAAGTGGTAATTTTCCTTATCTGATGATCTACTTAAGTTCCTAAAATTGACACAAAGATTTATTTATCTGATATTTTTCCTAACTGATGTCAAATTTGCTACTCAAGTAGAGTACCTAATTGGGAAGACAATTTTGGATTCTAGAAGCTTTTGTACTTCCATTTGAATTAGAGGTTATATAATTGGATTTACTAGCCTATGTATTCTATTGAAAATCTTATGATCTATATTTAATAGGATAGTGCATGTAATGAATCTAGGGTCAAAGACTTTTAGGTATTCATATGTCTAAGCTATCACATCTTTGTATTATTCTAGTAGGTCTTTCAAATTTTGTTTCTTAATTTTAATGAAAATATAGCTTACATTCACTTGTTGAGGGTGTTGGTTAGTGCCTAAATTTTATTTGGTAATAGTTAATTTAGTTTCTCTTGTTTATGTTTATGAGCTTGGGTATCTAGATCAAAATCTCTATCTAAGGAGACCATGCCTAAAATAATGTAGTTTTCCTTTAATTAAAAAATGCCATCTTATCCCAGGTCCTCACCATGCATGGGTTTGATGTCTTATCATCTATTATCTGAGCTTCAAATGCTCCAAAACTTTTCATGAATTACATGATCTATTGTACATTATTGAACACCTAGAAGTTGTCTATGTTATCTAGGATGTAGTGTCAAGGGACCAACTTCACTGAGAACTTTTGCATCTTTGACTCCTAGAGTGGTGCTAAATTAGTGAGCCCCATGTATATTTATACTCTCTAAGGATAGACTTGATGTTTAATCCTTTAAAGGACTTAATATAGTCCCAAAATTTATACTTTTACTTATTTAGATAAGTGATCTTACACTGATACTTATTCCTTATCTAATTGACCACCAATTTAGAATCATTAAACATTTATAGCTACTTAACATTATGTTTGAATAAAAACTATAAGCTAAGGATTAAATATTCATACTCTACTCGATTTTTGGTGTAAGGGAACTATAATCTATAATTAGTAAGGTAATTATTGTCATTTAGATCTGTCAAATCCACACTAACACTAGAACCTTATTTCAACTTGGCTCCATCGAAATGAAGAGTTCACAACTGAGAAGGATCTCCAATTTTTTATTTGTGCAATGCATGTTATTATCTAGTGGTAAATGTGTATACACTTACATATGAGTATGTGAAGTCTACCTTTTCATTCATGGCATTTTACTTAGTGATCATATGAATTATATTGGGATCACAGTCTACTCAGATCTAATTAGATACCCCCTTATAGGGTGAACACATGTGTGAGAAGTTGGTGGCCATGTACCCATTGAGTGTTTTGGATCAATCTCAGCTCAATAATAGACCATAGGCTTATAAAATGTCTATAACTAAGATTTCAATGTTCAATTTCACACGTAGCTCAAATGCCAACTGAATGCACAAGTTTTTTAATTATCTAACACATGGGACTAAAGAATTGTCCAATTCTAAAACCACTCTATTTGAATTATCTAAATCCAAACCCAATTTCTTGCACATAGATATCAGAATCACATTGGTAAAGGTGATCAATTCAACTAAGCATTTATGCACATTTTTTTTAACATTCAAATAGTTATAATAAATAATGTTATTATAAGTTTATCTTTAAACACCATCACATTTGTATATGTAGATTTGGATTTATCTAAGGTAGTGTATCTTCTAGTTAGGGATTTTAGAAACCATTTTCTTTGTTTGATGATTTGAGCCAATTTATGTAGGGTGATATTGGCCTTGATATTCTTCATGTCTTCAACAATTTTTTACCTAGCCCTGCTTGGTAGTTTTACACTCTAAAAATGCTCATCTCTCCTAGAGGGATGTGGGTTGTTATGTTCTCAAAAATTTGGAGGCATAATATCATTATTATTTAGAGATGTTAAATTAGTAATTGGTTTCTTTCTCATCATATTGTAATTATTCCTTTAGAATTGTTAGGATGCATAGATCTCATCTATTATCTTCTAGTTCATTTTCTTCCTCTTCTAGGAATGGGAAATCATAGGTCTCAAAGACCATTGTTATACTCGAGTGTTTGATATTAACATAGGAAGAAGGTTATGCTTGATTTTTATATATTTCTTTCCTATCCATATCCTTCTAAAAGATATCGAAGGCTATGTATAACTCAATGCAGTATAGCTTTCCATGTTGTGCAGTGTTATAAACTTGGCACCAATTTAGAAGAGTTGATTTCATGATGTTTATCTTTAGAGTCTTTTTGGATGGGACTTATTATTATTGAATATTTATAGACATGTTGAAAGTTCTAGTATATTTATAGAATCTGAAGCTCTGATTATTATTTTATCCTCTAGTGTTACCCATATATTTTTGCATGTTCAAAAACTCATTGCTCAATTTCTAGACCATCTTCTAGATTGATCACAATTCTATTTTTATGGAATTAGGATTGATAACTTTTTATATAGCAGTATTAACTAGTATCAATGATTTATTCATTTTTTTTTGTTAGATATAGGCACAAAATTATTCAAGAAGCTAAGATATTGATTGGGTAGAGCCTAGGTAAAAGGCAACTGATTATACACCTAGTTTTAGTTTTGGGCCATAGTATTCTAGTTTGTATTTGGAATTACACTAAAATCTAGAAAAATAAGGCCAATACTAAGTGGGGCCAAATATTACATATGAGTATTCAATTTTTTTTTATGTTGATAGCTTCAATATAAGCCAAATGTAGTGTATCAGTACCAATAGTTTTATGTATAAAGATAATAGTCACAAGGTTTAGAGCATTCTTATACATTTCGAGGGCCAATGCCTCATTGGGTGTGTAATTAGTTTCTAGTTTGTTATACATATTTTAAAATATAGTATTGAAGGATCAAATTAGTTCATTTGGCTCTCTTCTCATGCTTTCAAAGTGTTGATAAACAATACTTTCACTAGTGACTTGGCCAAATTGTGCCAAAAATGTGTTTTAACACTCTTTTGAAGAGGTAATGGAACCTTATAGGACATTAAGAAACCAATCATAGGCTAAATATATAAATTTGAAGGGAAATAGTCTACATGCCACATATTCATGTGTTATATTCAATATCCCTAAAGTAGTTTTAAAGTCCTTGATATGTAATTTTTTAGTCCTTCCTCTAGAGGGAGAAAAGGAAATAAAATATTTCTCAAGTCTTTTGGGTAGATCATGGATAGCTCTAGTGACATTAATAGTAGAAATAGCTATCTAGGTTGGATCCTAAATTGGATCTTGGATTTGAGGCTATGGTTAAGGTTGAATATGGGCCATTGAGAGTAATTTAAGGTGGGGTTATTTTCTTGGAGATAATGGTTGAACCTGTGGTTATCTCTTAAATCCTTTATTAGATCTAAATTTTTTATGGATTTTCAAAGGTGGGAATAGTAATTTAGTGTTTGAATTTGAATTTGTTAATATTTTATGTGATTCTAATGCAACTCAAGTGATTATTTTCAAAGAAAATAGAGTTAGAGGTGTAGTCCCTCCTTCTAACACCAAAATAAGTTATCTATTGATGTGGGTTTTATGCTCTCCCTAGTAACCTTATGAGGTATCCTCTAATATTTTATAATAAATGAAAAATATTCACTATAAGGCATGAGTTGTAAGGTATTAGGTTTTGTAAATAACCTAGTGGTGGAATAACATTGAGCAAGGTAGCTTGTTTACCATGGATGGGTCAACTATGGATGAATCTAAATCTAGTTGAGATGGGTGGACTGATGATGGTTCTAATCTAAGGTGGTTATGAATTAAAAATGAAATAAAAAAAAGAGGGAAAGTTAGGGAAATAAAGGAGGCTTATGGACCACAATAAATGAATCTTTTCAAGACTAGTACTTGAACTATAGGTTGGAAAAGAAATCACAAACAAGTATTTACTACAAGCTACTATAACACACTAATAATAAAGCATAGTTAGGAGTCAAAGGGAACTAAAATAAACCATACTTAAACACATGAAATCAAAGTTTGCCATGTTTTTTAGACTACAATAACACATCTATAAGTGGGGATTATGATTTATATGCAAAAGATATTCAGGTCAACTACAGCTTAATATGAAGAACTATTTATAAAATAAATAACGCATACATAACTAAAAGACTAAGAAACCATAATGATATAACTTCTTACAAAATCCATAATTTGGAGAAGAATCAATATTTACACATCAATACAACATTTTTATAAATTCTCAAAATTTCTTATTAATATTAACAACCAAAATTATCCTCGCTTTGGGACTAGGAGGATACAAGTATAAATAGCTTGGGATGGAGAAGGCCTCATCTCGAAAGCAAATTCTAAAAATACATTTACAAAAATAGGAATTTCATCCAAATATCATGCAAGGATGCATGCATAGTAGTTAGCCTAAAATAAAATTTCATAGCTAAAAATATAATATATGCATGCAATGTAAATTTATAACTAAAGTTCCAACTTAATAAAACATGCAAGTACATAGTTATATTTATCAAGGCACAGATGTGGAACCACTAGCCAAATAATGTGATGGAGTGATAGCTAGAGGAACTAATGTAACCACTATTTTTCCTTGTGGGATTAATATGGGCCCACTTTGAGTTTTCATGACTAAAAATCTTGAAAATTTTGAACCTTAAGATGATGTGGAAACATTAATATTTGGTTGCTTGTTTGGCATTAATCCTAAATCTATTTATTTTTCCCCAAGTTCTTAGATAATGTGTGTTCATATTTTAAATCCTTATTAATGATGTCAAAATTGAGAAAGGAAGGTTTGAAGAGTTTGATGGCCTCAACCATCAACCTTGTCTATTCAATTTTTGAGCTCTTGAATTCTACTCCTAGAGCCTCTACTCTTATTACCCTATCCTTGGAAAAAATTACCAATTGCAAAACTACATCATTGGTCCTATATATTGTGCCTTAAAATTCCTCCTTAAAATTATTTATAGCTTCTTATAGGAGGTTCTCAAAATTTGTACTATTGACTAATTCACCTATAGGGGTGATCACATTAGTGACCCTCATGTCTTTCATAATTTATAAGGCCTCACTTTCATTATTTTTCAAATATCCCAATAGAATATTCATTTATGTGTGTCAATTGAGGAAACCATACCTTTTTGAAATTACATAATTGAGGTAACATAATGCATCCATGCTGGACATTAAGTTCAATTTATTGAAGATACTGGTTGTAGAGTATTGAACCAAGAAATTCAATATTTTTTCCAACTCCTTTAATTGGTGCCAAAGTTTAATCACCTATGTTTTGTCTAATTGGATTCCTACTTTAACAACCTAGATATTATGTAAAATATTGTATAGGTTAGTAGTTTTACTTTAAACATCATCAATTATCTCATGAGGATCATTATAGTATATCTTTAATGCAACCTCTATTATGCTTCCTCTTTTATTTTTTACATATATTAAATAGCTTCACCAGTTGAGTCCATAAAAGCATATAAGTCTTCAATGTATTCATTAGGATAATTTGGATCCTTTTTGGCTTTCTTTTCTAAGGTAAATGGATTTTCTCTTTTTTCAAATTTTATTTCTTCCCTTGTATCTAAATTTCATGTCTTCATCTTCCTCACCCTTTGGATGGTTCCACTCTTTCTATAAAACTATGTAGAGACTATAGGCAACTCTATGGTAACTTGGTTTTATCTCTCGTATCCTATATTTTTCATCTCTTTTTCCCATTTGGGAATGACAAGTTCCCATGTTTTTACATCTTTTGGGCTTAGGTATTAATATGTGGAAGGTGGAGGATTCATTAGAGTAGGTGCTATTACTAGTGGTGGTGATTATGAAATTATTTATGTTGGGAACTAGAGAGGTGGATAGACAATCCTCTTTTATGGTGAAGTTTCTCTCATTGGAGTAACTTTAACCACATACTTGGTCAAGGCTAAGGTTGTCTTAATAGTCACAGTGGCTAAATGTATAGGTGAAGACTATGGCATAAGTAGATCTAATTGAGTTGAATGTTTCTTAAGGGTTAGTGGACTTATAAATTTATAATTATAAAATATAAACCTACTCTAAAAATTAACTCCTTTCCTTGGAGCCTTTGTTTTCTTTGAATTTGAAAGAATGGGAGAGTCAGTAGAACTAGATAAAATAATATATTGAATAACTAGAGGCAAATTTATAGCTATAATATCTACAATGGTAATAGATGAAACAAGAGAATATACTACCTCATTTATGTTTTATATTTTCTTTTCCATGAGGATTTGTTGGTCTAAAGTCCTATCCAAAGTTTCTTCTTCTTGTAGGCCTTCTAAGCTCATAACTTTAGCCTTTTCCAAATTTGTTTCCTCATCATATAGGGTTGCCTCTTCACTTATTATAGGTCTTGAACTCTTCATTATTTCTATATATTTTTCACCTTCATTAGTTGAATATTAAACTAAAAACATTACCTATGTAGGCTCATCATTTCCTGCTTCTTCCTTATCAAGGTATTCCTTTATGTTGGGGAGACCAAAAGATGTTTTTTTTTTCTAATTATTTACCATATGAGGAGGTATAAAGACCTTTATATTTCCTCTGGTAATTGATAAAAGGGATATGGAAGGTGATGAATATGGTGAAATGACTAAAAAATCTATAATGGTGTAAAGTATCACTACATGTGGTGGTAAAGGAATGGTTGGAGGGATAATAGTGGTGAAAGGAATGGTGAATGGAGAAAGAGCTAGCACGGTAGGGAGTCCTAGAGAAGATGCCTCCTCATTGATGATAATGTATTAAGGTAGACTTACTAGAGGTGCCTGAGGAGAAGAAGGATTTGTTAAAATAGACATGAAATAATCTTGTAAAAACTTAGGAAGACTAACCTGGGTGATAGTTGTAAAGTTGTGGTAGAGGTGTCATAGATAATGTGTTCTTCTATCAGTTTGGAGGAGGTGTCATTTTCTACTTTATATTAGTTTTTCCTAGATCTATAATACTATTATCTGGAGAAGTAGAGTGCATATAAAGATGGGGAAAACCTCTTAGAATTTCCCTCCTTATTAGGGATTAGACTCCCTCTAGATACTAGACTCTCCCTCTTGTAAATTATTTTTTATCTTGTAGGGGATGAAGGTTTGCCTTGCCCTTCTAAATATTGTAGTTGATTTGGAGGCCACTGATGGCTCCATGTACTTTTTTTCTTGTTTTTCCATCTCCTTATCTTTTTCTTCACTAGTCTTAAGATTGTACTGAAGAGCCTGATAAAATATCATAGACATATGTTTATCTTTCATCCCTGTAAACACCTTGGTATCATCTGATGCATTTTAAAAAATAACATCATGATCATTTTCTTGGTGATCATATGAAATTTTTACCTTCTTATTTTCCTTGAGCTACCTGAGGTATGTCCAATTTTCTTCTTGGGGTCCTGTTATCTAAATTGGGCCACCTATAAATTATCATGGGATCTAATTTTTCTAACCTAGTTTAAATGTGGCCTAACCACAAATTGAATTTGTCTAATACTCAAAGTATTTTTATAATAATAGGCATGATCTTTAAGGTCAAGTTATTCATCAATGTTTTTGTAGAGCTGAAAAGCCACCTCCTATTCTAAAATTTTGTTTGGGATGTGGCATGGTAGAAATATAGGATTTTCCCTTATCTCTTCAATTCTTATGGCTATGGCATCAAGGTAGTACCACTAATTCCCTATTTTAATAATTCTTATTATTAAGTTTTCATATAACCTTGGCATCTAGGTGCCACAAATTACTTGATATACTTGAGGATAAATTTCTTCACATATACTTTGAATTTAATTCTTAAATCTATATATATACATGAAAGAGTAATGTTCTAAGATTTTATTACCTAAATATTTTATTGAGGTTTGTCATAGCTTCCCATGTGTCCTTTGAACTATGCCTAATACTACATGTAGTAGATATGACATCATATAAAAATTTCCATTAGCTGGCCTTTGTTTAGGATAGAACATTTATGCCTTCAATGTGGCACTCATGACTTCCCCCATGGCAACTAACTTGTCTAAAGTTAAAATAATGTCTAATAAAGAGACCCATTCCACTTGTACATAAGTCATTATTTCAAAGCCATATAAGATGGTTGTAGATATCCCAATACCAGGTCTAAATTTGATAATGCAATTGGAGGAAATTCCTCCCTTGGGATTTAGTATCTCACCCTTAACTATCCATTCTTTTAATTTTCCATCTACTATGTTTTGTTCAAGCCAAACATTAGTCAAGACTTGGTTATAAGTGATCTTAGGCCATGAAAGTCTGAGTTACCTTTTTAAAGCCCTCCCATAAATAAATGCAGCTACATTTTTTCTTTTCCTAAGAAGCAAGCAATCCCCATAAAATTTTCAATTAAAAATTAAACCTCTAAGAAGGTTTATACAAGGAATTACCTCTAGTTTTGTTTCCATTAGATGGATACCTTGTGTTTTAATGGGTAGAAGGTCATTGATATATTTTTTCTTGTTTAGAGATAATTGGTATTGCACAGAGTAAGGTACCATAAACTCTACAACATTCTAGATCATTGAATAGTGGATGAAATTTAATACAAATGCACCTTTATCAAACATTGTGTCCATGTATTATATGATCCCATCATAAGAGCACATAGAGGGGGATTGAGCATGCACTTGTTTTTAAGAGGAGGCCACACTATCAATCCAAATGATGTAATTTATTCTATAAATCTTCTAGTTCATTCTTACAAGCTTATTGAAAAATATAGGGCTTTTAAAATGATCAAGGGTTTGGAATTACAAAGCTGCATTGATATGTTGATGGAAAAATGACTATCCTTCATTTGTATTTCACATATATTACCTAAAATTGTGAGTCTTGAATGCATTCATGTGTCATCAATGCAAATAACAGACTTTTGATTTTATTCATTTCAAGTTGAATGTGTCAATCAGTTTTGATGGGTTTACTTGTTTTCCAAAAATAAACTATTGTCAAATGTCAAACTTTGTCTTACCCACTTCTTTACCTTATTTTCAAACTCATTTATGTGTACTTTGCGCCTGTGTCTCCTAGATTATAACACTTGTCCAATTTATGTTTGCTCGGGTCTTTATATTTGTATATTTGTTTCATATACTATGGGGTTAAAATAATTATGACATGTGGAGAAACCTTGGGCCTATAAAAACTTAGAGGCATAGGATCATGGTAATTTGAGACTTTTGGACTATGCCATTAATGTAAATGATCAAATGATCAAAGTTTGAGCCTTTTGGACTATGCCTTTTGGAATTTGGGAACTCAAAACCATTAGAATTTGGGAACTCAAAACCATTAAAATGTGTTAATCCTTTTGTGGTTCTGGGTAAAATAAAATGTATCACATGGCATGATCTTGGGGCTAGAAGTCTCAAATCACTTAGCATTTTATTTAAAGTGTGAAAGGTTTCATGTAATGTTGTAACACCACCTATCCATTTCTTAAACATTGGGGACCTCAAAGACTTATAAACATTTCATGAAAGTTTAAGGCTCCAAGTAACATGGTGATGCCACCTAACATGCTATTGTGAATTAAGGGTAGGGCATGGTCTTAAATTATTAATATATATTTTCCACTAGTTCTATGGTCATTTGAAAGAAAAAATAGGGACACTAGGATGAAAATATTAGTTTTGTTAGTCCATAAATCAAAGCACTAATTTTTCAAAGGGAAATATGAAAACCTAAGGTTAAAAATGACTAAAAATATTTGTTCAAGATTTGATTTTCATAGTTCAAACTCTTGTAACTTTATACTTTTGAATTAAAACTTAGGATTTTGCATGATTAAATCCATATCATGTATTCCTAAGGTTTGTAGGACCCCAAATAAATATTTTCAAAAATAATTTTTAATGGGTTGTGTGTGTTAGGCCACAACACTCTATCCATATAAATTTTCTCTATAAGTAAGGCCCCCAGATCAAGTCCTACTCTATCAAATAATCAATGAATCAATGGTAAAAGGCCATATCACCCAATGTCCACATCATCCCTAAGCTATAATCACCCATACAAACAACATTGACTCATCATGTGACCTCTATCATAGTTATCATACTATCTATTCATATATACTCTTAAGATCATACATGTAGTAGTGTAGAGGAACCATACTTCAACCACTATCATAAGAAACCATATGAAAATCCTCATATAGTTGGACCAAGACAATAAGACCCCATGAAAAAATCATTGTCTCATAAAAAATATCTAGAATCACTCTTCCCATTCCCATATGGAAAAATTAGCCATTATTGTTAGGTAATAAAATCCAATAATAATGTGATCTATGCATACCTCTGTGCATCTGATCTTACTCCTCATTCTCTCTACTATGTATAATTCACACCTTTCACCCAAAATTATGCACTCCTTTCCCAAAGTTTGAGATTAACTTATACATACTGACCATTATGCACTCTTCACTTTGTACTGTATATCCCATAATTCCATTCCTCAGCTCTTAGCCTCACATACCTAGTAGTTTTGTGCCAAAATATGCATGCCTCACTTGCCCACATAGTACATTAGTTCTTCACCAAATCATCACTTCTTGGGCATCATGTGCCTTAAATTCCCATGCCAAGTCTTATGCCCATTATCTGACTATAATTCATAGGATTACTCATGTGCCTCTCACTCTTTTGCCCATTTATAACACAACTCCACATGTACTACTAACTTTGAGACCCTTGTGTACCTCACAAATTTTCACACCTAGATGGTATCCACTCATGGACATGTTGACTTCAACCATGTGCACCAATTTGATCCAACTATTATTACCACTAAAATATATATCAAGTTTAAATTTAAATGGTTTAGAACCTACAGCCTAGACATTGACTGTTCTAATCATTGAAAACTACTACATTTAACAAGATCAACATACTATAGATATCTTATTTGGTAACTATATATCATTTATTACTATTCTCTTATTATTTGTGTAAATAGGTAACATTCACATCTCCTCAAAGATAAACACATAAAGGGATCTATTCCATTATAAAACACAGTCATATCACAAATAGTTAGACCTAAGCTTCTAACATGTACACACATACTGTATAAATTCTATGTATTATTTTCCCTATTATTTGCTAATGAATAGAAGTTACATTTCTTACAAGTAAAGACTTCCACTCCATTGAATGTGTTTTATTTATTCTGTCTGAATGTTACACTACACATTCACTCTACATAACCATAACTCAACTGCTACCCCCTCACACACCTCAATCTTAGGCCCTATGGCATGGATCAATTAGTATCATAGTGATACTCTATTCCATTTTCTATGAATATAACCATAAAATCAAAATGAAAGATAGAAGGTTTATTAGTCGATTATATTTCAGAGACTCCATCAGAATGTCATAACAAAAACAAGATGGTTGATACCTAGAATCAACCCAAGGTAACCCCAAAAATATGAAGTCTCATAGTTGATTCTCTAGAGGCACAATGCATTGAATGTTTTAGCCAATTACATGAGTTAATGATATATCTCAACCAAAATTCCTCCTCTTCATCTCAATAACATGATTCATAATGGTTTCCTTAATAAATCCCCTTCAAAGTAAAAGTCAATCTTGACATTCCTATGTTTGAAGGTAAATTGATACTAAATCATTGGATTCCTAGATCTGACAATTCAAGGAATACTTATCTATCAACTCTTTCACTAATGATAAGAAGATCACCTTTAGATTACTAAAGATGTCCATTATGTTTGTTCACTAGTGGGATAACTTTAGTGTGCAATGTACACGAGAGTCCATTTAATAAAGTCTTAGAAATTTTTTGTTGACATGATATAAGAGGAATGATACCCTCTTTGACACTTTGAATATGAATACATCAAGTTACAACAAATTCACTAGTGTAAGGATTAATCCGTGGAAGACTACACTAACATTTTCAATGAATTTTCTACATGCCTACAAGAGAACTTGAGAGAACCCCATAAGGTGTTGAATTATATCAGTAAAATCTCACCTTATCTTCATGTTAATATGGATTTCTTGACTTCCATCACATTAGAATAATAATATTGTAAAACTACTAAGATTGAATTCAATGCAAACATGAAGTAGCGTTCCACATCTTCATCCAACATATTGTACAAGACCCCACTGCCACACAATTCTACATCAAAAAATTCCAAATCAAATCAATAACTCTTTTCATATAGGAACATGTAACCTTAGAATATTATGTAACACTCAAATGATCTAGTAATTTCTACTTTAAATAAAGGCAAGAATAAGTATTGTGACAAGTGGTGCCATTTCCATTGTTCATCCACCCATGATGACTCTAAATGTCATGCATGATAAAATATTTACTCATGCAATCTACATTAATACCATGCTAATGGACAATACTGATGCATATTCCTCTTGTCTAAATACTAGATCGACTATGTCGATATCTCTAAAGAGTGTTAATGTCTCTTTCACACTCAATTATAGTTAAAGATTCAACCTATACACATCATCATCAATAGTGGCATTTATAAGAACACCATTATGAAATCTACTATGTAGCACCTTGGACTCACCACTAATATGCACTTGAAGCCTTATTCTCTTAGGTAACTATAGCAAGGCAAAGATATATAGTTATGGTGACAATGCACTTTTCATTAAAATATCAAGTTGATGGGACAACATCACTTTTGACATCATTCCTCTTGAAGTCTATGACATTTTTTAGGAAGACCCTATCTATTTAATCATGAAGCTACATATCAATCCAAACCGCAGTAGTTCGTTATCCACTCACAAGATCACTTTTATAGACGTTTTGAGTTAGTACCCTCAACCAAAGTCACCTTGGTCTCAATAAAACAATGTCATAAGATCATATCACACATGTAAAAAAATTTGTTATTCATGGTCTACCCTAATACACCTACTCATTCAAAATCAAATCACACCCTGATAATGCATATTACTCATGCATTGTCATAGAAGAAGCAACTTGACAAGTTACTAGAGTAGTAAAGTGAAGTATTCATAGAACCTAAAGGCCTTTTAATACATTGTCTAATAAAACACTGCATTGATTTGGTCCTTGAATACCCTCTTCTAAATAACCCTTATATCATAGATCAGTTTGGGCTAATGATGAAGTATGGCACTAGATATAAGAGATTTTTGATTAGGGTAAGATTAATCCTAGCTCTTCACCTTATGGAAGATTAATAGTCCTAGCATCCAAAAATCATAGATCTTGGTGACTTTACATAGAGTATCATGTGCTCAAAAAAATCACAATGAAGAACCAGTACCCAATGTCATCAATTGATGAAATTCTAAACTAGCTCTGAGGCACTCAATAATTCACCAAGACTAACTTGAAGTCAAGGTACCGTCGGGTTCAAATTCATCCTAAACACATCTAGAAGATAACTTTAAAGACATGAGAAGGATTATATGAATGGTTGGTCATGTTTTTTGGCCACATAAATTCACCAGCCACATTCATGTGCTTGATGGATGTTTTTCTTAGACCCTTTCTAAACTCCTTCATCATCATCTACTAGGATGACATCCTCATTTTCAATAATACTTGGGAGGAACACATGAAGCACATCTCATGTGTCTTAGGTACTTTATGCTAGCACAAGTTGAAAGATAACTTAACAAAGTAGGTATTTAGTGCAATGTAGATTAAATATCTAGGATACATCATTGACCACACTAGAATTAGAAGATCAAATTAATCCAATATTGGCCCACTCTGTACAATCTCATAGAATTAAGAAGTTTTCTTGGACTTTATAACTTATACCATAGGTCCATCCTTGGTTTCTCACACATCTCTTAGGCTTTCACCCAGATAATACGTGTAAGATCCAAGTTTAATTGGACTCATACACAACAACATTATTTTGAGATTCTCAAATAATGCCTTTGTGTAGTGATTTTTCTCATAATGCATGACATTGCACAAACCTTTAAAACTCACATTAATGTGTCTAACTACACATTTAATGTAGTGATCATGTAATATAGGAATCTAGTCACATGCCACTCAATTACATTTAGTGACATGATGAGAAGTTACTCCACCTATGAGAAAGAATTATATGTTATTGTGAAAATAATCAAGCAATGGAGATACTAAATTATCAGGAAGGAGACAATTTTTCATTCAGACCATAAACCAATTCAGATTTTGTAGTTATAGAATAAGCTATAAAATTCATGCCACATGAAATGGATGACATATCTGTAATAGTTCCATATCATAATCAAGCACAAGAAAGGGAAGGAAAAAAAGTCTTATATTTCTTTAGTTGATTGATAATTCATGTACTCATTATGGTGTTGAACACATGCATCCATAACTTCATAGACTGTTTACCCCTCTAGTCATTTGATCAGGAATTCATAATGGATTATACCAAACTCATGAAAGGTAAAAAAGTGCTAAAGTTATAATTATATGACCATCTTCTCTACATGCTCAAACATCTCTATGTTCCCTCTAGTTCACCTCATCAATAACTTATCTAGAAGGTGCACTATGTTAAGGCCTTAGGACACTTCAACATTACAAAGACTCTATCCATATTATAGTCACACTTTTACTAGCCACACATGCACATATCATGGAATTCCACATCAAGTCTTCCATCCCTTATTGCATTTCCAAACCCACAAATAGGAAGATAGGACATTACATAACTCTATCGATTCCATTCAGGCCATAGGAATCTATCATCATGGATTTCATGATTGGGATAGCCACAATGAGGCAAAAACATGACATTATTTTCATTGTAATGGATTAGTTCTCAAATATGAGTATCATGGTTACATGAAAGAAAGACATTGACACAACTAGCACGATGCAAGAATTCTTCAACCATGCTTGGGTTCATTTTGGGAGACTAACATCCATCATCTCTAACTATGATCTATACTTTGTGATTAACTTTTGGAAAGCATTTTGGGATTTGATAGGTATGTAATTAGATTGGTCAACAAATTTTCATCCTCAAATAGATGGGCAAACTGAAGTGGATAATTTCACACTTATTCATATTATGTGAATGTATAATCACATTCATACTCACACTTGGGATTAAAAATCTCTTATACATTCAACACACCTAAAATAGGGATCTCCATACCTCTAATGGCCATAGTAAATTTTAGACATGTATTTGGTTTCAACCTGTAGCTCTTCAAAACATCTCCTACCATGTCCCATCAAGCACTGATTCATGTGCATAAGAAGAACAAGCAGATAAAGCCAATAAGTTTCTATGTGACATCTAATCTATTTACTAGTAGGTTCACTAGATTCTATCTCATGCCCAATCCAAATCCAAGGAGCACCATGATGCACATCTCACACCTCATGCATCCTAATTTAATTATAAGCTTTGGTTACAACTTTATAAAGATCACATCAAAGGTCCACTTTAGAATATTAAGCATCTACACTATGGTCTATACATCATTCTATGTCCCATCAGTGGTAATGCCTTCATTTTTATCTACCATAGTACTTGGGCATGCACTCAGTCTTCAATGTGGAGAATCTCAAGCCTTACACTCCACCTATATTTGAGCCATTAGTGATACAACATCCTTCCAATTTAGATCTTAAACACTTATGCCCTATAGATAAGGCCCAGATAATTAAAGTGATATACACAAATACCTACCACGACACACATTAAATGTTTAGAATAGTCAAGATTAGGAAATATGTTGATCAAACTAAGTGGTACACTTTCTAGTAACTCTAGGTGTAGTTCTCCTAACTCTATATCATCATAATGGAGACCATTTCTCTTTAATAAAGGGTAGATTATCTATGCACTCCCCCTATGAAACCTATCTTACTCCTCATTATCTCTATTATGTAGAGTACACACCTCTCACCCAAACTTGTGCACTCCTTGCCTACAGTTCACTATAAGCTAAACATGTAAGTCCCATGTAGTTTCACTAAATTTTACACATTGAACACTATGCACTATTCACTATGCATACCATATCCTATAGTCCACACCATATCTCTTAATCTCGCATAGCTAGTAATTTTTTTCCATAGCATACATGCCTCACTAGCCCATATAGTGCATTATTTTGCACCATCTCACTAACTCTTATGCATCATATGCCTTGTATTCCTAAACCAAGTATTATGCCCACTCACCAACTATAATGAATGGGATTTCTCACACACACCTCACTCTTATGCCCATTCACAACACATCTCCTTGCATACCACTAACTTTGATGCCCTGACATGCCCCATAATTTCATTTGCTTGGCTAGCATCCACTCATGGACACGTCGACTCTGGCTATGTGCATCATAGTGATCCAACTACCATTGACACTAAAATAAGATCCTAGATTCAAATTCAAAAGTTTAAAATCTTAGACATTGATTATTCTAACCATTTCCAACTACTACATTTAAAAAGATTAACATGTCATTGATATCTTCCTTGATAACTAAAAAAAAGTTATTATCGTTCTTGTATTCTTTGTATAAATAGGTAGCATTAGCATCTCCTTAAAGATAGACATATAGAGAGATTTATTCCATTATAACATGTACTTGTAACACATAGAGCTGGCCTTGGGCTTCTACTCTATACACATAGACTATAGACATTTTACTTTGTATTCTTTTCCCTATTCTTTGTTAATGAATAAAAGTTATAGTTCCTACAATTGAAGACTTATTCTAAATTTAATGTGTTTTATTTTCTATGTTTGAACACTACACCACACATTCACTCTACATATCCATAGCTTAGTTTTCCTCACACCCCCACCCTCATGCACCTCGGTCTTGGTCCCTATGGCTCAGCTCATAATGGCCATCAACACCATGGGCATCCTATCAATAGTCATATATGTTGTTAGTGAATTCATATGTACTAGTCTATGTCACATCTCTATATCTCTGATACCCACCAAATACATTAGTATATCTTGTCAACACCATATCAATAGGAGAGGGCCTATCCATGGATAAGTATACACAAAATATACCAAACATATTTGACTATCATCACTAATTCCTTGATCGATAGATGAAAAGTGTTGGTCTCACAATTCTATTTCTCTATGAGTGTTATAAACAACACCTGATCTATTCAAATATTTGGAATCTTGGCCATATATAATAATCTCACTACCTCTAATAGCCCGACTAGCCTATCATTCTAAATATGCATCTCTAACAAGATACATGATTTTTAATCTCATGGCATAATCACAAATATTCACTCCTAAAATCACCACTATTAGTATGCTTGATCATTTTATCATCATTTCAAATATGCACTCTAAAACTTTTAGCACTTTGCAGGGTAAATCCACTAATCTACAAGGTGATTATACCATTTTATGTTTGAATCCACCACCCATAAATCTTTATCCACCCATCAAGTGATTCCACCATTTAACAGGGTGTTTTCACCACTTTTTGTGTGATTCCACCATTTTACATTTGAATCCACCACCCATCAGGTGTTTGCCACCCATTAGGTGATTCTACCACTTGACAAGGTATTTTTGTCACTTTATAAATGATTTCACTAATTTTTATGCTTTTATTCCATTTTGGATATTTTGGTGTGAAATTTTCATTTCCTCCATTTTTTTTGAAATTTTTGTACCTTATAGATGTTAATGCCATTTTGGTGATTTCAGCTCGTTTGCAAATTTTCACCATTTTTCATGTGATTATGTTAATCACTCAAATTTTCAATGATTTCACTGATTTTTAGTAGGATTTCACCAATTTCATGGGTAATTATTCCAAGAAAAAAAATTAATATAGTGAAATCACTACACTAGCACTTCTTACACTAATAAATGTAACCAAAAAGCATTTTTTTCAAAACTTAAACCTACTTATTGTTATTACTAAGAAGTGCACCCTTAAAAGAATATGTGTCTATTCTCACTCATATTAATACAATGGAAACACTCCATGGTGTGTAACATTATGTTGGAGAGAATCTCCATATGAATGAATGGTTTCCTTTAATACACTCACTCACTTCTCTCTAAACTCTCTCAGATAGTGCTTTCTTTACTAAGAAAAGGGTAAAAAGAACAATGTTAAAGCTGTAAATGAAAATGAAAATTGAAAATTTGGTATTATGCACCAATATTAGAGTCAATTATGCCTATACTTGACACACTTTGGAAGCTAAATAACTTGCACACATTCACTTTATCTTCATACAATGACTCTTGCATCAATAATTCACACAGAGGTCTTGACTAACACTCACACTATCTTGGAAAGAGTGAACAATGGTTGAATTCACTTTCAGATCAGGTATAAATTAGACTTAGACACTTGTTATGACCTATAAGAGTTCTTATTTTCTACATAAATATGAGATATTCAAATATAAACATAGGAAAAATAATCATTCACTAAGTTACATAAATGAATATTAAGAACACACTTCATGAACAACTTAAATATGGAGGAAAATTTTTTCTCTTTATTACTTAAAATGTGAGTTAGTACAAAGTTTTGGTAGAGTTTCAGTAATCCAAAATCATAATCTCCCCATAATCAATAAAAAATTAATGTACATCTAGAAAAGAATAAGAGAGAAAAGATAAGAAGCTAGAGATGAGTCCACATACAAGTCAACTATACTCCTACTTCAACTGAAATTTTGGCTCCAACTTCAACCCAACTCAAATCCCACCTCCAAATTACTACATAGTGAATTTTTAGTTCAAACTTGTCCTACATAGAATATGACACCATAAGAGAGAAAATGAGAGTTGAAAAGTCAAAGGGCTCTTCATGCAAGCTTGAGTCTTCAGTTAACTTGCTTTGATCATGCAATCACCTTGGTATTTTTTAGTTAACTCTTATTGGTATTTTATGCATCTTAAAGTTTGAATTCAGTTTACTTCACTTGCATATTGAATTGACTGTACTTATCTTGACTTCAAACTTGGAGTTTAACATGAGCTATCTTGCATGATACTTGCATGCATGTTTGGCCTCATGTTTTTTTCTAAAAATAGATAAAATTTGGTTTTATTAGAAGTGGAATGCATGTTTAATTTTGAAATTCATATCTTGTATAAAGATATGGCTCCAATATTATCCAAGACATAAACTCCATTTTTGTAGGGATATTTGAAGGCTCTTTGAAGTTGAATTTAGCTTGCTAAATTTATCCCAACATGGGTCACCATAGTTATAGAGAGGGGATAATGTGGAAGTTTAATTATCCATTAAAAATTCTTGATAAATTTTCACATGATGATGACCACATCAGCTCTTTAAACTATTTTTTCTTCCATGTGCCTATCTTGTACAACTTTGACAAGTTTCTTGAATACATTTTGAGAGATATAAACTTGATGGATATTAATAATTTTAATATATAAGGAGAAAAAATATGTTTTTAAAATAATCACCGTGGTGACATAGACCTTAAAACAAATTTTTAGCTCCAAACTCCATGTACAACTCTAAGAAACACCATTTTATGCTCTCTTGTGCTTTCTTGGACTCAAGAAACCTTGATTTGAATTAGAGGGATTAAAATGAGTTATAGGCCTCAAAAAAAAATGTAATATGAAAATTTATAGGTATAAATGGTTCAGACCTGTAAAATTTTTTAAATCTCTAAAACTCTTTACCAAACTCCCTAAGAAAAATTCATAAAAAAGTGCATACTTACTACTTCGAGGATGACCTAGAGATTTTTTCAATGAGATAAGCCTATTTTTAATTGGTTTTAATTTAATTAAATTTTATTAAAACATTTAAATTAATTATACACACTCTTAAATCAATTTTTTCCATTAGAAGGACCTGAAACACCCATTTCCAACTGCGTTTGTGAGCAAAAATGTGAAGAAACCTTCATTCCCTTCATGATCAAACCTACATTTTATCATTTTATCTATATTAATATACATTAAATAAAAAAATAAAAAATAAAGATTAAATTACATAAAAATATACCTCCATGTCAAATTTTAATATACTTCATTTTATAAAACTCAAAATATACAAATTTTGGTGTTTCCTAGTTTGCACAATTTTTTTTAAACGCATGTAGGTCTGGGTTTTTCCATTTTATTGAGTTTTATGAGAAAAAATAAATAATTATTTTTTTAATTATTACCTTTAGCAACCCTTATTATCATTTAAAAATTATATGTGTTCAAATAATCACTTAAACCTCTCAAAAATTATCATTTCTGATTGTCTCTCTTGCTTGCTTAAAACCCTGATGCTTGTACCTTTGCCTTTCTCCATTATTTTCCATGAAATTTTGATTTAAAAAGGTGTATAAAGGTATTATTTTTCTCATAATATATAACACCAATTTTTTTTAACAAATAACTCAAAAATGCAAACATACTACTTAAAACTAAGTCATCAGGGTTTAAGAAGGGTTTTAGAGCACCTATTCTTCTTAGTGATTGTTCATAAAGTTAAGTCATTATAAATTGAAAAAAATACATATAATATTTATTTAATAGGGTCAAAAAAATAAAATTAATAACATTTTAACCAAATCTTATTTAACTATATGTACTGATTATTTAAAAATTACCTTCACTAGTTTGCAAATAATAGCTAGTTAGAGGAATAAAAGAAACCTCTATCAAAATTTTGACCTATGAATTATTATTGAGAATGGTTTTGGATTAATTAAATTTTTATGATGTTTTTAATTCCCTTTTTTAACTTTAATATATGAATTTAATCTTCTTAAAAACCTTCACATAAGCAACTTTGACCAATTATGGTAAAATTATCAACAATGTTGGTGACTTTGCTAGAATGTTTGCCTACTAAACACTCAAGACCAGTAGCTTTATCCATTGGGTTATGGAGTTATGAAAACATAAAAAATATAAAACTAAAAATTGCTTTTCAATCAACTCTAAAAATTATAATTCCCTCAAGCAATTACAATACTTATGAATAAGCACTTATTAAATTGAAAATTAGAATAACTACCAACTAAAACATGTGCAAGATAACACTTAGATGATAATTAAAAATAAAACTACTAAAATAATTTGATAACATCACTTAGATTAAAAATTAAATCTAACACTACTAACAACATGTACAAAAATCAATATCTACCTTGATCAAAATAAAAACCTCTTAGGTCCTTTCCATGTGGTTGATGAAGATGAAGAACATAATATTGTTTAAGTGTCATTCTAGTTGGATCATCTCTTTTCTTGATTTTCAACTGATTTTATTTATTTCCAAGTGAATTTATTGAAGCTAAAATATCACTAATATAAACATACTCATCATGTAGTCCAATACTCACATCATGTTTCTTTTCAATACTACGAGAGCTCTCTAATGTAACCACATTCTAATTTACCTTCACAGTCAATTTATCAATGTCTTCACAAATATATATAGGCCTAAAAATATTCTCAAAGTATTAAATCAACTCAAAATACTTTTTCCATAAGTCATAAAAACCATTTTTATTCTCACTGTTAGCTTCTTGAGGTCCACTAGAAATCATTACATCTTCTTTTGTATCTTTACTTAGCTCATGCATAGGATAGTTACCTTGTGAAACCACTACTGTAATCTCATTAGCTACTATCATATATTATGGAAAATCTTCATGATAGACTTATTTAAGCTCACTTATATCTTCAATCTGATTTTTATCTTTAATATCTACAACATGATCTTCTTCTATGCCAAATTGAAGCTCATCTGACCAACGCAACTCTTGATCATCCTCTTTTGACAAATTTTCCTCTTCACCTGCATGTTATTCTTTTTACTTCCATACAATAGGTAATTATTCAAAAAGGGAGATGATGGGAATTCAATATGTTCCATTTGGTGGCATAGGAATATAAGACATTATTGTTTCTCTTGAATGGGCTTTGGGATTGAAGAGGAATTAAGAAGGCTTTTATTCAATATTTATTTGAAAAGGGAGAAAGAAACTTGTGTTAGGGTGTCATGATTCAATGCTTCATACTTATCTCTCCACTCAAAAACAAATATATCACAATCATCTACATGGAAAACTTAATTTTGAGGGATGGGTATAGGGTTCAATAAACTTGGAAACTTTCTTAGTTGGGCTTCTACAACTTTCTCCTCTTGATTTTGGATAGGCATGGAAAAAGGCTCTTTCTCAAGATTATGCATGACATAACTAGGGGTCTTAATACAAAAATGTTTTAAATATGGAATGGTCTTAGGATATTTTATAGGATTAGGATTATTAAAAATTGTAATTTTGAAATAGGTATATTCTATTTTAGGTTCAAGGGATTCTAGTTCTTATTTTTAACATGGAATTTTGGACTCAATTCTTTGTCCTATCATGGAGAACTATTATATTTATTCTCTTGTAGACTAATTATCTATTTTAAATTATTATATCTCTTAATCATGTATATAGGCATAATATATAAACTCTTATTGATGCCTATTATATACCTCTTCCCTATCAATATCCATACATTACCTCTCAAAGTCATCTATTATCTCTTGCACACTTTTTTTAGGTTGATTGGAAACAACTTGATTTTACTAAGGTTGATTGGAAACATGATTGGAGGAGGGACGACTGTAAACGTAATAATAATACTTATATATTACTAGTTCATTTCCACTTTAGGTGAATCCATAAATATTCTCATCTTAATATGAAGAATGTAAAGGTATAAAAGCTACATTTTCATAAGAATGAAGGATTGAAATACATACTAATTGATGTTTTTAGCTACTTGAATTACTCAAGATAATTATATATAACTTGAATTCATAGGATTTTGAGTAATTTTATAATGTCTTTGATATAACTTTATAAAACTAGCTATGATCTTTAGTAATCTCCTATGTTATTATCCTATCAGACATACTAGAAACTATTATCACTCAGAAGTGCACCCTTGCATGAACGTGTGAATGTTCTCACTCCTATTGATATAATGTAAACTTTCTAAGGTGTGAGAGCTTATGTTGAGATAATATCTATATGAAGGTTTGTTTCCCTATGGTACACTCACCCACTTTTATCTAAAATATCTCAAGTAGTACTTTCTTGGCTCATAAAAGGGTAAAAGGAACAATGCAAAAGCTGAAAATAGAAATGAAAATTAAAACTTTGGGGTGATGCACTAATATTAGATTCAATTATGCCTATAATTGATATAATTTATAAGATAAATAACTTCTAAAAATTCATTTTATATTCATACAATGACTCTTGCATCAATAATTCATAGGGAGATCTTCACTAACATTTACACTAGCTTGGAAGGAATGAACAATAGTTAATTTCACTTCCAAATTAGGTAGAAATTATACTTCAACCCTTGGTATGATCTATAAGAGTTCTTATTTTCTACATAGAGGTGAGATATTCAAACATAAAGATAAGAAAAAAAACCACTCACTAAATTACATCAATGAATATTAAGAACACATTTCATGAACAACTTGAAGATGGAGGAAAAATTTAGCTTTTTATTGTTTCAAAGGTGAGTTAGTAAAAAAATTTGGTAGAGATTCAGTAATCCAAAATCAAAACCTCCCCATAATAATTAAAAAATGAATGTAAATATATATAATAAGAAGAGAGAGAAGATAATAAAATAGAGATGAATCCACATGCAAGCCAACTTTAGTCTTGCTTCAATTGAAACTTTAAATCTAAATTCAACCCAACTCAACTCTAACCTCCAAATTACTAAATAGTAAATTTGGATTTCAAAATTATCCCACATGGAATTTGGAACCATAAGAGAGAGAAGGAGATATGACAAGTTAAAGGGCTCTTGATTCAAGCTTGAGTCTTGAGTTAACTTGCTTTGATCATGAAAATTGAATCATAAGAATATGAAGAGAACCTATTTGGCTTGGGAGGAAGACCTATAGATAAGAAATCACTAAAGCAAACTTATTTATTAGATAGATGGTTAGGTGGATTGCCTAGAAATAGATATATCCTAGAAGTGAGATCTTCCTTATGGGATATTAATATATACATTTCAAATAATTAAGTTTATAGAACTAGAAAGAAGGTACTTGCATCAATTAAAGAAGATTACTAAAACTAAACACAAGAATGCTTGTTAAGAAAATAGACTAGAAATGATCAAATTAGTGATAAACTAATTAATACTAGTGCTAAGGGGTTAGGGTATGCTTCAAAATTTTGAAAAAGGTTTGTGAGTGGTCAAAAACATAGAAAATTGGATTTGATTGGGGTTAGGTAGGTGAAAATAGGTTGCTAGTTTTTCTACCACAGGTGACCATTGGTGGTTGGGTTAACCATCGATGGTTATGCCTGACCATCAGTGGTTGGGTTTTGATTGTTGATGGTTGAATATGTATTTATAGGTTTTATCAACACAAGATGATGGGATTATACAAATGGATTCTAGGAATTGGTCAAGGGATAGATTGATTGGGAAATGGAATAAAAGTACATGAATAGCAATAACAAAACAACTGTCTTACCATAAGTTGATTGGGTGAGTGGTTGATGTATTTAGCCTATTTGTGAAATATGGCTTGATTATAGTAGATTAATGGTACCTAAAAACTTTGTTGAGAGGTGATGGTGAGTTGGATCTCAATAATATGGTTGATAATGCTTGATACTGTTGATGACATTGATTGACCTGATTGACCTATAAAAGAAAACACCTGAGTGCATGAGCTCTTGATAATTATTTTAGATATATTTGACCTCCCAGAACTCTCTCTCTTATAGGAATGAGCAAGAGGTGGAAGTGAAAGTGTGATTGGGTCATATAAATATAATATATTTATGTAAAGGCCTGCAACACAAATTAGACAAGGTTACATTTATAAATGGGTTGGTAGAGTTTGTATGCTCTTGGCTAAAAGGTAGACCCTAACCATCAATGGTTAGGGGTTCCCAAGGCTGACCATCAATGGTCACCTCAACAATAAATGGTTAGGTTCCATAGGGATAGGTCCTAAAGGCCATAGTTATTCAGTTAGATGAAACTGAGTGCAAATTAGTTGGTTTAAGCCTGATAGGTGTAAGTTGGTCTAAGGGGCCCCTAGGGTAGGTCCACGGGTATTTTTGACATTCAAAATCATAAGTGTGTATATTTTTGTTGTCTACATCTCCCCATAATAGATAACACCAATTTTATTTTATTTTAAATAACTCAAAAATGCAAACATCCTACTTAAAACTGAGCCATTGGGGTTTAAGAAAAGTTTTAGAGTACCTATTCTTCTTAACAATTGTTCATTAAGTTAAACCACTATAATTTTAAAATAATGTATGGAATATTTATTGAATATAGGCCCAAAAATCACATTAATTCCATTTTAACCAACTCTTATTTACCTTTATGTACCAAGTATTTGAAAATTACCTTCACTAGTTGGCAAATAATAGCTAGCTAGAGGAATAAAAGTAACATCTATCAAAATTTTGACCTATAAATTTTTTATGAGCATGGTTTTTTCCTAATGAAAGTTTTATGATATTTTTAATACATTTTTTGACCTTTAAATCATGAATTTAGTCTTCTTAAAAACCTTCACATAAGCAACTTTGACCAATGGTGGTGAAATTATCAACATTCTTATTGACTCTGCTAGGATGTTTTCCTAATAAATAGTCAAGACTAGTACCTTTATCCATTGGGTTATGGAGTTATAAAAACACCACCAAATATAAAACTAAAAATTCTTTTCAATCAACTCTAAAATTGAGAATTCCCTCAAGCAATTACAATACTTGTGCATAAGCACTTATTGAATTGAAAACTAGAATAACTACCAACTGAAACATGTGAAAGATAACACTTAGAGGATAGTTAAAAAAACAAATAATAGCAACATATAAATAATATCACTTAGAGGAAAAATTAAATCTAACACTACTAACAACATGTAAAACAATAAATATACACATGGATCAAAATAAAAACTTTTTAGGTCCTTTCCATGTGGTTGATGAAAATGAAGAATAAACTATTGTTTAAATATCATTCTGGTTGGATCATCTCTTTTCCTGCTTGTCAACCAATTTGGCTTGTCTCCAAGTGAATAAATGGAAGAGAACATATCACCAATATAAACATACTCATCATGTGGTTTAATACTCACCTCATATTTCTCTTCAACAGTATGAGAGCTCTCCAATGTAATCACATTCTAATTTACCTTCGTAGTTACTTTATCAATGTCTTCACAAAGAGATGTAGGCCTAAAAATATTCTCAAAGTCTTGAATCAACTTGAATTGATACTATCATAAGACATAAAAATATTTTTGATCCTCACTTGTAGCTTTTTGAGGTTTACTAAAAATCATTACATCTTTTGTATCATTACTAGCTCATACATAAGATAGTTACCTTGTGAAACCACTACTATAATCTCACTAGCTACTATCATATCTTATGGAACACATTCATGATAAGCTTATTGAATCTCATTCATATCTTTAATCTGATTTTGATCTTTAAGAGATTCAACATGATCTTCTTCTATGTCAAATTGAAGCTCATTTGACCAACACAACTCTTGATCATTCTCTTTTGACAAATTCTCCTTTTCACGTGCATGATATTCTTTCACTTTCCATACAATAGGTAATTATTAAAAAAAAGAGATGGTGGGAAGGTAAGAGGTTCCATTTGGTGGCATAGGAATATATAACATTATTTCTTCTCTTTAATAGGGTTTGGGATTGAAGAGGCATTAAGAAATATTTTATTCAATATTTATTTGAAAAAGGAGAAAGAAACTTGTCTTAGGGATTCATGATTCAATGCTTCATACTTATCTCTCCACTCAAAAATAAATATCTCGTATTCATCTTCATGGATAAGTTAATTTTTAGGTATGGGTATAGGGTTCAAGAAACTTGTAAACTTTCTTGGTTGGCTTCTACAACTTTCGCATCTTGATTTTGGATAGGCATGGGAAAAGACTCTTTCTCAAGAGTATACATGAAATAATTATGGTTCTTGGTATAATAAGGTTTTTAATATGGAATTGTCTTAGGATGTTTCATAGGATTAATATTATTAAAACTTGTAATTTTGAAGCAGGTATATTTTGTTGAAGGATCAAGGGATTCTAGTTCTTGCTTTCAACATGGAAATTTGGACTCAATTCTTTGTACTATCATGGGTAGCTATCATATTCATTCTATTTTAGCCTAATTATTTATTTTAAATTATTATATATCTTGTTGATATACATAGGCTTGATATTAAAGCACTTATTGATGTTTATTATATACCTCTTCCTTATCAATATCCATACATTGCCTCTCAAAGTCAACTATTATCTCTTGCACACTTTTTGCAAGTTGATTGGAAACAACTTGATTTTGATAAGGCTGATTGAAAACATGATTGGAGGTGGGAGAGTTGTAAATGTCATGATAATACTGATATATTACTAGTTCAGTGTCACTTTAAGTGAATCCATAAATATTCTCATCTTAATATGAAGAATATGAAAGTATTAAAGATACATATTCATAAGAATAGAGGATTGAAATACATACCAATTGATGTTCTTAGGTACTTGGATTACTCAAACCAATTATATATAACTTTGAGTCACCGCAAGTAGATTACTTATAGAATGTCCTTCCTACAAATTGTTAAAATTAGCACTGATCTTTAGCAATCTTATGTGTTGGGCATGCTATAAATTGTTATCACTCAGAAGTTCACCCTTGCAAGAACATGTGCATGTTCTCACTCTTATTGATATAATGAAAAATATCCAAGGTAGGGGACCTTATTTTGAATATAAAATCTATATGAAGGGTTTTTTTCCCTTTGGTACACTCACCCATTTCTCTCTAAACTCTCTCAGATAGTGCTTTCTTGACTAATAAAGGGGTAAAAGGAACAATGTTAAAGCTAAAAATAGAAATGAAAATTAAAACATTGAGGTGATTCACCAATATTATATTAAATTATTCCTATACTTGATACACTTTTTAAGCTAAATAACTTTCACATATTTACTTCATCTTCATACAATGACTCTTGCATGAATAATTCACAGGGAGATCTTCACTAACTCTCACACTATCTTGGAAAGAATCAATAATAGTTAATTTCACTCCCAGATTTGGTAGAAATTAGACTTAGATACTTGGTATGACCTATAAGATTTTTTATTTTATATATAGAGGCCACATATTCAAACATAAACATAGGAAAAATAATCATTCACTAAGTTACATCAATGAATATTAACAACACACTTCATGAATAACTTGAAGATGGAGGAAAAATTCAGCTCTTTATTAATTCAAAGATGAGTTAGTACAAAATTTTGGTAGAGTTTTAGTAATCCAAAATCATAGTCACCCCATAATCATTAAAAAATGAATGTACATCTAGAAAAGAAGAAGAGAGAGAAGACAAGAAGATAGAGATAAGTCCACATACAAGTTAAGTTTACTCCTGCTTTAACTAAAACTTCAACTCTAAATTCAACCCAAAATAATGCAAACACCTTGGTATTTTTAGTTAACTTTTATTGGTCTTTCATGCATCTTGAAGTTTTAATTTATTTTACTTCACTTGCATATTGATTTTATTGGACTTATCTTGACTTCAAACTTGGAGTTCAACTTGAGTTATCTTGCATGCAAATTGCATGCATGTTTGGTCTCATGTCTTTTTAAAAAATAGTATAAAGGGGGTGTAGTAGAAGTGGAATTCATGTTAAATTTTGAAATTAATATATTATATTAAAATATGTCTCTAATATTATCCAATATTTAAACTCCACTTATCCACCTTTTCATGTTTTGGAACTCCACTTTTGTAGGTCTAATTGAAGGCTCTTTGAAGTTTACTTGAACTTGATAAATTTAGTCAAAAATGGATCACCATACTTATAGATAGAGGATAATGTGGATTTTTAATTATCCATTAAATATTCTTTATAAATTTTCACATGATGATGACCACATCAGCTCTTTAAACAAGTTCTTCTTTCATGTGCCTATCTTCTACAACTTTGACAAGTTTCTTAAATATATTGTGAGAGATAGAAACTTGATGGATATACATAATTTTAATATATAAGGAAAAAATATGATTTTAAAATAATCACCATGGTGACACAAACCTTAAAACAAATTTTTAGCTCGAAACTCCATGTACATCTCAAAAAACATCATTTTCTACTCTATTGTGCTCTCTTGGACTCAAAAACCCTAATTTGGATTAAGGGGTTTAAAATGAGTTACAAGCCTAAAAAAAATTTGATAATATTATAATTTTATATTTATAATTGGTTCATACCTATTAAAAATTTAAAATCTCTAAGACTCTTCACCAAACTCCCTAAGAAAAATTCATAAAAAAGTGTTTGCTTACTGCTTCGGGGATGACCTAGAGATTTTTTCAATAAGGTAAGATTATATTGAATTGGTTTTAATTGAATTAAAATTTATTAAAACATTTAAATTAATTATACACACTCTCAAATCAATTTTTTTCATTGGAAGGACCTAAAACACCCATTTTTAAATGCACTTATGAGCAAAAAACTAAAGAAACCTTCATTCCCTTCATGATCAGACCTATATTTTTTATTTTTATCTCTATTATGATACATTAAAAATATTTAAAAAAATTAAATATTCAAGGACATAAAAATATAATTCAATTTCAAATTTCAATATATTTCATTCAATAAAACTCAAAATATACATTTTTTGGTGTTTTTTAGTTTGCACAGTTTTTTAAAAATAAATGTAGGTCTATGTTTTATCATTTTATTGATTTTTATAAGGAATAAATATGTAATTATATTTTAATTATTACCTTTAATAACCCCTCTTATCATTAATATAATTTTATGTGTTCAACTAATCACTTAAACTTCTCAAAAATTATCTTTTTTGACTGTCTCTCTTTCTTGCTTAAATCCCTGATGTTTGTACCTTTGATTTTATCCATTATTTTCCATGAAATTTTTATTTATGAATGTGTATAAATGTATTATTTTCCATATAATATAAAATACCAATTTTATTTTTTAACAAATATCTCAAAAATGCAAATATCCTACTTAAAACTAAGCCATTGGGGTTTAAGAAGGGTTTTAAAGCACTTGTTCTTCTTAACAATTTTTCATAAAGTTAAACCACTATAACTTGAAATAAATGAATGTAATATTGATTTAATGTGGGCCCAAAACTCATCCTAATACCATTTTAATGAACTATTCTTTATATTTATGTATTGAGTATTTGAAAATTACCTTCACTAGTTTGTAAATAACAGCTAGTTAGAGGAATAAAAGAAACCTCTACCAAAATTTTGATCTATGAATTTTTTTTAGAATATTTTTTTCCTGATGAAAGTTTTATGATATTTTTAATACCTTTTTTTACCTTTAATACATGAATTGAGTCTTCTTAAAAACTTTCACACAAACAACTTTGACCAATGGTGGTAAAATTATCAACATTCTTGGTGACTTTGCTAAGATTTTTGCCTAATAAACACTCAAGACCGGTAGCTTTATCCATTGGGTTATTGAGTTATGAAAAAAATCATAAAATCTAAAATTAAAATTTATTTTTCAATCAACTCTAAAATTGATAATTCCCTCAAGCAATTATAGTACTTGTGCATAAATACTTATTGAATTGAAAACTAGAATAACTACCAACTGAAATATGTACAAGATAACACTTAGAGGATAGTTAAAACTAAAACTACTAATTTTTTTTGAATAACATCACTTGGAGGCAATATTAAATTTAACACTACTAAAAACATGTGCAATAATCAAAATCCACCTGGATTAAAATAAAAACCTCTCAGATCCTTTCCATGTGGTTGATGAAAATGAAGAATAAAATGTTGTTTAACTATCATTCTAGTTAGATCATCTCTTTTAATTCTTGTCAAATAATTTGGCTTATCTATAAGTGAATCAAATAAATGAAACATATCATTAATATAAACATACTCATCATGTGGTTTAATACTCACCTCATGTTTCTCTTCAACACTATGAGAGCTCTCCAATGTAACAACATTATAATTTACCTTCACAACCACTTTATCAATATCTTCATAAAGAAATTTAGGCCTAAAAATATTCTCAAATCCTTAAATCAACTCAAATTACTACTACCATAAGTCATCAAAACCTGTTTGATCCTTACTTGTAGCTTATTGAGGTTCACTAAAAATCATTACATCTTCTTTTGTATCTTTACTTAGCTCATGCATAGGATAGTTACCTTGTGAAACCACTACTGAAATATCACTAGCTACTATCATATTTTATAAAACATGTTTTTGATAGGCTTATTATATCTCATTTATAGAAAAAATCTGATTTTTCTCTTCCAGAGCTGCAATATGATCTTTTATGTCAAATTGAAGCTCATTTGACCAACACAACTCTTGATCATCCTCTTTTGACAAATTCTTCTCTTCGCATGCATGTTATTTTCTTTACTTCCATACAATAAGTACTTATTCAAAAATGGAGATGGTAGTAAGGCAAGAGGTTCCATTTGGTGGCATAGAAATATAGGACATTATTATTGCTCTTGAATGGGATTTGGGATTGAAGAGACATTAAGAAAGATTTTATTCAATATTTCTTTGAAAAAGGGGAAATAAACTTGTGTTATGGATTCATGATTCAATTCTTCATACTTATCTCTCCACTCAATAATAAATATCTCACATTCATCTTCATGGACAAATTAATTTTGATGGATGGGTAGAGGGTTCAATAAACTTGGAAACTTTCTTGGTTAGGCTTCTACAACTTTCTCCTCTTAATTTTGGATAGGCATGGGAAAAGGCTCTTTCTCAAGAGTATGCATGACATAATTAGGGGTCTTGTTCCAATAAGGTTTTAAATATGGAATGGTATTATGATTTTTCATAGGATTAAGATTCCTAAAACTTTTAATTTTGAAGTGAGTATATTTTGTTGAAGGTTCAAGGGATTCTAGTTCTTGTTTCCAACATGGAATTTTGGACTCAATTATTTGTACTGTCATGGGTAGCTATTGTATTTATTCTCTTATAGACTAATTATTTATTTAAAATTATATCTATTTCTGATATATATAGGATTAATATGCAAGCTCTTATTTATGCCTATTATGTAACTCTTCCCTATCAATATACATGCATTGCCTCTCAAAGTCAACTATTATCTTTTGCACACTTTTTTTAGGTTGATTGGAAACATGATTGGAGGTGGGAGGGTTTTAAATGTCATGATAATACTAGTTCAATTCCCATTTAGGTGAATCTATTAATATTATCATCTTAATATGAATAGTATGAAGGTAAAAAAGGTACATCTTCATAAGAATGGAGGATTGAAATACATATCAATTGATATTTTTAGGTACTTAGATTACTCAAGATAATTATATATAAATTGGAGTCAGTAGACATTTATTACTTGAGGAATTTACTTGCTTCAAATTTCTAAAACCAACACTGATCTTTAGTAATCTTTTGTGTTATTATTCCATCGAGCATCTAGAAATTGTTATCACTCAGAAGTGCACCCTTTCAAGAACGTGTGCATCTTCTCAATCATGTTGATATAATGGAAATTTTCCAAGGTGTGGGACCTTATTTTTGAGATAATATATATATGAAGGGTTGTTTCCATTTGGTACACTCACCCACTTCTCTCTAAACTCGCTTAGGTAGTGTTTTCTTGACTGATAAAAGGGTAAAAGGAACAATGCTAAAGCTAAAAATAGAAATGAAAATAAAAAATTTGAGATGATGCACTAATATTAGAGTCAATTATTCCAATACTTTATACACTTTAGAAGCTACATAACTTTCACACATTCACTTCAGATTTATACAATGACTCTTGCATCAATAATTCACAGGGAGATCTTCACTAACACTCACACTATCTTGGAAAGAATGAATAATAGTTAATTTCACTTCTATATTATGTAGAAATTATAATTATACACCTGTTATGACCTATAAGAGTTCTTATTTTCTATATAAAATTAATATATTTAAACATAAATATAGAAAAAATAATCATTCACTAAGTTACATCAATGAATATTAAGAACACACTTCATGAACAACTTGAAGATGGAGAAAAAATTCAGCTCTTTATTGATTCAAAGGTGAGTTAGTACAAAATATTGGTAGATTTTAATTAATAAAAAATCATAATCTCCCCGTAATCATTCAATAATTAATGTACATATAGAAAAGAAGAAGAGAGAGAAGATAAGAAGATAGAGATGAGTCCACATGCAAGTCAACTTTACTCCTACTTTAACTAAAACTTCAGCTCCAAATTTAACCCAGATCAACTCTCACCTCCAAATTAATAAATAGTAAATTTGGAGTTCAAATTTTTCTTGCATGGAATATGGCACCATAGGAGAGATAAGAAGAGTTGACAAGTCAAAGGTCTTTTCATGTAAGCTTGAGTCTTGAGTTGACTTGATTTGATCATGAAAACACCTTGGTATTTCTTAGTTAACTCTTATTGGTATTTAATTCATCTTAAATTTTTACTTTAGTTTAATTCACTTTCATATTGATTTTATTATACTTATCTTGAATTTAATCTTGGAGTTTAATTTGAGCTATCTTGTATGCATGTTTGGCCTCATGTCTTTTCTAAAAATATCCCAAAGGGGGGTGTAGTACAATTGTAATACATGTTTAATTTTGAAAGGAATATATTATATAATAATGTTTCCAATATTATCCAATACTTAAACTCCACTTATCCACCTTTTCATGTTTGGAAATTCCACTTTTGTAGGGCTAATTAAAAGCTTTTTGAAGTTGACTTGAAATTGCTAAATTTATCCAAAAATGGGTCACCATAGTTAGAGATAATGTATCATGTGGATTATTAATTATCCATTAAATATTATTGATAAATTTTCACATGATGATGACCACATCATCTTTTTAAACTAGTTTTTCTTTCATGTGCCTATCTTATGCAGTTTTGACAAGTTTATTTAATGCATTGTGAGAGCCAAAAACTTGATGGATATACATAATTTGAATATATAAGGGGAAAAAATATTATTTTAAAATAATAACCATGGTTACATATACCTTAAAACAAATTTTTATCTCTAAACTCCTTGTACATCTCTAAAAAACATTGTTTTATGCTTTCATGTGCGCTCTTGGACTCAAAAAATCAGGATTTAGATTAGGAGGTTTAAAATGAGTTAGAATCCTCACCATAAATTGATAATATTCTCATTTTATATGTATAATTTTTTCATACCTATAAAAAATTTAAAACCTCCAAAACTCTTCACCTCTCTAAGAAAAATTCATAAAAAAAGTGCATGCTTGCTACTCCGAGGATGACCTAGAGATTTTTTTAATGAGATAAACCTATTTTGAATTTATTTTAATTTAATTAAAATTTATTTAAACATTTAAATTAATTATACACACACTCAAATAAAATTTTTTTAGTGGAAGTACCTAAAACACCCATTTCTAACTGCATTTATGAGCAAAAAAGTGAAGAACTTTCTTTCCCTTCACGATCAAACCTATATTTTATCATTTTATCTCTTTTAAGATAAATTATAGATATAAAAAAAAATTAAACATTAAATTACATAAAAATATACCTTCATGTCAAATTTTAATATATTTCATTTAATAAAACTCAAAATATGCACTTTTTGGTATTTCCTAGTTTGCACAAAAAAATTTAAACACATGTAGGTTTGTATTTTGCCATTATATTAACTTTTATGAAGAAAAAATACCAAATTTTTTTTTAATTATTGCCTTTAATAACCCCTATTATAATTCCAATAATAATATGTGTTCAACTAATCACTTAAACCTCTTAAAATTGCCTTTTTTGATTGTCTCTCTTGCTTGCTTAAATCCCTGATTATTATACCTTTTTCTTTATCCATTATTTTCAATAAATTTTTTGCTTTATTAAGGTTTATAAAGGTATTTTTTTAAAATAATGTATAAAACCAATTTTATTTTTTTAAAAATAATTCAAAAATGCAAACATCATGTTTAAAACTGAGTCATTAGGGTTTAAAAAAAGTTTTAGAGCACCTGTTCTTATTAAAAATTGTTCATAAAGTTAAACAACTATAACTTGAAACCAATGAATATAATATTGATTTAATATGGGCCAAAAACTCACATTAATAACATTTTAACTAAATCTTACTTTCCTTTATGTACCGAGTATTTGAAAATTATCTTCACTAGTTTGCAAATAACAGCTAATTAGAGGAATAAAAGAAACCTCTATCAAAATTTTGACCTGTGAATTTTTCTATGTATAGTTTTGTCCTGATGAAAGTTTTATGATGTTTTTAATATCATTTTTTCCTTTAATAAATGAATTGAATCTTATTAAAAACCTTCACACAATCAACTTTGACCAATGGGTGTGAAATTATCAACATTCTTGGTGACTTTACTATGGTGTTTGCTTGATAAACACTCAAGATAAGTAGCTTTATCCATTGGGTTATGGAGTTATGAAAACATAACCAAATATAAAAATAAAAATTTATTTTTAATCAACTCTGAAATTTATATTTTCCTCAATAAATTACAATACTTGTGCATAAGCACTTATTAAATTGAAAACTAGAATAACTACCAACTGAAACATGCACAAGATATCACTTAGAGGATAGTTAAAACTAAACTAATAACAACATTTTAATAACATAAATTGGAGTAAAAATTAAATCTAACATTAATAACAACATGTACAATAATCAAGATCCACCTTGATCAAAATAAAAACCTCTCAGGTCCTTTATATGTAATTGATGAAATGAAGACCAAACTGTTATTTAAATACCATTCTGATTGGATCATATCTTTTCATACTTGTCGACTGATTTGTCTTCTCTCCAAGTGAATCAACTAAATAAAAAATGTCACCAATATAAGCATACTCATCATGTGGTTTAATACTCACCTCATGTTTCTCTTCAACACTATGAGAACTCTCTAATGTAACCACATTCTAATTTACCTTCTCAACCGATTTTATCAATATTTTCACAAAGAGATGTAGGCCTACAAAGATTCTTAGTGTCTTAAATAAAATCAAATTAATACTACATTAATTCATCAAAACCTTTTTGATCCTCACTTGTATCTTCTCTAGGTTCACTAAAAATCATTACATCTTATTTTGTATCTTTACTTAGCTCATGAATAGGATAGTTACCTTGTGAAACCACTACTACAATCTCACTAGCTAATATCATATCTTATGGAACATCTTCATAATAGGTTTATTGAATCTCATTTATAGTTACAATCTGATTTTTATCTTTAAGAGCTGAAACATGATCTTCTTCTATATCAAAAATCTGATTTGACCAAGACAACTCTTGATCATCCTCTTTTGACAAATTCTCCTCTTCATCTGCATGTTATTATTTTGCCTTCCATACAATAGGTACTTCTTCAAAAGGGGAGATGGTGGAAAGGTAAGAGGTTTTATTTTTTGGAATAGGAATATAGAACATTATTATTGATCTTGAATGGGCTTTGAGATTGAAGAGGCATTAAGAAGGCTTTTATTAATTTTTTCTTTGAAAAAGGGGAAAGAAACTTGTCTTAGGGCTTCATTCTTCATACTTATGTCTCCACTCAACAATAAATCTCTCACATTAATCTTCATGGACAACTTCATTTTGAGGTATGGGTATAGTATTTAAGAAACTCCAAAAATTTATTGGTTTGGCTTTCACAACTTTCTCCTCTTGATTTTGGATATGCATGGGAAAAGGTTCTTTCTCAAGAGTATGCATGACATAATTAGGGGTCTTGGTTCAAGAAAGTTTTCAAGATAGAATGGTCATAGGCTCTTTTATAGGACTAAGATTCTTAAAAATTATAATTTTAAAGTAGGTATATTATGTTGAAGGTTCAAGGGATTCTAATTCTTCTTGTTTTCAACATGGAATTTTGGACTCAATTCTTTGTACTATCATAGGTTGTTGTTGTATTTATTTTCTTGTAGCCTAACTATTTATTTTCAATTATTATATATATTTCTGATGTATATAGGCCTGATATGTAATCTCTTATTGATGTATATTGTATACCTCTTCCCTATCAATATCCTTAATTACCTCTCAAAGTCAACTATTATCTCTTGCACACTTTTTTCAGGTTGATTGGAAACAACATGATTTTCCTAAGGCTGATTGGAATTATGATTGGAGGTGGGAGGGTTGTATATGTCATGAGAATACTGATATCTTTCTAGTTTAGTGCCACTTGAGGTGAATATATAAATATTATCATCTTGATATGAATAATATGAAGGTACAAAAGCTACATTTTCACAAGAATAGTGGATTAAAATACATACCAATTGATGTTTTTAGGTACTTGGATTACTCAAGATAGTTGTATATTAAATAGAGTCACTAGATGTTTAGTACTTGAGGAATATACTTGCTAAAAATTGATAAAACCATCACTGATATTTAAAAATCTTCTATGTTATTGTCCCATTGGGTGTGCTAGAAACTAGTATCACTTAGAAGTGCACCTGTGTAATAACATGTGCATGTTCTAACTCATATTGATATAATGGAAACTCTCCAAGGTGTAGGAACTTATATTAGAGATAATATCTAGATGATCTTTGAGGATAGTATTCATGTGGTAGTTGGTTATATGGTTATGATATGGGAAATATATTCCCATATGATTGTTATCACCCATAAAGTAATCTGAGTGGTTTATTCCTCCTTTATAGGAGGTTGTTTCTCCTATTATATGGCTATTTATTAGTCTCAATTATAGAAGTTTAATTAATCCTAAATATTATAATATAATTTTAGTGTTTTATTTTGTTGTCTTTGGCTTCATGATTAATCAATAATGATATTATGCACCTCTCACATCTAGTATCAGAGAAGGATGGTCTATTATTATGAAGAGGGTCAGATCTATTCTATAACCCCATATAATGGCAAACATTAATTGACATAATTTTTTAGTTTTAGATGTGTGCTAGAATGAATATAAGTATTCAATGTCATTTGATTCATTCTTGAGAGAATGTATCTATTGCACATTTCTATAAAATTTTATTTTGCTCAAATTATATTTGCTTAGAAATTTGATGTAGAATAATTTTATTTGGTGTGGTATCTAGATCTTGAATCATCCAATTTGTGTTATCTTTAAAAGTTATTTGCATTAAAAATAATTTACTTGGATGCATTATTGAGAGCCATTCCACATATTTGATCTACACTAGTGGCAAAAATTCATTTATGGCTCTAGCTAAGTTTTGGTCAAGAAGGATAGCATTGGATACAACCAATTTACCATGCATTTACTTAGACAAAACATAAATTATAGTGCATATGTGTGTTGATTCTCTTATCAATTAATAGCTATTAAGTTCATTTTATGGACTCCCATATAGTCTCAACATAGGTCTGCATGGCTTGATTCTATTTATCCATAGTGAATGAAAGCAGTGGATGATCACAAGCCACCACTATAAGTTTCAAAGAACCTCTCCAAATATATTTGGTGTGAATACTTCAGACTCAATGTTAGAATTCTTCAAACTCAAGGCATTGAATTCTTCTCAAACATCAACTTCAAAAATCAATATGTGTTAGAGGATACATTGAAATTGGAATTGTGTACTATCATATGATCTCACTGTCCAAACACCTAATTGGAGAAAGGGAGATTTACCCTGATCCAGAAGATAAACCTATATGAAGTCACACGATATATTTTTTCCAAAACATAGTTTATTTAATTAGATATGCATGTAGTCCATTGACACCTGTTCTTCTCACGGCTCCTATCATCACACATTTTCCACAACATCAAGATTTCACCAAATTGATGTCCTTCCTTCTCTATCAATCGTAGGTGTCATAATAAATAGTTTGCATTAAGTCATTTAGTCTATCCATATATTAATTTTATATTTATCTATCTACATCATGTCAATAATGGTTAAGAGTTTAAAATCTAGATATATTTAGTTTTTTGGTATTATAACCAATCTTTACCCAAATAAAACAAGAATATATTTTGTCTTATTTGGTCAATTGTCTGTTTAAATATGTATAAATATATATTTTGTCTTATATTATTACACATAATATTTTTTAGTGTTGGTCAAAAATTGATTTATGTTTAAAATGATCTTTAGTCATAAATTTGAGTCATAATTCCATTTTAAAGTTTGTTAAGTCTAGATTTGGCATTTATGTCAAAGTATGTCATTATAAGTAATCATGTTGATCTAAATAAAAAATTATTAGTCATGGTTTTTTATTAATATCATAGTTATTTTTAAAGTCTTTAGGTCTTATTTAGGTGATTACTAGGAAAATAATTTATATTATTTATACAGACATAGTATTGGTGTAAGTTGATGTCCTTAGTTTGCCAAAATTGTGAGGAATGCATATTGGTTAAAATGAGTAAAAGAGAAAACAAAATGAAGGTAGAAAAAAATGAAAATAACTTTAAAATGTACATATTTAAGGTATTGAAGCAGGTGCACCTAGAGATTGATACTTCCAGCAAAGGTATGCATATAATAAATTCTTTTATTAATGATATCTTTAATAAATTAGCTCACAAGGCATATAAGCTTGTTAATCACAACAAGAATACAAATATTACATCCAAGAAAATTTAGATCATTGTGTGTCATTTCTTGTCAAGAGAACTAGCTAAACATACCATTTCTGAAGGTACCAAGGCCATCACCAAATTTACCAAATCTTGAGTAAGTAGTTTTAGTAATTGAAGAAAAGAGGCACAGGAGGTTGGAGGTCTTTTAGTGACCTCTCTTCAATCACCAATGATGGAGATGCACTAATATACTAGTGACATTTAGTATGGTGTGTTTTTTCATTTCCACTATGTGTTTTCAAAATAAGAATAGATGATACATGCCTATTCAAAGAATGTAAAACATGAACATCTATCCTTGTATTTACTCTTGCATCATGTTTGTGATGAGGATAAAATAAATTTTGTAACCTCATGATTTTTTGTTTGGTGTTTAACCACATTGAAAATCATTTTTATTTGTGGTTGGTGGTTACCCACTAGAAAACTATTTGTAGTTGTGGTTGGTGGTTACCCATTAAAAAACCATTTATAGTCATGGTTGATGGTTCACCACATTGAAAACTATCTATTGTCATAGTTGTAGTTTTATCACATTTAAAATATTCATGAGGTATCATGAGTATGGTTCAGTTATAGTATAGGGATACATTCTCCCCATGTTCAAACTAAGGGATTAACGTTGAGGATAGTATTCACGTAGTAGTTGGTTATATGGTTATGATATGATATGAGAAATATATTCCTTTATGATTGTTATCACCCATAAAATAATCTAGGTGGTTTTTTCCTCCTTTATAGGAGGTTATTTCTCATATTTTATGGATAAATATTAGTCTCAGTTGTATCAGGTTAATTAATCCTAAATAAAATGACATAAGTTTAGTGTTTTATTTTATTGTCTTTGACTCCATGATTAATCAATAATGATATTATGTACCTCTCAAAAATTGATCTAAAGGTAATTTTAAAAAATTTCTCATATCATACTAATACCTATACCATTTCATAGGGCTCACTGAGAGATTTTTGATGGTATGTGGAACTTGGGAAATAGATCTCATTTGTTCCCTGTGTAGTTGGTCAAAGTTTCAATCAAAGTAAGTCAATAGGTAGTCAAAGCTAGTAAACTAAAAAAATTAATAGTCTTGGAACATTTATGAAATATTTCCATGGTGTATATATCATCACAAGCTTTCTAACACATTTTGAACACCCCAAATTTGAGTCTGTATGTGGAAGTTATGGCTAGTGAAGGTTATGGTCAAACTTGGTCAAAGTGATGATGTGACAGTATAAGTTAACCAATCCCATTGCAACATGTGGTAGTTTAATAGTAAAAAAAATTGGGTAGTTTTTATTCTTCATCTTTTATGGTGTAATGTGTCGAGTCATCAACTCACCAAGTTGGGTTACCCATTATCGAGCTTGGGTCGGGTTCGAATCAACAACCCAAGTTTAGATAACATGGTGGAATGAAACACAAAGCTATGTATATCAACCAATGAGGCTGATGTAACCAACATAGTGGATATAATTCCATGATTACATTGGCATTGAAAACTACATAGGCCCAAGGTTTATTTAAGCCAATCTATTTCCCCACTTGCCACATGTGGGATAAACATAAACTGATATGTTATGTTAAGCTATGAATCGGTAGAATTTTTAAGTCTAGGTTTCAAACCCCTGACATCAAATATAAAAGGATAAGATAAAAAAAAATTGTGATCGGGCATCAAAATTATATATAAATAATTGATATTGTATTTAAACATAATAATTAGCAGACTGAGTAGCTAAGGCATATAGACTAGTTTGCAATAATCCTCATTATTTAGGCATCTAGATTGACTTTAAGACTTTAGAGTAAACTAGATACTTGTTATAAACCCCAAGATGGTTCTATAAATATATGTATTCATTATTTTGAGTTCATTTGAGCCATTTTTAAAATCCTATAAGTGATACTTTTGATGGAGAACTTCAGGAACATAAGATTGCTTTCGTGACAAGAAGGTGGAAAGTTTGACCAAGAGTATCAGGACTTTTCAAAGTTTTATTGCTGAGTTTTATGTAGTCTTAGAGGATCCATTAGATAATTGTAAGTTTTTACCCATGTAATTAAAATTCATGGAAATTGATCAGCTCATGTTTTAAGCGAACCCAAAGATGTAACCCGAGTAGTGGGTGAACTCTATTATCAACCTTGTTATCATGAGTTGTTTATTTTGAATTATTTTTCACATTTTATTAATAATTAATTATTTTAAATTAAAATTAATCATAATGATAATTAATATAGATTTAATAAACTTTGGGTTTAGAATTGGTTGAATGGATTATGAATGAACTTGCATCTTTAATTTATTCAGTTTTCAAATCCATTTGATCAACCTTGAACACAATTTTAAAGGTCAAAAATTATTACAATTCCTTTGAGTATTTTAGGAAAATGAGTATTTAAAAAAATTATTCTTAGATAATTTTTTTTTGCATGATAACAGTGTAGAGTTTACAGATCATGTTTGGTATCAGAGTAGTTAGTGTGCTAGGTTAGCTTCTGATTGTGTGGATTTGACATCAATTGTTTTTAGTTTTGGTTTTCCATAGTATTTCAGACTTTTTAGCCTTGTTGATAATCCATTTGTAGTGTGAAATTTGTGGGATTAGGTTGTTTATAAGAAATAGGAAAACATGGGCAAGATGTCAAATAAAGTTAATCTTGATGAGCTTGAAATGATTAACTAGCAGATCTAGGAAGAGAATACTTTCCTAAGATCTTGGTTGTACTCCTTAGATGAGGAGGTTTCTCACTTGAAATATGAGTTATAAGCCAAGGATGAGCTATTGGCATAGGTGTAGAGTGGAGAAAGACACAGTCTTCACCAAATGCCTTCCACTGCAGATGCAAGCACTATGACTAATGAGTGCACTATAAGTTATTCATCTAGTAATTCCTTTCATTTAGTTTCAAATGTTTTAGATGTTGTTTTTGTTAGTTTTTAAAAACACACTAAGGGTATTAAATCTAAACTAATATTGAAAATGGGATTTGAAGGAAGGGGCCTTAGAAATAATGGCCAAGGTATTGCTAACCCAATACAGGTAGAGCATAGATCTCATCATGCAAGATTGGGTTAGAGAAAATGGATGTTGGAGAGAGTTTCTCCATCATTGAAAGAGGACAAGTCTTTGATAGCCAATATTCAAGGCCACTAGCAGTTCAAAATTCCTCCCTATGAAGGAATGGTGAATAGTGTAAGAAATCAGGTAAAAGAGGTATTGAGATTCCACCTCCTCATTATTACACTAGAAATAACACCAATAGGAATTTGAATCCTAAAATTTTTGATGCACTCTTTCTATTTAAGCAATTTGGATTTAATATTTAGAAGATGTTGCATGTTTTTCCTTGCATATTTTATAGATTAAGTAATCATTCTACCACATATTGTTGGAAAAGGCAATCATTACTAAATAATTTTATAGGTGTTAAAGACCAATCTCATCCTATTAAAATGAGAAATGGAAAATGGGTGACCTCACCTAAAAAGAGAGATGTTTGCACGTATTGTCATGTGAGTGGACATCAAGTTGAGAAGTGTTGAAACTTTGAACATCCCACTATCCTGATAATGGTAAGAAGAAGATGGTATATAAACCTACTGATAAGGTAATTAATGAATTTAATCCTAAATCAACCCATGTAGATGTTAGTAAATTCACTAAAGAAATTAAATACCTTAAATAGGAGAGTCTGATTAAGAGGGTTAGTAAATAGTTTCTAAATTACATGATTAGTGGATTAATATTTCAAAACATTATTGTAAATCCATGTTTAATGTTGATAAGGGAATTTATCTCACTTTAACATATGCATTTTTAGAGATATTGTGAGAATACTTTGAGACAGGTTCATCATGTGAAGTTTTCAATTCTCACACTTAAGTTTTGAAAAGCTCTATTTTTGGAATCTCTTGATTAGGTTTATGAGTTTCTTATTAGGGAATTTAACTCATTGATCAAATTTGGGGATTGATAGTATACAGGTTGTTAGGTAGGATTCAATTTTCTTTCTATACTTTTTTTAGAATAACTACTATTTTGGGATGCATCTATTTTTGGCATGTGTATGATTGGATGCATTTGTAAGACCCTATTGGGAAATGTTTGAAATGCTAGACATTATACACTATTTATTGTTTCCATAGTTATTTAGCATAAAACACCCATGTCTGGGCAGTGTATTGTGACATGGTCATAACGATTAATGTATTTTGTTTACATTAACAAACCTATCTTGCAATTGTAGTGGTGATTGTTGTAGTGTTTGGTAGTTTACCACTTACAGGATGTGATAATGGAAAGATAATTTTTAGATGTTGTGATCTTATAGGTAGTTGTAGGATTTAGTGTAACTCATGCCTTTGTGTTAGGCCTTTTTACATTTTGAGTTATGAATAATATTTTTCCATTTCTATCATATGCTATGATCTAGGTTGTGTACTTTGATGTGTTATAGAGCATCATTAGCAGATTATAGTAGAGACTAGACATTTAGAGACCAAAAGCCTTCTTAGTGGGGAGGAATGATCTAGAGGTAATTTTGAATTTTTTTTTCAAATTAGACTGAGACCTATACTATTACATAGGGCTTGTCAAGAGCTTTTAGACAATATGTGAAACTCGAGAAATAGATCTCATTTATTGCTTATGTAGTTGGTCAAAGTCATGGTTAAAGCAAGTCAATAGTAGTCAAAGCTAGTCAAATAGAAAAATTAATGGTCTTAGAACATTTTTAAAATAGTTCTATGGCATACAACTCATTATAATATTTTTGACACATTTTTAATGGACCAAATCCAAGTCTGTATGCAAAAGTTATGGCCAATCAAACTTGGTCAAAGTGATGATGTGATAGTCTAAGTTGACCAATCCCATTGCAACACATGGAAATTGAATAGTGAAAAAAACTAGGTGTTTTTCATCCTTAATCTTTGACAGAGTAAGGTGTCAAGTCATCAACTCACTAAGTCGGGTTACCCACTACTGAGCTCGGGTTAGGTTCGAATCAACAACCCGAGTTTAGCCATCATGGTGGAATGAAACACAGAGCCATGTATATCAACATGGGATGATACCAAATCCAAAATGATGGATATAATGCCATGATTCCATCAGCATTTCAAACTACATGGGCCCAATGTTTATTTAATCCAATCTATTTCCCCACTTGCCACATGTGGGATAAACATAAACCAATATGTTATGTTAAGCTATGAACTGGTGGAATTACTAACTTTGGGTTTTGAACCCTTGATCTCCACTCCAAAAGGATAAACACCCATAAATTTCACCCAAGCATTTAAATTATATATAAATAATTGATATTGTATTTAAACACAATAATTAGTAGAATGAGTAGTTAAGGCATATAGACCAGTTTATAATGATCCTTATTTTTGAGGCATCTAGAGTGACTTTCAAACTTTAGAGTAAACTAAAGAGTTTTTATAGAATCCAAGATGGTTCCATCCATATGTGGATTTACTAATTTTTAATTCATTTGGGCCACTTTTTAAATCCTTTAAGTGATAATTTTAGTGGATAACTTTAGGAATGCGAGATTGCTTTCACGATAGGAAGGTGGAAAGTTTAACCAAGAGTAATGAGACTTTTCAAAGGTTTATTGTTGAATTTTATGTAGTATTTGAGGATCCATTAGACAATTTTAAGTTTTAGGACATGTACTTAAAATTCATGGAAATGGATCAATTCATGTTTTAAGCAAACTTGGAGATGTAGCCTGAGTAACAGGTGAACTCCATTATCAACCTTATTATCATGAGTTATTTATTTTGCATTCTTTTCCGCATTTGACTTAATAATTAATTTTTTTCAATGCAAATTTAGTCATAATGGCAATTAATAGATATTTAATAAACTTTAGATTTAGAATTTGTCGAATGGTTTATGAATGAACTCGCATCTTTAATTCATTCAGTTTTCAAATCTATTTGATCAACCTTGAACATTTTTTTAAAGTTTAAACATTATTGCAATTCCTTTGACTATTTTGGAAAAATGAGTGTTTGAATAAAGTATTTATAGATAAAAAATTTATGCATGGTAACAGTGTAGAGCTTATGGATCATAGATGAAGGGTTGTTTCTCTTTGGTACACTTACCCATTTATCTCTAGACTCTCTCAAATAATGCTTTCTTGACTAAAAAAAGGGTAAAAGGAACAATGCTAAATCTGAAAATAAAAATAAAAATAAAAACTTTGGGGTGATATACCAATATTAGTGTCAATTATGTCTATACTTGATACACTTTAAAATCTAAATAACTTTCACACATTCACTTCATCTTCATATAATCACTCTTTCATCAATAATTCATAGGGATATCTTCACCAATGCTCACACTAGCTTGGAAGAAATGAACAATAGTTAATTACAATTCTAGATTAGGTAGAAATTAGACTTAGACACTTGGTATGACCTATAATATTTTTTATTTTTTGTATAGAGGTGAGATATTCATACATAAACATAGAAAAAACAATCATTCACTAAGTTACATCAATGAATATTAAGAACACACTTCATGAACAACTTGAAGATGGAGGAAAAATTAAGCTCTTTATTGCTTTAAAGGTGAGGTAGTATAAAATTTTGGTGGATTTTTATTAATATAAAATCATAATCTCCCCATTCTCGTTCAAAAATAAATGTACATATTAACAATAAAAAGAGATAGAAGACAAGAAGCTAGAGATGAGTCCACATGCAAGTCAACTTTACACCTGCTTCAATGAAACCTTCAACTCCAACTCCAACTCAAATCCCACCTAAAAATTAATATGAAGTAAATTTTGAGTTCAAACTTGTCCTACATGTTATATGGCACCATAGGAGATAAGGAGAACTGACAGGTCAAAGGGATCTTCATGTAAGCTTGATTCTTGAGTTAACTTGCTTTGATCATTAAAACATCTTGGTCTTATTTAGTTAAATCTTCTTGGTATTTCATTAATCTTAAAGTTTTAATTTAGTTTCCTTCACTTTCATCCTGAGTTGATTGGATTTATCTTGACTTCAAACCTGGATTTCAACTTAAGCTATCTTGCATGCATGTTTGGCCTCATGACTTTTTTAAAAATATCCCAAATGGGTGCATAGTATAAGTTGGATGCATTTTTTATTTTGAAAGTAATATACTTTATAAAAATGGGTCTCCAATATTAATCAATACTTAAATTCCACTTATCCACCTTTACATGTTTTGGAACTCCACTTTTGTAGGGCTAATTGAAGGCTCTTTGAAGTTGACTTGAACTTGGTAACTTTAGCCCAAAATAGGGCACCATAGTTAGAGAGAGGGGATAATATGGATGTTTAATTATCCATTAAATATAATTGATAATTTTTCACTTGATGATGACCACATCAACTCTTCAAACTGGTTCTTCTTCCATATGCCCATCTTGTGCAACTTTGACAAGCTTGTTGAATGCATTGTAAAAGCCAAAAACTTGATGTATATTCATAATTAGAGTAGATAAAGAGAAAAAATATGATTTTAACATAATAAAAATGGTGGCATAACTTTTAAATAAATTTTCATCTCTAAACGCTATGTACAATTCCAAAAACCACCATTTTATGCTCTCTTGGACTCAAGAAACCTTGATTTGGATTAGGGGGTCTAAAATAAGTTCCAATCCTCATTAAACATTTATAATATTCTCATTATATAGGTATCAATGGGTTATACCTATAAATTTTTTAAAATATCCAAAAAACTTCACCAAACTCCCTATAACATTTTCATAAAAAAGTGTTTGCTTGTTGCCTTGGGAATGACTTGGAGATGTTTTTCAATGAGCTGAGCCTATTTTGAATTTGTTTTAATTACATTAATATTTATTAATACCTTTAAATTAATTATACACACTATAAAATCAATTTTTTTCCATTGGATGGACTTGAAACTCTTATTTCTAACTCCATTTGTGAACAAAAAAGTGAAGAAACCTTCATTCCTTTCATAATCAGACCTATATTTTAGAATTTTATCTATCTTCAGATAAATTAAATAACTTAAAATTATTTTAAAAATTTAAATACATAAAAATAGACCTATATATTAATTTTAAATATGTTTCATTTAATAGAACTCAAAATATGCACTTTTTAGTATTTTCTAGTTTGCACAATTTTATTTTTAAACACCTTCAGGTCTGTATTTTATCATTTTATTAAGTTTAATGATTCATAAATACCTAATTATTTTTTAATTATGACCTTTAATAACACTTATTATCATTACAATAATTTTATGTGCTCAACCAATTACTTAAATCTCTAAAAAATTATCTTTTATAGTTGTCTCTCTTACTTACTTAAAACCTTGATACTTGTACCTATGCTTTTATCCATTATTTTCCATAAAATTTTGATTAATTAAGGTGTATAAATATATAATATTTCACATAATATCTCAAACCATATTTATTTTTAAATAAATAACTCAAAAATGTAAATGTACTTCTTAAAACTGAGTCATCAAGGTTTAAGAAGGGTTTTAGAGCACCTGTTCTTCTTAATGATTGTTCATAAATTTAAGACAATATAAATTGAAAAAAAATAATATAATATTTAGATAATATGGGACCCAAATTATCCATAATACCATTTTAATTAACTCTTATTTATCTTTATGTACTAAGTATTTGAAAACTACCTTCACTAGCTTGCAAATAACAACTAGTTAGAGGAATAAAAGAAACTTCTGTCAAAATTTTAACCTATGAATTTTTTTTTAGCATGGTTTTGGCCCCCCTAAGGTTGTATTATGTTTTTAAAATATTTTTAAACATTTAATCCATGATTTTAGTCTTATTTAAAACCTGCACATAAGTAACTTTGACCAATGGTGGTAAAATTGTCAACACTTACCACAAGGCTGCTCCCTCATTGTCATCGGTATTCTTGAACTCACTCTCAAAGATACATGTGGAACAAAATATGCACCATTATCTCCAATTATAGTGAGCACAAAACCATTTCTCATAAATATTAAGGCTAAAAGGTGAAAATTAATTATTCTCATCCCCTAGGGTCAATTTATAGCCCCAATTTTCCATCCCCCTATACATCCATTTTCCATCTTGGATGATCATTTTTCACCCATTTCATCATTTTTATTTCTATTTTTTCCAATCCACTTCATTTTTTGATATCTTATACCTAATTTTGTGTTAGGAATTGTTCCAAAGTCTTAACTTAGCTTAGGAATTTGGTAAGTTTATTTTAAATAATAAATGTAAATGGGCATGCTTCTTTTTATAAAGATACCTCCATAAATAAATTAACTTAGTTTTATTTTGTTAGTTTTATATTTTGTGTTAAATAACTAGAACTACCTTTTGGGTGGAATTCTCATGGGAGTTGGTTAATAGGTTAGTTGGTTTTTACCGCTATGTGGTAAAAACCTATAAATATATGTTTTTCAATGTAAAAGGGTTAATGACATATTGACACCCTTTCTATGTACTTATTTTATTTTTATTAATAAAATACTTGTGGACCTATCTTAGTGGGAACAATATTTATCTTAAGTGATTTTGTTTGGTTAAATCTATTGGAGTGGTATCAGAGCATGGTAAATTGATAAATTCTTGAAAAATGCAAGGTAAAAGAGAATGTGGTGATCTCAAGAAGAAGAGATGAAAGAATTTATGTGATTGGATAAAGAAGGCTCACATGAAATTAATTTTGTCAAATATACAATATGCCCCTTATTAATATGCTTTGGAGTTAATATTTGAAAAAATATTCAAATATTAAATTTTTCATTTTTTTTTTAAAGCCTATGATTGGAGGACTTTGAGAATTAAAATACATTGATAAATTAATTTTGTATGGCTAGTCTAAGAAGCAATAGAATTATTTTTTTCATTCTCCATTTTTTGAAGCTTGATTATCCCTGTTAAAATCTAGAAGTTGATTGTTTGATTCTAATTTTTAAAAATTTACCTAATAATCCATTTGTATGGATTTATAACCTTGGAAAACCCTTGTAACAAAGTGGTATGGCCTCCATTAGAAATATGAAATAAATCTAGCTAAATCTCTATCAATTTAAAGTTTTTTTATGCCAAAAAATATGATCCAAAACTATCCTAAAAGCTTTTAAATCAAATTTATAAGTTGTATGGCTTGGTTTTAAATTTTTAAAACTCCCATAGTGTCCAAAAATCCCATCTTTCATTTTGCATAAAATCCCTATTTGGTAGTTTAAATTTGCTCAAAATTGCTTTAAAACTCCATTATTTGACCCTATACAGATTTGTAAGACCTGGTACATCAAGAAAAGAGTTTTGAAAATTATTGTTTGCAGTCATGGTGTCCTTGGCTATAGCATGGCATTGAAATACAACTAAAAAATAATATTTTTTATTTTTCAAAATTTGATCAAAGATTTTATGATTTGAGGGGTCCACGAATCAAAGAGCTTTTTACTTTTCCCAAAATTTTCACGGATGAATTGATTTTTACTTGCGAAAGTATTTTTTTTTTTAGTTTTCCAAAGACAAAAAATCAACTTTAAAAATAAATTTCTCATTATATGTCTTGTAAAATCTCATAGAGTAATTGGAAAGCATGATTTTGTAAAAACCCTTAAGTTAGAGGTCCAGGGTTCAAATCTTTCTTTTGGTAAAATTTTATATTTGGGCATTTACTTTTTGGAAGAATATTCTATTTTTTAAGAATCTTTTACATGTTTTGAATATTTTAAAGAACATCAATCATGTGAAAGAATGAAATTTAAAGGGAGAAAAGCAATAGTTGTGTGTTTCATTGGTGAAATTAATGAAACTGGTGAAATAAAGGTGTAATTGGTTTAAATATTTTATTTTTGGTGAGGTTAAGTGCAAAACCCATCAAAAATATATTTTTTTTTACTCTATGTAGAGATTAATTGAAAAACCACATAGAAGCATTATTTTATGCAAATTTTTATTATGAGTATGTTTTTATTTCATTTTTCGTACTTACTTTCATTTCAAAATGCCAAAAATTCAAAATTTACTTTTTGATGGTGATAGATTAATTATTTAAATATTTGATAGAAGCTTCATTAGTTTTTAATGAGCTATGGGATATTGTAAAGATTGAAAATCTTACATTGCCTATAGGATAAGCCAAATTTATTATTTTTAATCTACATGATTCTAAAGGCCTATATTTAATAAAGTGTTATTGTACTCGAGATTCTTACATACAAATTTAAAATTCTCCCCATAGTTACACTGTATGAAAAACCTTATCTAATTTGTATGATAAAAAAAACTAAGCATAAGAAGATAGACATTCATATGCAGTTGTTTACTTTGTCATTATAGGAAGATGGGGATATGGGATAATACATCTCTAAGTTGAAGAATATTACTATTGATTACACTAAGGTTGGGTTTGGAAAACTAGATGATGATCTCATAGTTACTGTTGCATTGAAAGGACTACCTAGGTCCTATAATAACTTTGTAAAAATGTTGCATGTCTCTAACAAGATCACAAACATCACTTTTGATAAATTATATGAGTTTCTTATTCAACATGACCTCTCTCTACCTAAGAAATCCAAGAAAACCAAAGAAGCCCATGTTTTAGAGTCTAAGCCTAGTTCATCTTCTTTTGGTCAACAAAATAATAGAGGGAATAGTTATAGAGGGGGTCGAGGTTATAGACGAGGTAGATATCAAAACTAAGGTAGAGATTATTCAAATAAAAAATAATCTAGCCATTCTCATTCAAATGAGATGAGTGATAGAGGATGTGGTCAAAACTCTTATAGAGGCAGAGGCTGAGGTAGATCAAACATTCAATGTCATAGATGTGGAAAATTTGGTCACATTGCCTCTCAATGTAGGATTCCTTTTTATAAAATTTAAAATCCACAAAAAGTGACTAAGTTTAACTCTACTCAATATGTTGATCATGAATATGATGAGTCTAGCAATATTGCTCATGAATTTGCATTCACTACTTTAGGGCACATTGATTATATGGAATATGAGGCTAGAGATGAGCTCATAGATGTATGGGTTTTAGATACAAGAGAAACCAAACACATGAAATTTAGGTGAGACTTCTTTTGAAATTTCAAAGAAGCTTCTCTCTCTCTAGTTGCCTTGGCAGATATGTCTTTGCATACTCCACAAGGTCCTGGGTCAATTCAAATTTTCCTTCCTAATAGATCAGTCAAATACTTGGAGAATGTTTGGTATGTTCTCACATTAAAAAAATATATTCTTTCCTTGGTGACTATTCAAAATAAATCTTATCAAATTGTGATTGAAAATGGGCTCATTTATATCAATTTAATGAAGGATGGATATAAAACCATGTATATAGGATATGAGGGTATAAATTTGGTTAGATTGCATTGTAAAGTGCTTCCCCTCACAGTGGAACTTGTGATAGTTGTTGAAATACGTATGGGTACTATGTCTACATAGTGGCTGTGGTATCTCTGATATGGGCATTTGAATGTTCTCTTTTTAGTGGACTTATAAAGATATGGTATGGTGAGCGGGTTGCCCACTTTTCGTAAAGATGTATTTTTGTGAATCATGTGTTTTAGTCAAATAAAATCGGTAAAATTTTCCAAAGAATTCTTCATGGAGAGCTAATAGATGTTTGCAGTTAGTTCATAGTGATGTATGTGACATGAGTAAGTCATCCATTAGAGGGTGTAGATATTTTTTATTATTTATTGATGATTTTTCTAGGATGACTTGGGTGTTTTTCATGAAAAACAAATCAAAAGTTTTCACTAAGTTTATTGATTAGTTACACTTAGTTGAAAAATAAATAAGTTCACTGTTAGCCACTCTTCATTTAGAAAATGGTGGTGAGTATACTTAGAATGAGTTTTTTAATTTTTGTCAGGAACATGGCATTCATCGACAATATAGTAATGCCTACACTCCATAGAAAAATGGAGTATCTAAATGAATGCATAGAACTTTAGAGGGCAAAATATGATCTATGTTAAACTATAAATAGCTCGATGATAGGTTTTGGTTTGAAGCCATTGGTACTATAGTGTATTTGAGAAACAGGTCCCCCACAACTGCACTTTTGGGACAAACTCCATATGATGCTTGGTGTGGGTTTAAACCAAAATTTAAACACTTAAAAAATTTTGGATGCCTTTGTTTTGATTAGTTCCCACTAAATATAGAACTAAGTTGGAACCATGAATTCAAAAATACATAGTTCTTAGATATTCAAAAAATAAAAATGGGTGCCATTTGCTTCCATAGGATACAAGCAAATTTATAGTGAGTTAGGATGTAATATTTTATGAATTTGGTACTATGAACACTGTAGAGATTGATTCTCAATTTGATAGGTTAGAGAGGGAAAATGCAAAATGTGATAAGGGATTGAATAATGAGGGAAATTATTTGAGGTTGTGGTATGAGAATAATATCCCTTCAATTTCCTCTCCATCTACTAATTCATAGGTTGATGACTTAAAAAATATTAAAAATTATCTAAGTCTTCCTTCGAATGGTACACATGATGAGAATTCTAGTGTTCCTAATTTAAATAATTTGAATAAGTATCCAAAATGGGCTCAAAGTACTTTTCTAACTTGAAATCAAATGAATTTAGTTTAACAAGTCCTAGGAGTTATTGTAAATAGGTGAACTATGCAATGGTTGTTACTACTTCTTCCACTGACCCATCTACTTTTGAGGAGGCCTCTACTGAACATGTTTGGCAACATGCAATGCAAAGTGAGTATGATGCAATAATTAGTAATAATACTTGGTTTTTAGTTGATCTTCCTCCACATGTTCAACCCATAGGATTCAAATGGTTTTATAAGACTAAGTATAAATTGGATGGCTCCATTGATAAACATAAAGTAAGGCTTGTTGTGAAAGAATATGCACAACAAGAAGGTATTGACTATGAGGAAACATTTTCACCAACTACCAAATGGAACACTATTTGTATGGAACTTGCCTTAACAACACATAATGGTTGGAAAGTACATCAGATGGATGTTAAAAGTGTTATTTTTAATGGTGATTTATAAGAAGTATATATGAAACAACCTCAAGGTTTTTAAAAAGTGGGTACAAAACACAAAGTATGTAAATTGATAAAAGCTTTGTATGGGATCAAACAGGCACCCAGGGTGTGGTATGAGAAAATGGATTCATACTTAAAGAAAATTGTCTTTCAACATAGTGAATCTAATGATACTCTCTATTTTTGAGTTTAGGGTAAGAAATTTGTGATTCTTGTTCTCTATGTCGATGACTTGTTTATCACAGGAAATGATGAAAACCGTAAAAAGTCTATGAAGAAGGAATTAAAATATGGGTTTGAGATGACAAATCTTGGACTTCTTCACTACTATCTTGGCATAGAAGTAACTTAGAAAGAGCATAGTATTTTCATTTCACAAACTAAGTATATCTATGAGTTATTAAATAGGTTTGGCATGAGTGACTGAAAACCTTCCCTCATTCCCATGGAAAGTAACTTGAAATTGTCCAAGGATGATAACAATGCCTTTTTTGATGGCACCAAATATAGACAATTAGTGGGAGGTTTGATATATTTGATGAATACCAAGCCCGATATATCATTTTCAATTGGAATTTTGTCTAGGTTTATGCATGAGCCTAGAGAAATTCATTGACATGCAACAAAAAGAGTAATTTGTTACCTTCAAGGAACAAAAATATATGGCCTTGAGTACTGCTACAACAAGAAATTCAAACTTGTTGGGTATTATGATGTAGATTTTGGTAGATGTGTGCATGACAGAGTATCCACAATAGGATACACTATGAATATGGGTTCAAATATCATTGCTTGGTGTTGTAAGAAGTAGGATATAGTGGAAAATTCATCATCAAAATCAGAACACATTATAGCATGGGATGCCTCCAGAGAATTTGCTTACTTATGGTGCATTCTTGAAGATCTTAAGGTTTCTTAGATTTCTCCTACATAATTATACATTGATAATTAGAGTGTAATAAAGATGTCTAAGAATCTAGTATTTCATTCCTAAACAAAACATATGGATGTCAAATATCATTATCTACAAATGATGGTGGCAAAGAAAGCACTTGATCCTATATATTTCCCAACTACTGATTAGATAGTTGACATTTTCACAAAACCCCTTGATAGAATCAAATTTTAAAAAATTTAAAAAATACTTGGCATGTGTCCAAAGAATTTACTTTGGATCATGGGGGGTTTGTTAGGACTTGTTCCAAAGTCTTATCTTAGCTTAGTATTTTGGTAAGTTTATTTTAAATAATAAATGTAAATGGGGCATGCTTCTTTTTATAAAGACACCCCCATAAATAAATTAACTTAGTTTTATTTAATTAGTTTTATATTTTGTGTTAAATAATTATAACTACCTTTCAGGTAGAATTCTCATGGAGTTTGTTAATAGGTTAGTTGATTTTTACTGGTGTGTGTTGAAAACCTATAAATTTATGTTTTTCAATGTAAAAGCGTTAACAACATATTGTCACCCTTTCTATGTACTTATTTTATTTTGATTAATAAAATACTTGTGGACCCACCTTAGTGGGCACAAGATTTACCTTAGGTGATTTTGTTTGGTTAAATCTATTGGAGTGTTATCATTATGTACCATTTTCTTCCTTTTGAGGACCCCATCTATCCAATTCATTCTTTTTCTAATTCCTCGAGGGGACATCCCAACCTCATCATTTTCATCTAGGGCATCTTTATGAACATATTTTTGGAAACTTTTATTAAAACCATAAGTATTAATTAATTTCATCTTCTTCACATCACTTGGGGCATCCCATTATGCCCAGTTTAAGCCTTTTCATTCTTTTAAAAGTCATTACTTTTTTATGTCTCATAACACCCTCTTTCAAAGAGGGTCAAAATGTAGACACCTCATTTCTTCCACTCTAGTGTCATTATTGTTCACCAAATCACTTTCCCACCTTATTGTGAAGATTCACCCCACATTCTTCTAATCATCTAAAATCATCATTTTATCCTAAATAATGATGATGTATCCTTAATCATAGTATTTCATTGTATCACATCATCAAATTCATCAACCACATCCTACATCATATTATCACTCTACAACATCACCCCTAATCAATAAATCCATTAAATAAAACATATGATTGACTTTGTCCCATCCCACCAATATGAAATATGGATTAATCAAACTAATTAATCATATTAATTAATTGGTAATATAATCCATGCACATTTCATATTTTTTAATAAATAAAACAATCATATTTTCCATCTTAAATGTGTGATTCATCCAAGGATCCACTTGAAAATTTAAAAATCATAAACCAAAGTCAAAGTTTCTTTTCCAAGACAAATTTAATGTAAGAAAAAAAGTGTGCAGACAAGGTCTATGACATGCTCTTACTTACTCCAAATATTATTAAATGGAGTCCCTGACACACTCTAAAATTTCATTACTAGATCTCTTATATGATCTTACACACTCCAAACATGGCATTAAATGATATATATGACCTATTCTCATCCATTGATTTTTATCTCCATCTAATTATCCATAATCATTCAGGAAATATATAAATATACAACTCCCTATTCATTTTCAGCATGTTATTTGTGAAACAGAGTTTTGTTAATTTAATAATTAAAGCTTCAACTTGAATCCTCATCCATATAATCAAACCATCCATTTACGAGGGGAGGTGATATTGAATTGTCTATACATTTTGACCCACCTTTACAACTACATCACATTCAAGATCATCCTAATTTGTCAAGAGGATAAAAAATGTATAACAAGTGTTATTTTCCAATTTTAATTGAATTATTTTGTCTTACTCAATATGAGGACATATGATTATATTAGTTAGATATTTCAATTATTTTTTGATTTATTCTAAACAACACTAGTCTTTGTTTCACGATGCTACAATAGGAAATTCCAATGGTTTTGTTTTTTCATCCTATAAGAAGCCTTTCAATTATTTCATTTTTTATTACACTGGTAAGTAATTAGCCACATGAATTTACTCTCAACATATCTCAGAGAAGAGATAGAGTGGTTACAAGATAGTGGAATCCACAATAGTTAGAGCTCTTTGGGCCTTTGATCTATGCACATATTATGCATCATCAAGTTCACTCCTCGTTTACTCTTCTGCACAAAGTGTGCATGTCTCACCCAGTTTTACACACTCCTTTTCACGAAGTTGGATACAACATTATAGAAAAATTTTATGATAACTCACATACTTGCATATAACATTACCTTAGATCATAGTTGAGCACGTCACCTTCACACATCTTGTATTACTACACCAAGTCTTTTACCTACTTTTTAACTTACACACCCTCGCATGCCTTTTAGTTTTGTGTTGACTTATTTTCATGCTTGTTGACTCCTATGCACTTTGTATCTTGTAGATACATGCACCTTGACCTTGCATGCCCTACAACCTCAAGACTCTTTGACTTATTGCATTCCACATCACATCTATGTGTTGACTCACCCTATCCATGTGGTTTAGGAGGTTCCTTAACCATCATCTATCTTGGAAGATGAATAGTCATAACCATCTTCTTGGTAACTAATAGTAGTTGTAACTACTCTTGTGTTCTAATTTTATAAATATGTAATATATGCATCTAGAAAGGAAGTCAATACTTTTTACATAGTCATAACATATATAGCATGCTACAAATATCTACTCTATAATACATGCACTATAACACATTCTACTAATTTTACTCATTACCATTAATGAATAAAAGTTGCATTTCATACTAATAAGACTTCCATTCTATTGAATTTGTTTAGTTACTTCTATCTAAATTATCTTTACTCAATTGTTTTTCACAACCAAACTTGGTTATCCCCTACATACTTGGTCATGGGCCCCATGGCATGGATCATTGGTATCAGAATAAAAAGATCTATCCTATTTATATCCATGTACACACAGACATAACTCAAGAAAGAAGGTTTGTCAATCAGTTCTATTTTAAAATACCCAGAAGAACACCATACTAAAAGTAAGATAACTAAAACTCAAAAACAACTTGAGGTAGCACTAAAAGTTTAGAAGTTCATTACTAATGCTCTGAAGGCATAGTGCACCACACTTTTTGGCCAATTATATGACTTACTATCATAATTCAATCCAATGTCTTCCAAACCACCTCCATAGTTCACTCAATAGCGGTTTCAACAATAGAACCCCTTCAAAGTGCAAGTCAATCTTGACATCCCTCTATTTTAAGGTAAGATCGACACCAAAACATTAGATTCTTGGATTCAACAAGTCAAAGCATACTTATGATTAAATCACCTCATTGAGGCTGAGAATATCACCTTCACAATGTTTAAGATGTCCATTATGGTGGTTCATTGGTGGGAGGTTTTTAGTAGACAATACACACAAGAGTGTATTCCAATCAAATCCTAGAAGAATTTTGTTGATGCATTTAAGGAATAATACTACCCTTTGTGCCACCTTGAGGATTAATACATCAAGTTCCAATAATTGTGCTAACACAAAGATCAACATGTAGAAGACTACATCAACATCTTCTATGACTACTCTATGTACCTACATGAGAACCTGGATGAGTCATGTAAGGTGATGAAGTACATCAACAGACTCTCACCTTACATCCATGTGAAGATGGATTCATTGACTTCTAACATGATGGGGCAAGCATATCACAATACTACAAAAATTGAATCTAAGGTAAGGATGAAGAAATATGCCACCTCTTCATCCAATACATTACATAAGGCCTTACATGTGCATAACTCCACATCAAAACCTTATGTGTAAAAGTAAAAACATACTTCTTTCAAAGAAGAGCAACACTAGAAGACTTCTCAATAATTAAAGTCCCCAACATCTTTTGATTCAAAAAAAGTCAATAATAATAAGTCCAATGATAAGTGGTGCCATCTCCATTGCTCATCCACCCATGATTATTCTAAATGCTACACACATCAATCCTTACTATACCAATCTACATTAAGATCCACATCGATGGATGACACTGATCTAGATGTATCTTATTTGAGTACCAACACCACTATGATCAACAATATCTCTAAGGATCACAAATGTCTCTTCCACACCAAATTATAGGTTAAGGGTCAATCAATTCACATCATCATCGACAGTAGTATCTAGAAGAACATCATTGCATAATCCATGGCTCAACACCTTGGTCTTGCCACTACTGCACACTCTAAGCCATACTCTCTAGGGTGGTTATAGCAAGGGAAGGATATATAGGTCTAGCAAAAATGTAATTTTTAATAGAAAATCAAGCATATGAAGGATAAGGTTACTTATGACATTCCACCTTTAGAGGTTTATGACATCCTACTAGGAAGACCATATTTTTATGACCATGAATCTACATATCAATCCAAGACAAGTATTGGATTATTCATGCACAAGATCGTTTCTACAATAGATTATTCATGCACAAGATCATTTCTACAAAGTGTCAGATTACTCATGCACAAGATCATTTCTACAACCTCTTTGAGTCAATGCCCATGACCAAAGTCACCTTGGTCTCTCTCAAGTATTTTTTCAAGATCATATCATACACATAGAATTTTTTGTTACTCAAAGTCCACCCTAACACACTTGCATAGAAAAAAATGACAAAGTGTACCCTTGAAGTATGAAACACTCACATGCCATTATAGTAGTAGCATCTTGACAAGCTACTAGTACATTAAAGTGAAGTATTTATAAAACTTGAAGTCTTTCCAATATACTTCACAATAAAACTCTGCCTCAATTTGGTTCCTAGATCCCCTTTTCTCAATAGCCCCTTATGTTGTAGATTAATTGGTGAGAATGATGAAGTTCAGCACTATATATAAGAGTTCCTTGATTAGGATAAGATTAGGCATAGCCCTTTGCCTTTTGGGAGTCCAATAATCCTTATACCTAAGAAGGATGGGTCTTGGAAACTTTTCATTAACTACAATGCACTCAATAAAATCATAGTGAGGAATCAATAGCCACTTCCATGAATTGATGACCTATTAGACCAGGTCTAAGGTGCATAATACTTCACCAAGATAGACTTAAAGTTAGGTTATCATCAGGGTCTAGTCCATCCTGAATATGTCTATAAGATAACATTTAAGACATGGGAGGGATTGTACGAATGTTTGGTCATGCCTTTTGACCTCACCAATGTGCTAGCCACCTTCATACACTTGATGGATGATCTAATCAGGCCTTTCTTAAACTCTTTTTCCATTGTCTACTTAGATGACATCCTCATCTTTAGTAAGACTTAGGAGGAACATATGGAACACATCTCATGTGTCTTAAACACTTTGCACCAACATAATTTTCAAGCCAAATTAATAAAGTGTACATTTAGTACTACATAGATCCAATACCTAGGCTACATCATTGATCACACCAATATAACTGTAGATCCAAAAAATATCAAAGTGATCCAACTTTTGCCTACTCTACAAAGTCTCATTGAATTGAGGAGTTTTCTTAGACTTAATAACTTTTACCGTAGGTTCATTTTTGGTTTATCACACATGTCTTGGGCTCTTAGTCACATTACCCATACCAAAGCCAAAGTTTGACTAGAATCCTACACAATAATGTGATTTTGAGTCACTCAAGCAATGCCTCTATGTAGTACCTATTCTCATAATTCCTAACACTATCCACTCCTTTGAAATCCACACTGATACATCTAAATACATACTTGGTGTATTACTCATTTAGTATGGGCATCTAGTCACATACCACTAAAAGATGTTTAATGACATGATGCATAGGTACTCCATATATAAGAAAGAACTATATGTTATTGTGTAAGCCATAAATCAATAGCACCACTATATTCTTGGGAAGGAGAAATTTATTCATTTGGACCATCAACCACTTTAGTTCTTACAAATGTAGAAAAAAATTAAAAAATATGCACTATATGAAATAAATGCCTTATAGTAATTCCATCTCATTATCAAGCACAATAGATGGAAGGATAACAAGACTAAAGACTACATTAATTAACTACCAATTCACATACTCATCATAGTGCTAGATATGCATAACCACAACTTTGTAGACTGGGTACATCTCTACTTAGTTGACAAGGAATTTGTAAAAACTTACACCAACCTCATGTAAGGTAATCAAGTGTCAGATTTATACTTATCTGACCAACTTATTTACAAACCTAGACATTTCTATGTTCCCACTAGTGTACCTCACCAACAACTCATCTAGGAGGTACACTATGCCAAGACATCAAGACACTTTGGTGTGATAAATACTCTAACTGCATTATAGTCACATCTATTTTGGCCACACATGTACACCAACATTGAGTACAACATCAAGTCCTGTATTTCTTGTTATATCACCAAGCTCATAAATAGAAATCTAGGACTTTGTATACCTATGTCTATTCTATATAGACCATGGGAATCCATCAGCATGGATTTCATGACTAGACTGCCTATGATGAGATGATAACATGATGTTATGTTCATTGTAGTGAATCACTTTTCCAAGGTGGCTATCATGGTCACTTGTCAAAAATACATTGATGTAGTTGGTACTACATAGACTTTCTTCAACCATGTTTGGGTTTATTTTGGGCTACCAACCTCCATCATCTATGACTATGATCCATGCTTTATGAGTCATTTTTGGCAAGTATTGTGGGATTTTATGGGTACATAATTAGATTGGTTGATATCTTTTCATCCTCAGACAGATGGGCAAATTAAATTATTCAATCACACACTTTTTCATCTTCTATGAATATACAACCATATACATTCTCATCCTTGGGATGATAATATCCTATACATTCAACATGCTTACAATAAGGCTCTTCACAACTCTACTAGCCACAGTCCATTCTAGACATGTCTAAGGTTTCAACCTTCAACACCTATCGACATCTCCTATTATGCACTAGTAGGCATTGAGTTACATGCATAATAATGAGAAACAAACAAAGCTAAGAATTTTTTGCATCACATTCAATCTATTCACCATTAAGTTTAACATATTCTCTCTTACACCCAATCAAAATAAAAGGAGCACCATGATGCACATTGCACACCTCATGCATTCTGAGTTAGTGATAAATTCTAGTTACAACTTCAGAAAGAGTGCTTCAAAGGTCCACACCTAAAGATCAAGCCTTTGTGTTATGGTCCTTACACCATTTTGCATGTAGTTAGTGATAATGTTTTCATTCTTAATCTACCTTAGTACTTAGGCATGCACTTAGTATTCAACATAGAGCTTCTCAAGCCTTACACTCTACTATTTCTTGAGCCAATAGTGACATAACATACTTTTGATTTAGATCCCACACTTTTTCACCTCATAGAGAAGGCCTAGATCATTAAAGTGATAGGCACATGTACCCACCATATCACACATAAAATTTTTAAAGTGGTCAAGGTTGGATAATTCACTGATCAAGCCAAGTGGTATAATTCACAATAACTTCAAGTGTAGTTTTTGTAACTGTACACTGATGTAATGGAAACTCTTACTCTCCAAGAAAAGGCAAATGATCTATGCATAACTTCTACACTATTGAGTTCACTCTTCATTTGCTCTTCTACATAAAATGTGTATGTCTCACCCTATCTTGCATGTTCCTTTACATGAAGTTGGCTAATAACCATTTGCACAAGTCCCATGCTAGCTTGTAGGCTTTTGTGTAGTGGTCACCTTAGATTGTAGTTGCATGTTGAGTTGTGGAGCTAAAAGTGTCACTGTTGAGCACATGTGGAGGTTATTGGGCTTAACCAGTAACTGGCATTGGCAGTATCACTAAAATCAGTCAGGCATGGATCAAAATCGATCGACATCGGTCAGGGATCGGCTGACGTCGATCATATGTAGACTGATAGTGACTGACATTAGTCACCTGTGTGTGTGCATTTTCATGTGTTTCTAGAATTAGATTTGTTCTAATTTTAGGAGGACCAAGTGTTTGCATGTATAGACTAATTTTAGTCTTGAGTCTATTTTTCTAATTATTGTTTGCCTTGGATCTTATTTAAGAGACCCATGGGGCAGCATTGTAATTAAGTTGTAAGTAAGATCAATTAGATCTGCAAGGTGCCGGATCAAGAAGATCTACTATAAGACAAGGGAATAACAACTCAGTTATTGAGTTAATTGTAATTGAGAGAGAGAGAACTCTTGAGAGAGAAATATTGTACACCCAAGAGGTGTGAGAAGAGTGATATTTCTTCATCGTATTCTGGAAGAGTTTAATGCAAGTTGGTTGTTTCTTGTATCTCCTCTTATTCGCTATTTCGTATTTCTAGTTACTTATTACTTTTGGTTTAATTCTATGTTTAGTTGTTTATACAAAAGTAATCAATTGTACTCGGTAGTTCCTAACAAGTGGTATCAAAGTGGGTTAGTGTTTATTGATTACAGGTTCACTCATAGAGGTTTCTATTTGAGTGGGAGTAAAGCAATGGCAGAAGAAAGTAAACTAAGAATCGAGAAATTCAATGGCAAGAATTATCAATTATGGAGGATGTAGATAGAAGATTATCTATATCAAAAAGATCTGTACTTACCATTGGGTGGGGTTTCAAGTAAGCAAACAAATATGCAAGATGAAGAATGGAATGTTCTTGATAGAAAGGCTCTTAGATCTATAAGGTTGAGCCTAGCATCTTTTGTGATTTCTAACTTATCATAGGCAAAGAAAATGGTAGAGTTAATGGATACTTTGGCAAATTTATATGAAAAACCCTCAGCTTTGAATAAGGTATATCTTATGAAGCAATTATCTGATTTGCAAATGCAGTAAGGTGGATCTGTATATATTCATCTTAATGATTTCCATCAAATTGTAAATCAGTTAAATTTAGTCAAAATAGTTTTTGATGATGAAATTAAGGCTCTCTTAATCTTATGCTCTTTACCTAAAAGCTAGCCCAGCTTGGTAATGGCAGTTAGTAATACTGCATTTGCTTCAAATATCTTGAAAGTTGATGATGTTGTTAGTGTAATCTTGAATGAAGATATTCACAGGAAAAGCACAGGAGAAACATCAAGTAATGCTTTAAGTATTGAAAGCAGGGGAAGGCAAAGAGAGAAGGCAAGTAAGGGAAATCAAGGTCAAAGATGGGAAGGAGATCCAAATCCAGAAATGGAAAAATAACCTACTAGAATTGTGGAAAGAAAGGACATGCAAAGAAAGATTGTTGGTTGAAGGATAACAAAGAAAATCAGCATGAAGGTAATAAAGAAGCAAATGTTGTAGGTATTGTTGCACAAGATGCTCTTATATTTTCTTTGGATAGTCAAGTAGAATCATGGGTTTTAGATTCTGGTGCTTCTTTCCATGCAACCCCAAATAGAGAATTTTTCAATGATTATGTCCATGGAGACTTTGGAAAAGTTTATTTAGGGGATGGTGAGCCTTGTCAAATGGTTGGAAAAGGGAAAGTGTAGCTAAAATTGTAGACTGGCAACATATGGGTGTTGAAGGATGTCATGCCTATACCCATCCTAAAGAGAAATTTGATTTCTGTAGGGAAGTTGGGTGATGAGGGTTGCACAGTAACTCTCATAGTGGAATCTTGGAAAGTTTCCAAGGGTGCACTTGTATTAGCAAGAGGTAAGAAAGTAGGTACACTTTATCTATCTACTTGTATTACTGATTCTCCTTCTATTTTATCCAATTCAAATGTAGATGCAAAGATGTGGCTCTATAGGCTTGGTCACATGAGTGAGAAGGGAATGGATGTTCTTAAGTTAAAAGGTATGCTTTCAGATTTGATAGATCTAGATTTTTGTGAGCATTGTATGTTTGGGAAATAGGAAAAAGTGAGGTTTCTGAAAATTGGGTCAACAAAGAAGAAGCACAGGTTGGAGCTTGTTCACGCAGACATGTGGGGACTAGCTCAGGGAGGTTCTATTGGAGGATCACAGTGCTATGTTTCTTTCATTGATGATGCTACAAGAAAGGTATGGGTTTATTGCATAAAGTGGAAATTTTATTTTTTTGACACATTTAAGAAATGGAAAGCCTTGGTTTTCAATGAGAAGGTGATGGACAGTGATGAGCTCAAGAGGTTGAATAATATTGAGTAGGGCAATCTTGATTTGTATGAGGTTATGATCCAAAATGAGCTCATGGGTAAAAATCATCACTCACAAGAAAACACAAGAATCGACGTCGGTCAGGTAGGAATTGACATCAGTCAGGTAGAAACTGACGTTGATCATATGGAAACCAACGTCAGTCAGGTCGGTTAGGTGGAACTGGCGTCGGTCAGGTGCAGACTGAGAGATGACTGAGATTGGTCATTGACAGAGAATTTGGGTGGACAATAAGTTGTAAATGAGTCTCAAATTCCCATGAGGAGGTCTGAAAGGGTAATTAAACTTCTAATTTGTTATTCCCCTTCTTTATACTACGTGTTGTTCACTGATGGTGGAAAACTAGGAAGTTTTGAAGAGGTAATGCAGGTAAAATCTAGGAAATAATGGGAGCATGGCATGAATGAGTAAATTGATTCCTTGGAAAAGAACCAAATGTGGGATTTGGTTGAGTTGCCAGCCGAAAAAAAAGCACTAAAAAACAAATGGGTTTACAGGTTAAAGGAAGGAGAGAATGGACAAATGAGACATAAGGCTAGGTTGGTAGTAAAGGGATTTACATAGAAACTAGGTATTGAATTTGGTGAAATTTTTTTTCCAGTAGTAAAGATGACTTCTATTCAGTCTGTATTGTCTTTAGTTGCTATTGAGGATTTGCACCTTGAGCAGCTTGATGTTAAGACAACATTTCTTCATGGAGATTTGGATGAAGAGATATATATGGATCATCCGGAAGGTTTTGAGGTCAAAGGTAAGGAGAAACTTGTGTGCAGGTTGAAGAAAAGCTTATATGGTCTTAATCAAGCTCCAAGATAATGATATTTGAGGTTTGATAGGTTTATGACAGAGCATGGCTTTAGTAAATGTCAATCTGACCATTATGTTTATTTTACCATATTGGATAATGGTAGTTATATTATCATGTTACTGTATGTAGATGATATGCTTGTTGTGTTAGGTGTGTGGAGCTAAAAGCTTCACCAAGGAGCACACAAACAGGTTCGGGTCTACACAGACGCCGGTGTCGGTCAGGAGCGATCGACGTCGGTCAGTTGCAGTTATAGAGGTGCCGACGTCGGCAGTATGGTCGGCCGGCGACGGTCACAGGCGAACAGGCAGGAATCGACGTCGGTTACCTGTGTGTCCAAAAAGTGATTTTCGAAGACAGAAGCGAGTGTTTGCATGATGAGTTTGAGTTGTAGACTCAAGCTCGCGTCTCTATTGTTAGCAATATTATTTTTAGAGCCCTTGTTGAAGAGGCTTAACTGTTTGTTGTAAGAGCATGCTCAAGTTTCCTATTTCTATATGTAGGAGAGATCTTCTAAGCTATTGTGTGTGTATGAGAGTTGAACTGTAAGAGTAGAACATTGTGAATGTTTGAAGGACAGTATTGAGTTGCATCAATCCAGGTTGTTGGATTTGAGTGTACTTGAGAGAGAGCTCTTGAGAAATAGAGATCTAGTGAGAGATCTTGTGTGCATCTGAGAGAGGTGTGGAAGAATGAAGTTCTTCATTTGTATTCCTATTGTAAAGAGTTTTTTAATACAAGTTTTCAGGGTGTTTTCTTGTATATCTTGTTCTGTGCTATTTATCATTTCAGTTACTTATCTATCTGATTTATTTCCGCATTTATTGCTTTCACAAGTGTAATCCATTATTGGTTGATCCCCAAAAAGTGGTATCAGATCTCAGGTTCACTAACAGGTGGTTCAGATCTGTGTAGTGCGTTTGGATTACAGGTTGCTCACAGGGGTTTCTGCAGGGATTTCTGTTTGAGTGGGAGAAGCAATGGCAGAAGAAAGTAAGTTGAGAATGGAAAAGTTTAATGGCAAGAACTATCAGCACTGGAGAATGCAGATAGAGGACTATCTGTATCAGAAGGATCTTTACTTACCGTTAGGTGGGATAGCAAAGAAGCCCAAGGACATGGAGGATGAAGAATGGGAAGTTCTTGATAGAAAGGCTCTTGGGTCTATAAGACTGAGTCTGGCCTCCACTGTGATATCTAATTTGTCACAGGCAAAAACTATGGTAGAGTTAATGACCACGTTAGCAAATTTGTATGAAAAACCCTCTGCTTCAAATAAGGTATATTTGATGAAGCAATTATTTAATTTGCATATGCAAGAAGGTGGATCTGTTTCTAATCACCTGAATGATTTCCATGGTATTGTTAATCAGTTAAGTTCTGTCAATATTGTATTTGAAGATGAAATAAAGGCTCTTTTAATATTATGTTCTTTGCCTGAAAGCTGGCATGGCTTGGTAATGGCAGTTTCTAATACTGCTTTTGCTTCGAATATTTTAAAAGTAGAGGATGTGGTTAGTGTTATTTTGAATGAAGAAATTTGCAGAAAAAGCACAGAAGAGACATCTGGGAACGCTTTAAATCTCGAGAGCAAAGGAAGGCAAAAAGAAAAGAGCAAGAGGAGATCAAGATCTAAGTCTAAGGGAAAAGGCAGATCCAAATCTAGGAATGGTAGAAGGCCACAATGTGGGAACTGTGGAAAGTTGGGGCACATAAGCAGAGATTGCTGGTCAAAGCCTAAGGAGGACAATCAGCACGAAGGAAAGGAAGAGACAAAGGTTGCAGGTATTGCACAGGATGCTCTTATTTTCTCTTTGCATAATAATATAGAATCTTGGGTATTAGATTCTGGTGCATCTTTCCATGCTACCCCTAACAGAGAATATTTCAGTGACTATGTCCATGGAGATTTTGGAATAGTGTACTTAGGGGATGATGAGCCTTGTAAGATTACTGGCAAAGGTAAAGTGCAGCTAAAGATGCAGAATGGCAACACATGGGTGTTGAGGGATGTGATGCATGTTCCTAGTTTGAAGAGAAATTTGATTTTTGCAGGTAAGCTAGGTGATGAGGGTTGTATAGTAATTCTCACAGCAGATTCTTGGAAGGTGACCAAGGGTGCACTTGTTATGGCCAGAGGTAAGAGAGAAGGTACTCTCTATTTGTGTAATTGTGTTACTAACAAATCTCCTTCAGTTTTATCTACTTCAGATGTGGATGCTAAATTGTGGCACTCAAGGCTTGGCCACATGAGTGAGAAGGGGATGTCAATCCTTAAGTCTAAAGGTATGCTTTCATATTTGAAAAGTATGGATCTAGAATTTTGTGAGCATTGTGTATTTGGAAAACAGAAAAGGGTTAGTTTTCTAAAGACTGGGTCTACTAAGAAAAGGCAGAAGTTGCAGCTTGTTCACACAGACGTGTGGGGACCGGCTCAGGTAGCCTCTATTGGCGGATCACAGTACTATGTCACGTTCATAGATGATGCCACAAGAAAGGTATGGATCTACTGTATTAAAAAGAAATCTAATGTTTTTGAGACTTTTAAGATTTGGAAAGCCATGGTTGAGAATTAAATAGGCAGAAGATTAAAGTGCTTGAGATCCGATAATAGCGGTGAGTTCTGCAGTATTAAGTTTAACTGGTATTGTTACACTCGTGGAATCCGAAGACAAAGGATGGTTCCAATGACACCTCAGCAGAATGGTATTGCTGAAAGGATGAATAGAACTATTATGGAGCGTGCAAGATGTATGAGATTGCATGCAGGGTTGCCCTTAGAGTTTTGGGCAAAAGCAGTTGACACCGCAGTGTACTTGATCAATAGAGGACCCTCTACAGCTCTGGATGGTGGAATTCCACAAGAGGCATGGACAGGTAAAAAGGTAGATCTCTCATATCTCAAAGTTTTTGGTTGTGAAGCCTTTGTGCACATAGATAAGGAAAATAGAAAGAAGCTTGATGCTAAGTCTATGAGGTGCACGTTTATAGGCTATGGCTCAGATGATTTTGGTTTCAGATTTTGGAATCTAGGAACTAACAAGGTAATTAGGAGCCGTGATGTTGTTTTCAATGAAAGAGTGATGTACAGTGATTAGATAAGGAAGCTAGATCAATTTGGGTAGAGCAATAATGAATTGGACGAAGTTATGGTCCAGAATGAGCTCGCGGGAAAAAGAAATAATCACTTACAGGAAAACACAGAGACCGACGTCGGCAGGTTTGGAACCAGCGTCGGCAGTACAAAAATCGATGTCGGTCATACAAAGACCAACGTCGGCAGACCAGGCACCGACATTGGCCAGGAAGAACCGGCGTCAGCCAGTAACAGGTCTACAGGTGGCCAAGGTTGGTCACTGTCAGAAAGTTTGGGTGGACAGATTGTTGAGAACGAGTCCAAGACACCAATCAGGAGGTCTGAAAGGGTAAGTAAGCCTCCAATTAGATATTCTCCTTCTTTATATTATTTATTGCTAACCGATGGTGGAGAACCAGAGAGTTTTGAAGAAGCTTTACAGGTGGAGTCCAGGAGTAAGTGGGAGCGTGGCATGGTTGAGGAGATGGAGTCCTTAAGAGAGAACCAAACATGGGATTTGGTTGAATTGCCAGCTGGTAAGAGAACACTGAAGAACAGGTGGACCTACAGGTTGAAAGAAGGTGAGGATGGACAGATGAGATATAAGGCCAGATTGGTGGTTAAAGGATTTGCACAAAAGCCAGGTATTGACTTTGGTGAGATTTTTTCTCCTGTTGTTAAGATGACTTCTATAAGGGTTGTATTGTCTTTGGTTGCTTTTGAGGATTTGCATCTTGAGCAGCTAGATGTTAAGACAGTGTTTCTTCATGGAGATTTAGATGAGGAAATTTACATGGAACAGCCAGAAGGTTTTGAGGTCAAAGGTAAGGAGAAACTAGTGTGCAGGTTGAAGAAAAGCTTGTATGGCCTCAAGCAAGCTCCTAGGCAATGGTACTTGAAATTTGACAGGTTTATGACTGAGCATGGCTACAGTAGATGTCAATCCGACCATTGTGTATATTTTAAGAGATTTGATAATGGTAGATATATTATTCTATTGTTGTATGTAGATGATATGCTGGTTGCAGGATCTCACATGCAGGATATCTCTGAGCTTAAGGTGAAGTTAGCTCAAACGTTTGCTATGAAGGATTTGGGAGCAGCTAAGAAAATCCTTGGCATGAGCATTAAGAGAGACAGGAAAAATCACAGGTTGATATTGTCTCAAGAAGATTATGTGGACAAGGTGTTGAAACGGTTCAATATGCAGGATGCTAAACCGGTAAGCACACCTTTGGCTGGACATTTTAAGTTAAGTAAAGAACAATGTCCTAATTCACATGATGAGGTAGAGTACATGAGTAAAGTTCCATATTCTTTTGCGGTAGAAAGTTTGATGTATGCAATGGTGTGTACTAGACCGGATATTGCCCAAGCAGTGGGAGTAGTAAGCAGGTATATGGCCAATCCAGGAAAGGAACATTGGAAAGCAGTACAATGGATCCTTAGATATCTGAGAGGAACCAGCAGTAGACACTTATGCTATGGAGGTTTAGATACTTCTCTACATGGCTATGTAGATTCAGATATGGCAGGAGACTTGGATGGCAGGAGGAGCACTACAGGTTATGTTTTTACTGTAGGTGGAATGGCAGTTAGTTGGATATCTAAGTTGCAGAAGGTTGTAGCCTTGTCAACTACAAAAGCAGAATACATTGCAGCTACAGAAGCTAGCAAGGAGATGATATGGATGACACGGTTCATGGAAGAGCTTGGAAGGGAGCATGGAAGTTGCAGATTGTATAGTGACAGTCAGAGTGCAATCCATTTGGCTAAGAACTAAGCTTTTCATTCTAGAACCAAGCACATACAGCTAAGGTACCACTTCATATGGCAGGTATTGGAAGATGGTGAGTTGAAGCTGGAGAAGATCCATACAGACAAGAATCCTGCTGATATGCTAACAAAGCCAGTTACTAAGGAGAAGTTGAATCTTCATTCAACTTCTGTTGGTCTTCATGATTGAGTTAAAGATGGAGGAGCTAGAAGATGTTGCTGTACAGGTACTGGTGCAGCTGGTTTATCTCCAAGTGGGAGATTGTTAGGTGTGTGGAGCTAAAAGCTTCACCAAGGAGCACACAAACAGGTTTGGGTCTACACAGACGCCGGTGTCGATCAGGAGCGACCGACGTCGGTCAGTTGCAGTTACAGAGGTGCCGACGTCGGCAGTATGGTCGGCCGGCGACGGTCACAGGCGAACAGGCAGGAACCGACGTCGATTACCTGTGTGTCCAGAAAGTGATTTCTAAGGACAGAAGCGAGTGTTTGCATGATGAGTTTGAGTTGTAGACTCAAGCTCGCGTCTCTATTGTTAGCAATATTATTTTTAGAGCCCTTGTTGAAGAGGCTTAACTATTTGTTGTAAGAGCATGCTCAAGTTTCCTATTTCTATATGTAGGAGAGATCTTCTAAGCTATTGTGTGTGTATGAGAGTTGAACTGTAAGAGTAGAACATTGTGAATGTTTGAAGGACAGTATTGAGTTGCATCAATCCAGGTTGTTGGATTTGAGTGTACTTGAGAGAGAGCTCTTGAGGAATAGAGATCTAGTGAGAGATCTTGTGTGCATCTGAGAGAGGTGTGGAAGAATGAAGTTCTTCATTTGTATTCCTATTGTAAAGAGTTTTTTAATACAAGTTTTCAGGGTGTTTTCTTGTATATCTTGTTCTGTGCTATTTATCATTTCAGTTACTTATCTATCTAATTTATTTCTGCATTTATTGCTTTCACAAGTGTAATCCATTGTTGGTTGATCCCCAACATGTTGCAGGTTCACACATGTAGGAAATTACTGAGCTAAAGGTAAAATTAGCTCACACATTTGCCATGAAGGATTTAGGAGCACCAAAGAAAATCTTTAGCATGAGTATTTCTAGAGACAAGGAAAATCACAGGTTGATTTTGTCTCAAGAGGATTATGTGAATAAGGTGTTGGAGAGGTTTAATATGCAGGATGCAAAACCGGTATGCACACCTATGGCTGGACACTTTAAGTTGAACAAAGAATAGTGTCCTAAATCACATGATGAGGTTGAGTACATGAGCAAAGTTCCATATGCTTCAGCAGTTGGGAGCTTAATGTATGTAATGGTATGTACTAGACCTGATATTGCCCAAGTAGTGGGAGTTGTTAGCAAGTTTATGGTCAATCTAGAAAAGGAACACTAGAAAGCAATTCAGTGGATTCTCAGATATCTGAGAGGGACCAGCCGTAGGTATTTATGCTATGCAGGGTCAAGCACTTCTCTACATGGGTATGTAGATTCAGATATGGCAGGTGACTTGGATGGTAGGAGAAGCACCACAAGATATGTGTTCACTATTGGTGGAATGGCGGTTAGCTAGATTTCAAAATTGTAGAAGGTTGTTGTCCTGTCTACTATAGAGGTAGAATACATTGCAGTCACAGAGGCTAGCAAAGAAATGATATGGATGACACAGTTCATGAAAGAGTTGGGAAAGGAGCAAGAGAGTTGCAGATTATACAATGATAGTCAAAGTGCAATTCATTTGGCAAAGAATTCAGCCTTTCATTCAAGAACCAAACATATACAGCTTAGGTACCACTTCATTAGACAGGTATTGGAGGATGGACAGTTGAAGCTAGAAAAGATCCATATGGATAAGAACCCTACAAATATGTTAACAAAGCTGATAATAAAGGAGAAGTTGAATCTTCATTCAAATTTTGTTGGTCTTCAAGATTGAACTTGAAGATGGAGAAACAAGCCAGAGAAATAAGACAAAGGATGTCGCTATACAAGTACAGGTGTAGCTATTTATCCCCAAGTGGGAGATTGTTGAGTTGTGGAGCTAAAAGCTTCACTGTTGAGCTCATGTGGAGGTTGCTAGGTTTAACCATTAACCAGCATCAGCAGTATCACTGACATTGGTCAGGCATAGATTAGAACTGATCGACATCAGTCAGGGATCAGCTGATGTCGGTCATATGCAGACTGATAGTGACTAGCATCAGTCACCTGTGTGTGTGCGTTTGCATGTGTTTCTAGAATTAGATTTGTTCTAATTTTAGGAGGATCGAGTGTTTGCATGTAAAGACTAATTTTAGTCTTGAGTCTATTTTTCTAATTATTGTTTGCCTTAGATCTTATTTAAGAGACCCATGGGGCAGCATTGTAATTAAGTTGTAAGTAAGATCAATTAGATTTGCAAGGTGCAAGATCAAGAAGATCTACTGTAAGACAAGAGAATAACAACTCGGTTATTGAGTTGATTGTAATTGAGAGAGAGAGAGAGAACTCTTGAGATAGAATATTTTACACCCAAGAGGTGTGGGAAGAGTGATATTTCTTCATTGTATTCTGGAAGAGTTTAATGCAAGACTGGTTGTTTCTTGTATCTCCTCTTATTCACTATTTCATATTTCTAGTTACTTATTACTTCTGGTTTAATTATGTGTTTAGTTGCTTATACAAAATTAATCAATTGTACTTGGTAGTTCCTAACATTGTACACCTCACATTTCCATTTCTCACAACACCACACCAAGTATTATGCCTCCTCACCAATTTCTATGCCCTCACACACCTTTTAGCTTCATGCTAACTTTTGCTCTTGCTTGTTAACTCTTGCACCCTTCACAACTCATAGATCCATGTGGCTTACCCTTTCACTCCCTATAGTCTCAAGACTCTTCAACTTCTTGGATTCCACAACATATCTATGTGCTAACTTACCATGTCCATATGCTCTAGGAGGTTCCTTAACCATCATCCATCCTAGAACATGAACCAACATAACCATCTTCTTGGTAACTAATAGTAGTTGTAGTTGATCTTGTATTCTACTTGTATAAATATTTAATATATTAATATGGAAATGAAGTTGATGTTTTTTACATAGTCATAACATAGATAACATGCTGCATGTATCTACTTTATAATATATGCACTGTAACACATTGTACCAATTTTCCTTATTCACCATTAATGAATATAAGTTGCATTTCCTTCAATAATACTTCTTCTCCATTGAATGTGTTTGGTTAATTTTATCTAAATTAGCTTTACTCATTCACTCTACACAACCAAACTTGGTTATCCCCCATGCACTTGGTCTTGGGCCCCATGTTGTGGATCAGCCTTGGTCACTATTTATGCATGAGATTAATATATCTAAGATCCTACAATTTAAACACACCCATATTATTAGTATATTCCTTTTTTATTGATTTTAATAATACTTAATTAAACCATCATTTTTCTTATTTTTATATTATATCATCCAACTTAATGATGATTGATGTTATGTGTGACAAATACATCAACCATCCTGATACAATTCTAAGTGTATTTCTAATTACACAGACTATCTTAATATAGTTCAAGTTTATCAATCCATTTCCAATTACATCGATCATCTCAATATAATTTTGTTCTTTCTTCCTATTACATCAACCAACCTAATATAGTTATACTATACTAATTTCCTTCTAAATGCATCAATAAATTGATACAATTCTCTCATATGACCATGTTATATAGACAATATCAATACAATTTTTTATCTCTCTTCTTATTCCCTACTATTTTAGCTACCCCTATATAGTCTATTTTTAGCATTCATATGTAATTAACTACACTAGCTAACTCGATATAATTAATCATTTCTCTATTATAATGAAACATCTCTTGAACCAATCTAAATAGAAAACTCCTTGGTATTTTCAAGGATTCTATAAAAATCCTAATGCTATGGAATTAACCAATCGTAGTATATTTTCTAAAAGGACTTACATGCATTATAATTTTTCCATGTCTCAAGATTAACTTACCAATAATTGTAATATATATTCCACTAGATCCAAACATTAAGAGCTATATATCAACCCTAAAACACCTAAATGGGGTCACCTATTCTACTAACAAAAGTTTTAAGAGGATCTTGGCATAATTATATATACAAGATGAAAATTTATCTCTAATAGCATCCTCACCATATGGGAAAGGACCATATGATTATCTATTACCTCATGATGTCACCCCACATGGAGTATCCCCCTTCTACTCACAAATTTTATATAAGACTTGGGTCAAATCAATTCTCAACTTCCTCATCCACCATGCCTAGTATAGCTACTGATATGGTAGCTATATTTCTTAGTGGGCCCACCCAAAATTCTCAGATTAATACCAATATTAATGCCACAGCTAGTGATTTCCAACATATCACTCAAACCTCTACTTTCAACCAAATTACCCTCAATCCTAATCAAATCATCTTACTATTAACGAGTCAAATGGATAACATTTAAGTTAATAATAGTTCATAAATGATGCAAATGTAAAACTAACTTTTGAACATGTCAAATTAACCTCGACAACTTCATTGGGAAGTGTCAAATAAAAATATACCATGACCTTTCCTTAAATACATTCTTCATAAACTCATTCCAGAACCTATGCTTTATAACAAAGTCAAAAAACACCTTCAAAATGAACCTTTAGTCCCTCAAATTGTATACATTAACATAGGTTTTATTACTCCTATAATATCCTATAATGGATCCACATATATGAATTTGCATTTTAAAGCCTTTTGGTAATCTTTATAAAAACTAAATTAAACTTAACACCTTTATAGCTATAAAACTACTTGTAAAAACCTTTCCTAGTGATGCTTTAGAATAGTACAATAAAATAAAGTCTAATTCCATTTCTAGATTGGGAGACTTAGTTAATGAATTGTTCCAAGAGTTCTAGTTGAGTGATTTTCTCAAAAATAACCTAGCTCAGATTATTAATTTAAAAATAGCAGAAAATAGAAATGCTCAAACTTTTATCAAATGTTAGAAATCCTTAAAAAACAAATTTGAGAACAATATAATGGAAGATAACCTCTTAACATTTTCACTAATGCACTAAATTCCAAACTATAATGCATTGTCAAGATTCTTTCTCTAAAAAAATATAAGGAAGACTTAGATCAAGCCAAACATCAAGACGTCTTTTTAAAAAAATTGAGACTTCCCAAGCTAATCTTGGTACTTGAATTCTTACAAGATCTAAAAAACAAAAATGCTACAAATAATGGTGTATCTGATACTTATGATTCTAGGAGAAGCATCAATTCTATTTTTGAATGAAGCTCTAATGAAGTGACTCTCTCCCCACCTATCAAGGGAAGCCCCTTTTAACATCATCCTCATCATTCATAAAACAATTATGAAATCCATCATCCTCTCTCCCTAGAGGAGATTAGGAAGTGAATTATTATACCCTCACCTATATATTTTGATCCTTCTCATCCTAGTGATCATTGGTATGACCCTTTAAAAAAAGGATTTCATAAAAATTAAGGCCATTCACATGAGACTTGTAAGTAACCTTAACATCTATCTTTTGAGTTCAAATCTAAATAATTTCACTAACCCAATTCTCACCTTACCATTTATTCCAATTCAATTCCAAATCACAATCACAATCATCAAGCAAACAATAAAAATAAAAATCCATCCCAATCAATTTCTAATGTTGTCAAAACCATGGTTAAACCTCATTCTTTTAGTGATGCAGAAAGCTTGGTGAACATAAATCATGTTATTTATACATTTATCATTATATTATTAAGCCTTATATTCCTGATCTAACTTATATAATACTCTAAGATAATCCTCCACATATTTTTTGGCTATTGAATCTAAATAAATTATCACTTATATTATTTCCAATAGCCTAAATGTATTAGCCAACCTAGTATAATTTCATATTTATCCAACACTATTAGCCAATATAGTTCCCTAATTTCACAAATATATTGACTAATTTGGAACGTTTTATTTCTCCAACAACATCTTTCCCTAATGTATGAACCAACTTAGTAAAGTCTTTCATCTAAATATCAATGGCAATTATATCAACTAGCTTAGTACATTTTATTCCCAAGGTCGATTCTATTTCAATTATATCAACTAACTTGGTACAATCACTTTTAGCTAAATCTCCCTCAACTATATTTTCCAACCCATTATAATCTATTTCTTCACCTAATTTTTATTATATTGTATTGGATACGCTACCATAGTCTAGTTATGATGTCTTTATGTCACCAAATGCATTAGTTGGGGTAATACAATTGGCTCAACTTGACTCAATTATATCAATAGTTCTAAGACCACATGTTTGATTCAAAATTAGACTCAATTAGGCTCAATTTCTTATATAAATATTACACTTAAGAATTTAGTCCCACTATCATGGTTCTATCAACTCATGCTAGCTTTGATGAGTTGAATCCCATAGATGAACTCTCTAGATTCCAATCTTAAATCTCATTTATTGAGTTTATGAAGACTTCACATCTTTTAAAACATCTTATGTAGCTTTTTATATGAAAAATACTCAACTACCATCTAAGGGGCAAGAAGATACCTTTCCTAGGTCTAAGGAAAACATTTTATAGTAATGTGAAGAGATAACATCCACATTGATCACAATAAATATGCATCTCTTTCATTAAATTTTCATATGGCATCTATGATCCCTGAAAAAATATTACTTCATATGAATGACCCTCCTTTTTTATTATCATCTAGTTTGGTGACATATAATTCAAGCAAGCCTTGATGGATGGAGGCTCTGGCACTTATGTTACCTCCTTGATTTCATTAAAACCTTAGGGTATTTTGAATGCAACCTTAAGTCTACCCAAAGAACATGATAAGGAAATTATCAAAGAAAAATACCTATATTAGGACGTGTTTGGATTCATATCATGATACGACATGTTATGGTTAGATTTAAGGTCATGATATTCAATTTTCTTTTCTCTTAAAACTTTTTTTTGGTCACCCTTGGACTTATCGTATGAGGTTCATGGCCTATCATGCATAAGTTTCCTTACATGGGTGTTATTTATAAGATAAAAGGTGATACCAACCCTTAGAATTTTTTAAAATTCTAAGAATGTGGTGTTCTTAAAATCCCAACCCTTGAACCTTTTTCTATCATACTATTTATTGAATATCATCTCTTTAATTATCTCATCAAATAAAATTGATGTTATAATGTTCACCCCAAGATTGTGGGAAACATTACACCCAACCTCTTTAATTCCAATTATGATGATAATGATGATATTAGTTTGAATATAAAAATGTCAAACCTTCCTTCTATCATCATCACTTAATTTATGCCTACCTTGTAACCTCATTCTCGCTAGAATCTAATTGATTATTTTCTCACTTTTATCATCATCCTCAAGAAGCCTAATTCACATGCATCTGATACAAAAATAGTAGTCAAATATCTTAAAATATATCTTACCACTCCTAACTATGATGATGGTTACACCTTAGATGACCAATTCTAGTTTAGATATGCCAAAGCTAAGGATGTGGAAATCCTTTGGTACCATTCATCCCTTCAATACTCTTACCAACAATAATCATCTTCATCTATCATAAATTTAATTGAAATTTTTAAACCCAAGTCCCCTTATTTTCTTGATTTAACATATTTCCTTATTTGGTTAATGTGAAGAGGTCTAAGATGGAGCTATTTATACCTTATAGTTCATATGCAGTCTCTATTATTTCTAAGCCCTTTTGGAGCATGTTTAATGATTGAGATATGATTGGACCTTATAGGTTTGTAATATTTTTCAATCCATAAATCTTGATTCCTATAGATATATTGGCTAAACTTATACAACATATGATGAGGATGTCTCTTAAATAAATAAAAAAACCATAATGATCATTTCATAGAGTATATAGTCACTCACAACACCAGTCAAGTATTAGAGAAATCAAATTCCTAACTCACCCACTTTATGACCTAATAGTGATGATTTATTCAACAAGATTTTAGATAAACCCTAATATGTTCATCTATGTAGATCAAATATATAATAATACCCACTACCCCATTAGACAAACCATAGTGATTTTGACAAGGTCTTCAATCATTTAGCTTAGGAGTGTAGAGTGAACCATATATTTTTACCATACTAAAAGCTGAAAGGTCCAACTCCTACCATGCATAGTTGATCACCTTAATATACTAATCCTAGATGATTTTATTTTTTCCATGGGACTATTATGCATTATTTAACTATAAAACCCTTAATTATTACCTTGATGTTGCTTATCTAAAAGAAACTAATTTTCCTAGTATATAAAACATGCCTCCTTAAAATATCACACTCAGTTATATCCCTAAACAAGGTGAGGTGTATTATATTTTGCACCGGTATTCCATACATCATATGAAAAAGTGTAGATCAATCTAATAGTATTTTAGATACTTTTTAATGCCTCTACCTCAAGTTTATAAATAGTTTTCACATGGTCCATCTTGTATACACATAATATTTTCAAAATTTATCAACTATTGATGTTTTCTCTCTTACAGGAACCCGTCAAGTCTTAATCTCTTTGAGTTCATGCCTTAAAGAGTGCATTGGGAAAGGGGTGGGTAGACCATTTTTGATTTATGATATTTTTATCCCCTATACCACCATTTTCAATCAACACAAACCTCTCTTATACACTTCCCTAATCTTTGCCTCCTCCTTTACCCACTCTTCCAAGTAATTTATTCTCTTAATCATCCCCTACCTAAGTCAAAAACCCTTTTTGACATTTAATTAATAATTTAAACCTAGGATGACCCTATAATAAAATTAATATTATCACATTATGGGTCTAGGTAAGCATTGGTCAACCTATAATGGGACCTAATTTGCTTTTATCAATTAACGATATAAGGTCAAATTGGGTTGACATTATCAACTAAACTTTCAAAATGGTTTAGGGTTAGATTCAACTATATATACACATTATTTTCACCATTTATTAGAGAAATAGACATATTTAATTATTCATTTGTGCTTCTTTACAATATTATCTTCCACCATTCTACTTGAGGAGTTATTTACTTAGGGTTTACACTTGGAGAGAAGAATTTTGCATTATGAAAGCTTAAGATTCACTAAGAGGTCCTTGGATAGACTATATTCCATTTTCCATCCTTATATTCTTAAATAATACATAATAACATCTTGTGAATCACATTTATCCAAGGGAGAGATTGAGTTTTAATGGATTCATCTTCAAGGTAAGCATCTCTAAATTTCCTCCTCTATTCTAGTAGATAGAAGTAGCATAAGTAATGGCTTTTGAATGTATTTATATATCCATGTCTTGGGTTATATCTATACATAAATTGATTATAATTATTCTATGAATTTTTAATTTCATTTTTATTACCCCCATTTTGTGTTGCAAGCTTTAGTGATCACTAGGTTAGATTTTACTTTGCATTGTATTTACTTTGTGAATAATAGAAAACATAAGACCTAGTTAGGGTTATTACATGGTGTTTCTTGACTAGAGGATTTATAACCCTCTATAGTTATATTATTATGGTAATATAACCTTTATTTAGGTTTATCATATCCATCTTGGTAAATATCCCAATTATCTAAATTTACCAAGTAGAAGTGTAAGCATGTTTTATCTTCTCTGATCTAGGATTGATTTATAGATTAGCTGCATTTCCCTTTGTATAAATTCTAGTGAACCTGAAGTGAATATAAACCTTATTGGTTTTATTTCAATCATTCATTTTATTATCATATTATATATTTTTTATTTTAAAAATATTGTATCAAACTTGTCGATGTAGTCTAACATTATTGTTATCACATAGATTTTGCACTTGTTCATTGTGCAAAAAATATAATGATACAGTGGGATCACCTTCATGATATAGGTACTTGGATAATTGATATGAACCTCTAGAGAATTCCTTATTTTTTTCATTAAATTTCTTAAAATTTATAAAATACCAGTCTATGTAGAAATTCCACTTCTTAGTGATATTTTTCCTAAACTAGGGGTTGACTGAGGAAAAGAGTTTTGAGAATGAAATTACAAAACTATAAATTTTGATTCACCAAATATATTTTAGTGGATTATAATTATTTATTGAATAAACACAACATAATATAAAATTTATTGAAATTTATAGGAGCACAAACTCATGCAAATGTGAAATCAAATGCAATATTTGGTATTTTTCATACAAGAGGCATGATTCTTTATTTTTAATCAACCAATATTTCAAAAGGGTAAAATAATACCAAAAGTGGTTTTTTTATGTAAATAATAATTAAATCATCCACAAATATTTAAATACTTTACATACACATATTTCTCAAACAAGAAAGGCAAATGTTCCATTTATTCTCATTCTCTAGGTTACAACATGTACACAAATTATTTAAAATGTAGAATAATATTTATAGCATAAAAAAGATAGATGGACTACATCATATTACCTATATTTATATAATAAATCTCATAAAATAGATGTAGTTAACAAGGAATTTCATGCCTAGTTGAAGATCATGCAAAAATATAGAAACTTCATGAAAAGAGGCATGATTATAGCTACAATTATGTCCTTGGCATGGTGAACAAGTTGGAGAAGAACATGAAAGATCTAGGTGTTCCACTTAATTTTTGGAGGCATGGGAGAAACTTATAAATCTTTATGTAACACATATGTCCTCTTTATTTTAGTTACAATGGCTCTTCATGCAATGGGGGTACCAAAGTAAAACTTCAATTTTAGAACAAAAGATAACTTTAGATAACTTAAGTTACTTTTTTTCAAAAACCTAAATTTTGATTTTCAATTGGCACTTTTACAAATTTCAAGTCACAAAACTTTGTTAAAACTATAATTATATTTTATAATATGTGCTTTTACAACTGAAGTAACTTAAACTTACAAAATAGAAAGTGTAATTTACAAGTTTGCTTTTTACCATTTCCAACCTGTCAAAATTGAAAGTGAAAATTACACATGGCTCTTTCTCAAAAAGAGATATCAAAATGATAGTTAGAATATATGAGTTGTAGCTTTACAATGTTTCTACAATAATGAAAATACAATATACAAGAATGATTTTGATAGAAAAAATTAATCTACAACCAAATCATCTATTGTTTCTTTATCCTTTTTGGTCTATATCTTCTCAATATATGCATTAAAACCCTTGAAAATCTCCAAGATTTTATCTTTTTTAGAACCAAAAGAGTAGAGGTTTCTTATCTCACATTATGATATTGTATCAAAGAGTTCCCTTTTGAAGGATCTATATGTTTGAGTCTCTTTACCGATTTGATCTAATGTGTTATGATATTTGATGAAATGATGGATAGAGCTCAAGGTGAATTTTCATCTCTTGTTGATTCTCCTTCAACCATTTGTTTGAATTTATCCTAAACTTCCTACACTAAAAGGACCTGATCTTGATAATTTATTGCTCGACATGACAATTTATTCAACAAATATTCAATGTCATATAGCATATATGTGGTTTTTTCATGTGAAACTTTAGTTTTATGGGCACTATCTATATGTATATTTATTCTAAATTGAGATGCTTTGTCTAATTCCTCTTTTTATCCATCATTTTTTAGTATCTTTTCTAGAAGGATGATATCAACATCAATTGAGTCCACAAATGTCAATTTTGGGTAGAAAAGTTTTAACCTTTTTATCTCTTCCTCATACTTGTTGATTTGCTCTTTTAGGGTGAACCTTCTATCCTTCAAAGTTGTATAATGGTAAATTACCAATTATATAACTCTGTTTCCCTTTGAGATGAACTCTTCTACCCATTCCTTAGTGGCCTTTCCCATGCTACCAATTTATTTCACTACATCAAGTGTTTCTTGATCTGTGATCTAAGTGACATGTTGTGTTGGTTGAATAGTGGGCTCAATGAATTTATTGAGTGAATTAGTTAGTTTTTTAACATTATTATTCAACTCGTACTTAGTGACCTTATCACTATCCATTTTCTCAAAGAGACAGTTAATGTTGGATTGAACATCATGTTTCAATCTTTCCCTCATAGAACATCCAAGGTGAAATTTTGATACCTATTAATCCCCCACCACTAGATCTTCTTTTTTTTTATTCTAATGGGGGACTACAATCTCTACATACTTTTCCCCTACTGAATCATACAATATTATTGAAATGGTCTAAGGAGTTGTCTTAGATTTCTTTTGTGTATCTAAGAGACTAAAATCTAATGTATTTGGGAACACCTTCTGCTTGCATTTATTCCCCACTATATGTGATAACCAAATAGGGGTATCATCATATTATCTTGACACTATCACTTAAGAATATATAGCTAAAGATGTTACTCTAGTGGGCACAGTGATAAGTTTTGTATCTTTTACTGATATTACCATTGATTGTTTGAGAGATGTCTTTATTGTCTCTTCCCCATATATGGGTTTAAGGTCTAGTTTTTATTAGTATATTTATCCTTATATATCTCCTCTATAAGGATTGGGGTTACTATGGAAGTGGAACAGGTGGGTAGATGGAAATGGATGTGTTTACTAAGGGTATGGGAGATGGAAGTGATATCAATGGAGTAGTGGACATAAGGAGTTGAAATTGAGGAACTTGTAGAAATGTGGAGTCCAAAGCCTTAGATGATTCAATAAAATTGGTAGGGACACTCAAGGTTGGTAAATTAGAAAATATGAAGGGATATGGAGATAAATTAGTAGTTATCCTAGGGGTTGGGATTGTAGTTAGAATGACTAAATCTGTAGCTATATATCTTTGTGTAGTTTTAGCAATTAATGAAATGAAATGAATTATACATGATATGGAAATAATTATGGAAGGGGGAAATGAGATTGTAGAAGAGGGAATTGGAATGAAAAATTGAGTGTCCAATTGAGGGGAGAGCTGAGTGTCTAATTGAATTTATTGAACTATTGGCAATGGGCTTATAATCATAGATAAAGTGGTGGGAATAGAGGGTGGAGTTACTTGAGGTGAAGGAGTGGAGATAGGAGGAGGTGGTGTTGGAGCTATAAGAATGATATAAATAGGTTGGGGATGTATCATAGAGATGGAGTTGTAGCTATAACTGAGATGGGGTTTGAAGTTATGATTGATTCAACTATAATTGTATCCTTAGATGAAATGATTATTGGTTGATCTACTATTATTGCTTGACTACTTGATTGTCCCTTCTTGGCCTTTGATTTATTTTTCTATTATGGGATATCATTGGCCTATTTGGTTGCTCTAGGATTTCTCCATTACTAGAACCTTTTGTTGATGGTGGTACTCCTTTTTCCTTGAGCTCTAGTAGTTTACCACTGATGCTTATAATCTCTTTAGTCACTTGGACTCCTTTAATCTTGAACCAATCAAGTGTTTTATTTATTACTTGGTTGGTTCTATCCATTAGATAGAAATAATTAGGAATGAACCATCTCATTATTGGAAGGGGTTACAAGTAGCTCTTATTATCATGGTATACCTTATCTAATAGGGACTCATAATCCACCAAGTCCTCAAGGCCTAGGCCAAAGTTAAAATCTTTGAACTTATCCAAGGTCATTCTTGAATATTCCTTTAGTCTCAATTCCTCTTCATCATCCAATTCCTCCTAGTAGTCTTTAAAGTAGGGGACATGGGAATATGTCAAAATTTAGAGTGTACCAGTGATGTTACCATGAACATCATAGAATAGTCTTGCCTTCAAATACCTCAAGGTCATTTGTGTAATTTTTTCATCTACACATTTGGCTTTGGCTAAGGACGGGCATGTGTATCTACCTATGATGATGGGGAAATGAATTCATGATTTGTGTTTGTAAGACAATAGCTTGTGAATGTCAACTAGTTACCTTAATATCTCCATCAAAGCCCATTAGTCACTTACATACCTTAGAATGTAAGGACAACCAATGAATCTAGATACTCTAATATATGATTACATGGGGAACTAGATGAAATAGGAACCCTAATTACTAATCTCTAAAGTGGAAGCATCAGAGAATATCTTCCTCTCTAGTTCTTTATCAAAGATAACTATGATGTAGTAGATGAATGTATCATTGACTCTCTAGAAGTGCCACCTACTTGCCTTTAGATTGAGGTCAGGGTAAGAGTTAAACACTTTATTTTCCTAGTCATCCACTATGTTAAGTCTTAGGAAATGTCTCCCTTTGGCCACTATATATACTATATAATAAGTGAAATAAAATTTCCCTATGATTTGGACCTCCATCAATTACTTGTGGATGGAGTCACTGATGAGTTGTGCCTAGTGGATTTATTATTTGTTCTCATAGATAACCCATATATATTGATACATCTATTCTTATAAGCCTTTTGCATCAAGGCTACTAGTGATTTTATGTAGTAATATGATTATATCACCTACCTTATCCTTGAAATCAATCCTTGCTAATGTTTTAGGTAATTTGGTGGATGTAACCCTAGGGATCCTTAGCCATTTTTTGTTCATTACTCTCTAACAACCCATGTTGTTGTATTGATAAAATTTCTTTGAGGATTATATATTTATATCTAAGTAACTCTCAAATGTTGGTATCAAGAAGATGGAGTCTATGAAGTCTGGGTTCATATTTAGAATCATTTTCCCTTTGTCATTTAACACCTCTCTATTATCAGCATCATAATGTTTTTCAAGTGTAATTACCAACTCAGGGCTTTGCACAGTCAGGGGAAATGTTTCTACTTGGGGAAGTCTAGAGTCATAGATGATTTAGATCCAATAATTCTTGAATTCAACATTTATTCTAGTCTAGAAATCACCTAGGTCAATGTAGCCTAGGTATATATCTGTAATCTCAGTTGTGTTGGATTATAGACTAAGAGTGACAATAGGTCCTTTAGATTTATACTTCATCTCTTTCCTAGATATGGATTCTAGATAAAATGTTGGGGGAAAACCAACTATAGATTTGGTAGGATTTATAGGTGAAAAATGCAAGTGGAAACACCAGTGGAACTTGGAGTTGCTCTATACAGGTGAAAAGTCCATGGGGATTGGAATTAAAAACATAGGTAGAAATATTTAATAGAGATGGGAGTTGTAAAATACACTTAAATTTCCTAGTGAAATCTATGATGGAGATTGTGGTTTCTCAAAGCACTAAAAATGTCTATGAGAGTTATAAGTTATAGTTGTAAGCTAAAATCCCGTGGGAAATTGGAGTTGTTATTGTAAATGGAAAGTCCACAAGGACTGTGAGGTAATATTCAAAGGAACATGTAAATTTTTTGGCTATATTAAATGATTCAAAACCTAAGTTTCTCAATGGTAAGGAAGTAGTTGGAAAATGACCTCTGGGAAAAATAAACAACAAAAATGAGCCTCTATGACACCATGATGAAAACCTAAAACCCTAATGGCACCTAAGCAAGTAATGAAACCCTATAAAATATAAAGAGAACATAATAAAAATTGAAGGCAAGATTGATTTGATAAAAATAAAATCTTGAAAACATAGAGGATCAATTGAAATACCTTATATGGTTAATGACATCATGGCATGGCTTACATGTGTAGTGCATGGTCTCATGGCTCAAGATTGCAAGGAAGTTCACAATTTGAGGAATGGAGCTCCAAAGTCCAATTAGTAAATTCAATCAATGAATTAAAATACCCTAATTTCATTTATATATAAACCCTATAATTAATTCCATAATGGTGATGGTTAGTAGATATCCAAAGTCTACAAACAACTTCACAACTTTGTAATTTTACTAATTGTAATTTAACCTCTAGATTCCATGGACTTGGCTTGTATGAATATTCAAAAATGGGAAGGTAAAACTTAGATAGTAATTTGAAATTTTGAAAATTATAATTTTCACTTAGAGTTTCAGATTTCGTAGGGAAGGTGGTCAGAAGGAAGCGAAACTTGGATTGTAATTTGTAACTTACAAAATTATAAATTGTTCCCTGAGTTCCAGCTTTTGGTTGGAGTGTTGAATGGGAAGCATAAATATGCTTGAAATTTTCAACTTTGTATATTGGAAATTGTAATTCAAGTTTTAGTTTTTATGGGTACTTGGTTTGTGGGAAGTATAAATTTGCTTGTAATTGTCAATTTTGCAAATTATGAATTATGAGTGGGGTTATGGTTTCTGCCAGCTAGTGTTTAGTGGGAAGTGGAGATCTAGATGCAATTTGTAATTTTTCAAATTGAAAATTGAAACCATATCTTTGGTTTCTACTGATTAATGTATTATTGGATCTGGAGTCTAGAAAGTAATTTATAATTTTACAAACTATAAATTGTAGTCCAATCTTTGGTTTCTACAGGCTTAGGGAAATGGGTGTTTTGGGTCAATTTAAGGCATTTTTTCCAAAAAATTAATGGGTTTACCTTAGGTTACTTAGTATTTTGACATTTTTGGGATAAAAATATCAACATTTTTGGTGATCTTTGTAGGGTCATTGCCTACTAATCAGTTTCTTTCCAGCTGTCTTCTAGTTCATTGGGCATGGAGTCATTTTAAGCTTAACACACTTTAACTAGTGAAGAACAAAATTTGGATTTGCCTAAAAAAGAAAAAAATAGGGAAACATAGAACAATATAAGGAAATAAACACTCCTAATGAGTTGACTTATGTGAAAGTACTTATTTTAGAAAACATAATTAATCCTATTATATACAAAATTTATTATTTTTTATAATGAGTTCCAACCTCAAAAGCAAGCTTTAAGGTATATCCCATTGACTGGGATAGGCAATTCTAATCCATCATGCTTGGATAACTAAAATGCATTAACTCATTTATACTGAGTTATAATTTATGGACTACTCCATATTGCATCAAAATTGGTGTGCTTTCTTGGTTTAGCCTTGTCAACATCCCATTTGAGAATCATGTCTCCTTCATTGAATCTCCTATCAGATGAAAAGTGCTCTTTGTTTGATCTTGATTTAATTCTAGAACTTTCATTTACTAGTTCCTAACTTCTTCTAGTTTAATGAGTTTTACCAATCTTATTGTCATTCCATCATTACCAATAAAATCTAATTGATGATTGAGTTATAGATATGGTAACTCAATTGATAGTGGGACTCAAGATTCCCTTCCATATACCAACATGAATGGGGAGTTACCAGTGGCTCTCTTAGGGGTGATCCTATCAACCCATAGTGTTGATTTCAACTTTATGTGCTATGTGCTTTGGTTTCCCCCCATTTTTATTTTGATAATTCTTATGAGGTTCTTGTTGGTAGACTTGGACAAGCCATTACCTTATGCGTAATAATTAGAAAAAGTACTCAGGTATATATTATTATTTACATCCCATTCACTCACTTGAGTACCCACAAAAGATTTGGCATTGCCTAAGATAATGGTGTGAGGAAAACCAAACCTTGAGACTATGCCATCCATGAATTCTAGGATAGATGCCTCCATGGAATATTTCAGTGCAACTACTTTCATCCATATTTTGAAATAGTCTATTGTTGTATGGACCCATTTGTGGCCTAAACTCAATAGTGGATTGATCATACCAATGAAATCTAATCCCCATTGAGCAAAGGGTTGGTCAAATTGAATTGGTATAAGAGGGAAAGTTGTTAATCTTTGCTTGCTTGTGAAGTAATCACACTTCTCATAGTTTCTTACCCATTGGTGGGAATATTTGAATAATTTATTAATACAATAATAGCCCCCTCTTATTATTTTGATGGTTCTGGTTCTTGTATAGAAATATCCACCTGATGAGCCATCATGAAATTATTCAATCACTTTGAGTATTTGATTATGTTCAATACATCTTAGCATGAGTTCATTCATATCTTTTCTAAATAATATTCCATCAACAAGAACATAAGGAATGGTTTAGATTCTAAAATACCTTTTTTTGGACTACTAAAAGTCATATGGGTACTTGCCAGTCTGTAAGAAGATGATCATGTCACATATCTAACTATTGAAAAGAGGTGGATTGGTTTTCTAAGATGCACTTTGATCATATACTGATTCAAATTCTACTTCAATAGTCTTGATATTATAATCTAGTTGTTCACACAATCCCTTTCCTCTCACAAGCTTTGTAATTTTGATGTCCAGATCATATTCCATGACTTTTGTGATCCATCCCACTCTTTTTTCATTTATTTCCAAACATAGTAGGAATTTTTAACACTTTGATGACTAACCATCAGATGAATTTTATTATTGGAGAGCATATGCCTAAATTTTTTGAGAGATTTAATCAAGCATATACTTGCTTCTCCAAGAAACTATAATTTTATTCATAATCCTTCAAAGATTGACTAAAAAAGATATTGGTTATTCCAATTTTTCTTTATTATATTGGGTTAGAATATATTAGATACTTCCTTTCCCTCCAAAATCATAGAGAATGAAATCTTTCTCATAGTTGGGTTTGACTAGGGTAGGAGCCTGAGAAATAGCTTGCTTGATGGCTTCAAAGTTATCTTTTCCTTCTTGTGTCCAGCTAAAAATGATACCATTATTGAGAATTGTAGTAAGGGGTTTGTCCATAGAGGCAAAATTTCAATAAAATATTCTTATGAAGTTGATTCTTCCAAGGAAACTATGTAATCCTTTCTTATGGCTTGGTAGTGCTAATGCAAATATAACACTTATTCTCTTTGGGCCTATTATGAGACCCTCATTTGAAATAATGTGTCCTAATAGTTTACCCTCATGAAATACAAAAGAAAACTTCTTTGGAATAAGGGAAACTCTAAATTCTCTACACCTTTCAAAATATTTCCTAAGGTGACCCAGGTTTGAATCAACATGCTTTGAGTAAACAATGATATCATCTAGGTATACCATGATCATCTCATTTATCAATCCTCTAAAATCCATATCCATGGCTCTCTAAAATGTTTCACCAGAATTATTTAGATTAATTGGAATCTTTTTATATGCATACATACCCCATTTTATGGTGAATACAATTTTGAACTAATTTGATTCCTACACTGTGATTTGGTTATATCCAAAATAACTGTCTAGAAGGGAAAACCTTTCAGATCTTGATAAAATTTGCAAAATTTTCTCCATGGGTGAAATGGGATAATGATATTTTATAAATTATTTGTTTAAATCCCTAAAACCTACATAAATATTGATTTCACCATTCATTTTTCTTATAGGGACCAAATTAGCAACCTAGGATGAGTGTTTGATAGAGAAAATGATGTTATCCTATATCAGTTTGGATAGCTCACTCTTCATTAGGGGTTCTATCTTTGGATTAATTAGTATTTATTTTTATCTAACAAGTTTGGTATTTGGGTCAATCTCTAATATATTTTGGTTAAGCTAGGGTCAAACCCCCTTAGATCATGATAACTCCAAGCAAATTTATCATCAAACTCTTGAAATAACTCAATAAAATATTGTTTTTCATAATCATTGCATACCTTTCCTATCTTTAGTAATTTCCCTTCTAAGATGACTATTGTATCATAGTCTTCTTCATTTACTGTGATAGTCTTCTTTTCACCTTTTACCTAATCATCTGAATTAGAGATACTCTCTAAAATAACAAGGTCCATGGGTAATTTGTTCATCTTCAAATGAATTATTTGATCTACATATTGGTCTTGGAGTTTAGACTTGTTTCTAACAAATAACTCATCTTCTTATCTTATAAAATTGATAATTTTTTGATCAATATCAAAGACTTACCAATTGGTTGCATAATTAGGAATATATTGCCTTACTATTAACTTTAAATGCTAGCTATTTTTCTTCAAGTCGGTTATCCTAGGAGCCTATCGAGGCCATACAACCAACATATTTTTTATATGTTCTTGGTACCACTTGAGTGTTTAAAGTGGTAAATTCTTCTAATAAGTCCCAAACCCTATGTTTATAAGATATTAGTAAATTATTCTTAGTTATACTTCTAGATCTCACTTGGTGAATAATCAACTCAATGTCACCAAATATTTTTAGGGATTTTATCTCTCTCTCCTTGGAAATTATAGACCTCAAATCAAAGATTCATATTTAGCTATATTATTTGTGTAGCTTAACTAAATTTTGAAAGAATAGAAATATATCTCTTTTTGTGGAGAGATCAAGATAATACCTACACCTACACCATTCCTAATTATCAAACCATTGAATAATAGTTGACACATTCCTTGAAGATCTTCAGTTGGTTTTACTAAGTTAGGGATGATTGCATCATTTTCATGAATGCAATATATATGTAACCCTATTTCTTATACATAGTCATAAGGATCAAATTGGAGGGTTGATCCCCATTTAGCCAATTGAGTTTTTAAATTTATTATATAAGTTTTGCTATTGAGCATGGTCATTTATGTTAATTTGTCATTGATGTCAAAGAGAGCATGATTCATAGTGTATTAATGATAAATTTATTAAATTAATAGCTTAGAGAGTATATGGCTTATGTGCAAATTAGTAAGGATAAAAAAGAGGTTGTGAGGCATCTATAGATGCCTTGGTGAAATTATGGTGTATCATTTGATCATTTAGAAAGATAAAAATGAATCTTATTTATTAAGATAATCCTTATCATCATTGCACATCATGTGGATATGAATGAACCAAAAATTTTGTGCATTTAGTTCAAGTACTCAAAAAGTCAATAGTGGTTAAAGGTTTGCATGGAGATGTTGTCTATAGTGCCAAGAAGGTACCATAAAGATTTGGACTCTTCAAGTGTTTTTTATATAAATTTATAAAACTTCAATGTTGCTCTTATATACTGTGATGTGATAGAGACTGTCAAGTTTAACTGCATTAAAATCTAGGGTCAACTAGTCAAGATAGATCTAACAGTGAGGATTAATCATCCAGATTATGATTTAATGACATACATGAAGTCAATATGTCAAAGGTTTATAATATTTCATGAATTAGTGACATGTGTTTCAATCATGATGATTTGATAGAAGATCAATAGCATGTGGGACTACCAAGTGATGCAAGAGTAGGGACTAATAGCAATATGCTTAGAAGTCATGCAAGGGTGCTGAGTGTCTTAATCATGGAAGCCTGTTTCAAGGATCAATGGTCAATGTTAAAGAGTTAAAGTCAAGAATATCATAAGGAAATTAATATATAAAATTTTCTCAAGTTGTGTGAGGACATGAGATGAAGACATATGTCTGAATTTTTTTTACATTAACTAGTGATCGTTGGCATTTGAATTAGCAAAGGGAAAAACTAGTATGTAGTATTTTGCTAATATATTTTGATCTAAGATGAATTTGAACGTGGTGTAAAAGGAAAAATTGTAAATTAATCAAAGTAAAATCCATATATATTGTTTATAAGGTTTTAATTTTTGTATAGTCAAATATATTAAGATCCAAATTTGATTGTGTGTTTGACCATGTTCTACAAGTGACCCAAGAAAGATAATTGAGTTGTTCTTGATAGTATTTTGATGTTTAAATATGAATTATATATATTTTATAGTGTTATATACTCCATGAGGACCATATTTTTGGATTTTGGATGTTTTACCAATCTATCTTCAGTGTGAAAAATTGTGTATAAGTTAATTGTGTTTGTTAAATACACTCACAGATTGAGTGACCATGTTGTAGGACTGAATTGAAGGTGTTATACGTAGAATTGGAGAAGAAAAATAGTATGGAGATAATATATAAGTATCTAAGGATTATGATAAAGTATTTTATGTCATTATATTCCCATTATAATATTTTGAGAGTCAAAATAGTATAGCTATACTTTGACTATGTGAGCATCCTGAGTGGTCATTTTGAGAGAGTTGTTTTTAGTTCTTAGAGATTATGTTTAAGTGTATAAATAACATGGAGGTGTTTCATATGTCCTAAAGGTTTAAAAAATGTTACATAATCATTTGGATATGTTAAATATTTGAGTTTTTGCTTCATAAGTTTGAGACTATGTTTTCTATGCTTAAAGGCCTAAAGAGCGAGGAGACCTAATTGATAGGTTCAAGTGTTGAGTTGGTGTTATAGGTGGCATGGACCCATGAGGGAGTTATAAAGGTTATATTGGAGATATTTTTGATATGTTTGAATTTTTTATGTAAGCTTAAGGTGGTCCAATAGTTTGCAAGTGTAACGTGTAGATGTGAAGGCCTAATTGTTTTAGGTCTCATTAAGACCTAATGGTGGTTTGGTGACAATGAGGTATTGGCTGATCTAAGGAGTGTGTGGTTATTACAAGTAATGTGTATGATGACATATTTCACATATATAACAATTATGGTAAGAATTTTGGCTAAAAAAGATGGGTTATTCTAAGAGAGGTATAAACACAAGGCATTATTGGTCTATTTGTGTGAGTTGTGAAAGTATGGATTCAAGCGAAGGTGAGAAAATTTGAAAGAGAAGGTACAAGTAATTGAGGACAAAAAAGGAGTGAAGAGGATAAATCATGCTTATTTTATCAAGTTGATTTAGGAGGACACACAGGTCATTGGACCTAATGAGCTTAAAAGAGGCAATTTGAGCAAGTTAGTCCTAGAAGCAACTTGAGAGATTGGAGGTGAAGAGTGTAGATAAAGGTGGTCATAATTAGTTAAAGAGTAGAAATAGGTGTTTAAGATGATCTATTATGGGTAGCTAAGTGGGTGATTAGTTGCCTAGGGGGTTGGTTCTTATTTGAAAGATAAATCTTGCTAAAGGTCTAGTTGTTGTGGGTGCTCAGCTAGATAGGGGTAGTATCTCCTTATGGGATTGGTGTCTCACTAAAATAAGGGATGGGTGTTCCTTAATCAGTTTATGCTGGTATAAATGTTGGATCTTATTTTATAGGATTGTATTCCATCTTTTAGTGTTCAATGGATTTTATCCCCCAAGAGGGTTTCCCACATATATCATGCATTATGTGTTTAATCTTGATATATCTTCCTTGTTCATTGTAATAGTTAATTTGTATTCATCACAATTATATGTGTTAAATGTTTAAAGGATTTAGAATTGGATTGAATATCTAGAATCACTGATTCACCCCCGCTCTTAGTGACTGTACCTATAACAGTTTCAAATTCATGATCAATCTCCTCTTCTTGGTCCTATAATATATAGTTCATGTCTACAAGGATAGGATGATATGGCTCAATATGGTCTTTAGTGATTATCTCAACTCTTATTATTACTTTTTTTTTCCATATCTCATCTTAATAAATATGTGAGACCAATCCATAGATAGATATCCTCCCATTTTTGCAGTGAAATCTCATGAAATACAAGTGGAAAAGTAAGGGGGGAGGTCTATAACTGAGATATCTTAGGAAATTTACAAGCTTGGACATGCATGGTAGTGATATTTAGTACTTTTTATTATCCCTACTATTTGAATAATAGTCACATCAAATTGCACTACACCTTTTGAGATAGGTGTATACTTAATAATAAGAGCATTAACTATTTTTTTGGGCATGACAGAACTGCTAGCCCCTAAATCTACCATGCAGTTATGAATGAGATACTTCCCTAATATGAGTGAAAGATAGAAATGGTGTAGACTTAACATTTTTTATTGATTTAATGTCAATTTTTGGTTGACATAAATTAAATGTATCATGAGGTCCCTTGGCTAGAACCTTGTCCATTATCTTGAGGTTTTTCAAATCTTCTTATAGCGAATCTCTTTGCATTAGAATGGATAATGCTTCCCATATAGTGACATTCAAATTGGTCTTCTTCATATACTCAAAAATATTAAAATAAATGTTACCAACATTTTTTGATGCCTTTGTTGGAACTATGTCTTGTTTTACAAGATTTAAAGTCTACACCATTGCTTTGGACTAGCCCATGGGCACAAAGGGTGGCCTTTATACTGTGTTTCTCTTTTTAGATTCTTGTATAAATTTGGAAGTTGTAGCTTATTCCACCCTGGGTGGATGATCACTTTTTATTTATCTTTTATTTGAATTTTTATTAGCTATTACCAAACCTCCACCATTAAATAATGCCTCTTCTTTATTTACACCAAAAAATTCCTCCTCCTACCAATTTAAAATATTGGCCTTACATTAAGTAGATTCACGTGTATCTGCTTGTTGGGAAGTGGCTTCTTCTTATTGTCTTTTTCTGTTTGATATGCCTTTCATTATCAAAGCTTGATTAATGACACCATTAGGATAACTATTTTTATTATATGGCTGAGCACAAGGCCAAAACCATTCATACTCCTGAGCCAATTTTTTCTTAATAGGTATAATAGCTTTGGAATTACCTAGTGTAGGTAAACCATGGATGTTTATAGGTTTTGATTACATATTTTGACCTTGTATATGTGAATTTCCTTGGTATAGATGCCTATTAGGTTGGTATGCTTGGTTAGCTTGATGATAAGGCTTGTAATTATAGGATTATTGCTTCTTCATTTCTACTAACTCATTTCCAAAAATCTTAAGTAGTGACTTGACCTCATATAAATAATTTTTAGGAGTGGGATTTAAAGTTGGTGTTTTTCTCATGGTGGGAATTGAAACAATTATAGGTGGTGTAAGAGGTATTTCTATCAATAGAGGCATTGGTGGCCTTGGGATAATTTTTCTTGTTTGAATTAAATAAAATTTTGCCCTTATTATAATTTCATAGGCATTGGGAAGTATGGTGCCACCCATTGACTAAATCATAATAGCTTATATCACTATTCAAGGCTCTTAAGTAATATAAGAAAGCATTAATTAGATTTGGCTTGACCAATATTGGAATTCTATTCTATGTTTTTTGAAAGTGAAATTTGAAATCAGTCATATGCTCATAAGGAACCCATTGAATAGTAGTTAATTATTTAACCAGGGAAAGGTGATCACACTTGTATACAAATTGAGTGCATATTGAAATGCCTAAGTCATCCCAAACACAAATAAAACTATGAGGCAGGCCTTTGTACCATTATAAGGGTTTACCCTTGAAAGAGGAGACTAGAAGTTTGATTGCAACATTATCTTGTACCACATTATGGACTGAACAAATATTAGCAATGTCTTATATATATATTATATAGGAGTGGTGGAAGTTTCACTAGTAAAATACATAAGGATTTTTAAATCTAAGGTAGATATATCATCACACTAGGCTAACTGAAGTGGGTTGCCTCCATTGAAAGCTATGAAATTTAAATTTCTAGCCATAATGAGAGGTATGAAATTGATGGGAATACTTGAAGGAGATGTAAATAAATTTTAAAGATATACTTTAGGGTAAGGTACAACTAATTTTGATCTATTTTTAGATGAAAATGATAATTCCAAAAAATTATTTCTCTTACCTTTAGTAAGTGATCTATTTTATTTGTTTGGCATACGTAAACCTTGATTTCCTAGATCTGTAAGCCAATGAAACCACCAAGTGATTTTATAACATGTATGGGGCTCATAAAATAATTGTGATAATATAGCCAATATTTTTATAATTTTTATTTCTTATCAAGCATGTCAAAAACTATTATCACATAGATTTTGCACTCATTCTTAATGTCATAGCTCATTGTGCAAAAAAATTAATGATATAATGGGATCACCTCCAAGTATTAGGACCTTGGTAAATTGAGGTGAACCTTTAGAGAAGGCTTTATTCCTTTCACTAAATTTGGTACAAGTAATAAAATACTATTTTATGTAAAAATTTTGCTTCTTAGTGATCTTGCTCCTAAACTAGGGTTTGAATGAGGAAAAGCGTTTTGAGAATGAAATTTCAAAACTAAAAATGGTGATTTCACCAAATATTTTCTAGTGTATTTTAATGCTTTATTTAATGAACACAATAGAATAGAAAATGTATTGAAATTTTTAGGAGCACAAGCTCATGCAAATGTGAAATCAAAGGCAATATTTGATATTTTTCATACAAGGGACAAGATTCTATATTTTTAATCAAAAAATCATCCAAAAGGGTAAAATAATACCATAAGTGAAATTTAATGACTAAAATAATAATTAAAACATCCAAAAATATTTAAATAACTTTGAATACACAAATATTTCTTAGACAAGAAAGGTAAATATTCAATTTATTCTCATTCTCTAGGTTACAACATGAAGACAAGTTATTCAAAATGTAGAATAATATTTATAGAAGAAAAAAGATAGATGGGATATGTCATATTTCCCATATTTATATAAAAAATATCATAAAAGAGATGTAGTTAGCAAGGAAATACATACCTAGTTGAAGATCATGAAAAAAACTAAAAACTTCATGAAAAGAGGCATGATCTACAGTTGTAATGGCATCCTCAACTTGGTGAACAAGTTAGAGAAGAACATACAAGAGCTCGACATTCCACTTAACTATTGGAGGCATGGGGGAGACTTGGAATTCTTCATGCAATGCATATGTCCTCTTCAGTTGATCAAAAATGGCTCTTCATGCAATGGGGAGTGCCAAAGTGAAACTTTACTTTTAGAAAAAAGGATAACTTTAGATAACTTAAGTTACTTTTTTGAAACTCCCTAAATTTTTATTTTCAATTCAAACTTTTACAACTTTCAAGTTACACAACTTTGTCAAAACTAGAATTGCATTTTACAATATGTGCTTTTAAAACTTAAGCAACTCAAACTTGTCAAAATAGAAAGTGTAATTTGCAAGTTTTCTTTTTACAATTTTCAACCTGTCAAAATGGAATGTGAAAATTACACATGGATCTTTCTCAAAAAGAGCTATCAGAATGATAGTTTTAATTTACAAGTTACATTTTTAAAATGTTTTCACAACAATGAAAATATAATATACAAGAATGATTTTAATAGAAAGAATTAATCTACAATGTATTTATTTATTCTTCTTAGCCTATATCTTCTTAATATATGCATAAAAACCCTTGAAAATATCCAATATTTTGTCTTCATTGGGACCAAATGAGTAGAGGTTGCTTATATCACATCCTATTATTATATCAAAGAGTTCCCTTTTGAAGGCTTTGTATGATTGAGTCTCTTTACCCATGTAATCCAATATGTTATGATACTTGATGAAATGGTGGATAGAGCTCAAGCTTAAAGTTATATATATTTTTTATTCTCCTTCAACCACTTGTTTGAATTTATCCTAAACTTCCTACACTAAAAATACCTAATCTTGATAATCTATTATTTGACATGACAATTTATTCAACAAATCTTCAATGTCATATAACATATATGTGGCTTTATCATATGCAACTTTAGCCTTATGGGTACTATATGTAAGTATCTTTATTCTAAATTGAGATTATCTATCTAATTCCTCTTTCTCTCCATCATTTTTAAGTATGCTTCTTTCAAGGAGGATGTCAACATTAATTGAGTCCACAGCTATCAATTTTGGGTAGAAAAGTTTTAACCTTTCTATCTCTTCCTCATATTTGTTGATCTACTCTTTTAAGGTGACCCTTCTCTCCTTCAGAGTTGTATAATGGTCCATTAACAATTCTATAACTTTGTTTCCATTTTAGATGATCCCTTCTACCCATTCCTTAGTGTCCTTTCCCATGCTACCAATTTATATCACTACATCAAGTGTTCCTTGATCTATGATCTGAGTGACAAGTTGTGTTGGTTGAATAGTGGGCTCAATGAATTTATTGAGTGAATTCATTAGTTGTTCAACATTTTTCTTTAACTCATCCTTAGTGACCTTATCACTATCCAATTTATCAAAGAGAGAGTTAATGCTAGATTGAATGTCATGTTTCAATCCCTCCTTCATAGGATGTCTAAGGTGAAAATTTGAGACCTATTAATCCACTGCCACTAGATCTTTTTTTTGTCTAGTGGGGGGAATATAATCTCTACATACTTTTCCCCTATTAAATCATAAAATATTATTGAAATGGTTTGGGGAAATGTCTTGGAGATTTTATGTGCATCTAAGGGACCAAAATCCAATGTATTTGGGGACACCATCTTCTTGTGTTTCTTTCCCACTGTATATTCTAACCAGCTAGGGGTATCATCCTTTTGTGCTTACACTGTCACTTTAGAATCTACAATTGAAGATTCTACACTAGTGGGCATGGAGATAAGTTTTGTATCCTATATTGATAGTACCATTGATTGTTTGGTAGATGTCATTTCCACCTCTTCCCCATATATGGGTTAAGGGTCCACATTTGTATTAGTATCTTTCTCCTTATTTATCTCCTATGTAATTTTTGGGGTTACTATGGAAGTGGAAGAGGTAGGGGTAATGGAAATGGATGTGTTTATTGGGGGTGTGGGAGATGGAAGTGATATCAATAAATTAGTATACATAGGGATTTAGAGTTGAGGAACTTATAAATTTGTGGAGTCCAAATCCTTAAATGAGTCAATCAAATTGGTAGGGACACTTAGGGTTAGTAAATTAGGAAAGATGAAAGGAGATGGAGATGAAGTAGTAGTTATCCTATGAGTTGGGATGGCCAACAAGATTGTAGTTAGAATGACTAAATCCATGACCAATAATGTTGGGTAGTGTAGTCATATAAAATTCAAAAATTATAAATTGAGTGTGGTTAATGACACCCAACCCATATATCCATATTTCTTTCTCTCATGACCCTCATAGGCATCATTCTCACTAATTCCTAGTCATCTATAGCTTTCCAAACTTGATCCCAGCTGATCTAGACTCCTCTTTCCATGAAAAAACAATCCCCCAAGTCTTATCTACTCAAGACAATAACACCACATTAAGACTATAACACCAGTGCCACTCCTGTCCACTTTTAGTGATATTATCCAAGTTAATTTTTGGCTCCAATAGTTAATTTATTCTAGTTCCCCATCATTATCCTTATTATCTTAACATGAGTACATTCAACCCATGACCAATAGATACCTATAAAATCCCATTCAAATATCATTTGGAAAGGGTTGGAAAATATCACTAAGAAAACAAGAATACAAGCAAGACTACTTAATCAATCTTCCATATTCTTTGTATATAGCTAGCCAACACACTTACAAGCTCATTCAAATCATTACACCTATACCTAGCCACATCAAGCATAGCTCATTTAGAATTTTGCATCTTCATCTACACAATTGCACAAAGCACATCAAGTGGGAGAACTACATATGGCTTGATCCCTCTTCAAAGTATTGGTATATAGGCAGCGTGCCCACACATGGGTTGTAAAGCATGTCCAGTGAATCTTACAAACACTAACCCCCCCCCCCCTCTTTCTCAAAATTGGTCAAATCACAACGAAAGATAGGGTTTGAAAAAATAATCTATTCTACAAGGAGCTATACAGACTTTCAGCTATTGAAACTTTGTAGAAAGGGTCACACAAACATAGCAAACAAAACCCAAAAAGCTCAGATCCTTAGGAAAATAGTGATAGGTTTAGACTATAGCATTAGTGCCACTACTATCTAGCTTTAGTGCTCCTATCCAATCATAAAATGAAGTTCAAATCTCAGTTTGTGACAGTGTCTTAGTCCTGCATAGTGAATTCCAACCTCTATCTCGGTAAGATTAATCAATTTCTATCTAAGATTAGTTTTCTTCTCCTTATTAATATTTTTTAAAAAGTTCTAATTGCAATTAATTTATACAAATTAGTGGCTCAATTATTGTCTATTTATTTACTTATTTTACTACTTAAACCCTTTAATTAAATTAGGAATAATAACCTAATATTCTCAAAATTGTTAAATCATTTGATGAAACCAACTTACTTTGTTTGCGCATAAAATCATAGGATCCCTAGGGTAAATTTCGTATTGATTTTTATCTATATTTTTTTAATTTTTTATCTACATAATAAAATTAGAAATTAGCATTAAATTTTAAATTTCATAGTAATTTTAAAATAATTTTCCTTCAAACCTTAGTTGTCCATACTAGGTCTTGGTATTTTTCCCAGTAATTTTTTGATTTTTTACTAGAATATTAAAATAAAAATATCATAATAATTTTCAAAAAATTATTTTTCTCAAAACCCTAGTTGCACATACTAGGTCCTATTCAATCAAGCATTTTCCAATAATTTTCTGATTTTTTTGCTGCATATTTCACTTAGAAATTCACTTCAAATTTCAAAATTTGATAGTAATTTTAAAAAATATTTATTTTTAAAACCCTAGTTGCATCTTCTAGGTCTCTTTAAATCACAAATTTTCCAATAATTTTTTTATTTTTTACTTGCATATCTAACTCAAAAATTCACTTTAAATTTCAAATTTTCATAGTCAATCTCAAATAATCACCTTTCAAAACCCTAGTTGAATATAATAGGTCCCATTGCTTCTTGTGGTATCACCTTACATCTCAAATCATATTTAAAAAATGGATCTCACTTATTTTCAAATATTTCTTGCATTTCTATCAAATAACAAGGAGACCATACTTGGTCCTATCATGTATAGGAATGATGAAGTTTACCACATGCTAATACAAAGCTTCATTCTTTGCTTTTTATGACTACTTTTCATAATATGGGATGATATTAAGAAATCGATTTTTAAACATAGTAATATACCTCTCCTTAAAAGGAAATTTTACTTGTCTTTAATACAAGGGTTCATCTCTTGCTTTTTATCTCTCATATTGAAAAAAATTCAAGTTTATCATGCTAAACACATTATAAATGTCATAGCACATGCCAAAAAAAATTATGTATTCATGCAAAAATTCATGATTTATATCCCTTAATTTTTATCTCTCATATGGAAAAAATTTCAAGTTTATCATGCTAAACACATTATAAATGTCATAACACATGCCGAAGTTTCTTATGCATTCATGCACAAATTCATACTCTCTATCCCAAACTTGCTCTCTCTCATGTGGAATGATATTTATAAACATATTTTTATACAAATTATAACTCAAATTTCATTCATTTCATCCCACATACATGGTTTTTACCTAGATGATCCATTGCATAAGCTAACAACCACCTATCAAGTTTCAATGTTATATCTTATGCATAAGAAACAATTTTCTTCTCCTTCTCTCCCCCAAGAGGGTGATAGCTACTTTTCCTCTAACCAAGTTCATAATATCACCCCTAAAAAAGGTTAGGTATCCCATACTGTCATTCCTAATTCATACATTCAACCTAGAGCTTCTTCAAAACCTCTTCAACATATGTGCTTACATGTTCAATCAAAGGCAATTAGGGTTTGCACTTGTGAGACTCTAAGGGATGAAATCACCAGTATGAGAAAGTTAATTTCAGATTTAAAAACATACAATCAACTATTACATGATAATATCACAACATTGAAAAATTATATTATAATATAAAATCCTCAAAGGCATCTTAATGCCAATCATGTATATGTACCTTCACCTAGTCAATTGGTTGCAAGCAATGTTACATATCAAATCAAGAAATCATAATAAATTAACTTTACAAGTAGTGATTCAAAAAACATTTAAAGATAAAATAAGAGCTTAAGTGAAGTACTAAGGGAAATGATTAAACGTAAGTTGATCAAACTACCTCCTCTACATCCAATAAGAAAATCCAGATATTAATATGCATATCATAGAATGCATGGGCATCACGCAGATTCATGTTTGGCATTGAAAAAATATATACAATAGATAATTTCTAATGAGGTACCTATACATGATAAATCAATCAAGAAATCCATAGTGACACAAGAACACATTCACAAAGGGTCAAATTCAGAAACAACATAAAAGTGGTTACCAAAGCATAACTCAGGATAACAAAAGGATCAAAAATAAAAATTGGAGTAAAAAATAGTACCACAAGCATAGATAAAGCATGAAAAATATGAAAATTTACCTCTCCAACATGAGGTCCAACATTCAAAGTAGTATGGATTTGGTCAAAAATATCTACAATAGTTTGATTATCAAGGTCAAGGGTTGGGCAAGCAGGCTCAAGGCATCACTACTCCTAATTTAGAAATTGATAATATTTTTCACCAAGGTTTTGGATTTATTGAAAATCCTAAGGAAAATCATTCACAAAAATAATTTATCAAAAGAAAAGATCCAGATACAACAAAATTCAACACTAGCATTCCACTGGTTCAAAATCAAGATGATAACAATGAGTCGAATAATACAGGTTATTATGATTTCCAAGATACCAATAATGAATCCAAATATTTAGAATCATATTCAGAGCCATTCCCTCATGTTTCAAAATCATGCATGATTCCTTTATTCGATACAAGACACCATGACAAGGAGTCTCCCATGATACTCATCGGTTAGTATCATGACTTCTTAGCTTACTTGTACATAGTTTCTTTTTGCTTACTTGTACATAGTTTCTTAGTTTTTATTGCACATAGTATCCTCATGATTGATTATACATATATAATTATAAAAATACCAAAAACATTCAAATAACTCAAAAACACCAAAAATATTTTGATTATATTCATTATCCATGCTTTACATTTCTACTACTATGCTAGACTTACATTTTTTTCTCTATGCTATTATTTGTCAATTTATCTATATTACCATGCTTCACTTGATCTTATTTGAGTGTGTATAGTGACATATAGCTCTTTTATTTCTTCACTCTACCCATTGAGGGGACATCCTACTTCTACATTGAGACACATATCAATATATATACCCACTAGGGGAATATTTTACATGACTACACCATCCAGGTTATGTCATTCCTACACCACACACTCTAGTTATCATGATAATGTAACATTATTTACTATCTTACATAGATTACTCTATTGACACTTACTATTATATAGCACTTGTGTATTTCTTATCATATTCCTAGTCTTTTACTAACATGTCTTGCATACTTTCCCTCTTGTTTTGATTAGTTAGATGAGATTATATTTATAGTTATTACATGTTTTATTTTATTTCTTTGTGTATCTAGATATGATTGACTTTATCAATTCCTAATTATCTCCTATATGTTTCTTAGGACATTTTCTAATTTCCTTTGCTTCTATGTCTTGTGTGTACCTTAGGACATTTTCCAATGTCCTATGCCTGTACTTATATGTGATTGTGTCTTCCACACCAACCTTGCTTATTTCCATTATATGTGTATGTGGTATTTGAACATGCCCTATATGTTTACCTTCTAATATGAGTGACATGTGACCATGTCCCTTGTTTGTGTGGCCCCTTGGCCATACTTGTATGCTTCTTACCTTGTGTTCTTGTTGCTTGTTTGCTTCTCATTGTTTGTAATGCCATGATCTACAACATGTATTTATCTTGTTTTCTTGGATGGCATGATGGAAATCATGCTCTATCTCTCCAACTAATAATTAACAACTAACTAGACTTCATAGTCTAGTTTAGTACATTGCACATGATATTACATTATTATACCTATCTAGGCATACCCTTATTGATCTAGCCATCTCTCAATACAAACCATGTTATATTTGAGATATCTTATTGATTATCATTGTTATATCATGTATATTTTTAGCATAACATACTTACAGGGCTCTTTCTTCTAAGGGTATTCATTACAAAGTCTTCATTCGTACCCTCAGAAGAGGGGGAAATAAACAGGAGTTTTGTCACAGAGATTAGATCTCCTAAAAGTTGAAAAAGTAGTTTTCAACACACCCAAAACAACAACCAAACATCAAAATATTCAAAATAGACCAAGAAGATATTAAGAATATCATAATAGCTACGATATTTAGCCTATAACAATAGCACCCAACTTGGAATATAGTACCAATATCACAAGTGTCCAGTTTTGGTGCTCCTATCCAAATAGTAAAAAAACCAAACTTTCTAGAAGCTGGCAAAAAAGTAGGTTTATCTATAGTTTTGTACAAGTAGACCAGTACAAAATTAGTAGTTTTTAGTACATTTTTGGTTAGATAATCTAGATATATGTGGCATCATGTGTGACATGATGGTTCTCACTTATAATTTTAGACATGGTAGTTGATATAACTTCTAGATCAAAATCCATGTTCTAGACACCAGTGATTAGGGGTAATGTGCATGACACATTTATTTTCTTTTTTTTTTTCTAAATTTAGCATTACCTAAGAATTTTCATCAATTTCATTCCTTATTCCATTTAAAAATGGTTGGCATAATTTTTTAATGGCATTCATACAAGCCTAACTTCTTTATTTCTCAAGTTCTTGAGTGAATTTCATATAATCCTAGTGCTCCAATTTTGGAGTGGCTTTCATACAAGCTTAATCTCCATCTTTCAAAGTGGGAAAGAGTGTCCTAGTTTATATCATATATTTGGCTATCCATGTTTATATCATAGTGAATTCATGGGCTTCAAGATCCATCTCATATGACACACATTCATACTGATATCAGTTCATAGCTTCACTTCATGGGGAAATGATGCAACCAAAGGACTACCTAGCCTTTGTATTCTTAAGCCACCTATTTAGAGGGATTGGACACAGTCCAAAAATCAATCAACACATGTATGATCACCTAAATTTACCTAGTGGGTGATGATATATCCAAAGGGATAGCCTTTGCATTCTTGATCCACTCTCAGGGAATTGAGCATTCAGCTCCATTCATGATATTACTCTTGGTTCAGCACAAATCTAGTATCACTCAACATCATAATAGATTCATAATTCATAACATGATCTCTTTATGCACACCTAACATCACACAACATCATGAGTTTCACCCTTGTAGGTAATTTTAGGTATGCTTTCTATTTTTTCTTTATCTTAGTATTTCACTTTGCTACATCACTAGAATAAAGGGGGGCAAATATAGTCATATAAAATATAGAAATTGGTGACTTGAGAATGGCTAATGACACCCAACCCATAGGTCCTCTTTCTTGCTCTGATGACCCTCACATGCATCATTTTCATTGATTCTTAGTCATTCATAGCCTTCCAAACTTGATCCTAGCTGAGCTAAACTCCTTTTTCCATGACAGATCAATCCCCCCAGGTCTCATCTACTCAGGATAACATCACCACATTAGGACTATAACATCAGTACCACTCCTATCAAATTTTGGAATTATTTTCTAAGTCCATTTATGTCCCCAATGGTCAATTTATTCTAATTCCCCATCCTTATCCTTGTCAACCTAATGTGAGTACATTTAACCTATGACCAATAGATCCCTATAAAATCCCACTAAAACATCATTTGGAAAAGGTTGGAAAATATCACTAAAAAAACAAGAATACAAGCAAGACTACTTAATAAATATTCCTTATTCTCTACATACAACTAACCAACACACTTAAAATCTCATTTAAATCCTTATACTAATCCCTATCCACATCAAGCACATCTAGTTTAGCATTCTACATCTTCATATACACAATTACATAATGCACATCAAGTGGGAGAACTACATATGGCTTGATCCCTCTTCAGAGTATTGGTATGTAGGTATCATGCCCACACACGGGGTGTGAATCACATCCAGTGCATCTTACACACACTAACCCCCCTCTTATTCAATATTGGTCAAAGCACAATGGAAAATAGGGTTTGAAAAAATAATCTACTATATAGGGAGCTATATAGACTTCCAACTATCGAAACTTCATAGATAGGGTCACATAGACATAGTGAACAAAACCCAAAAAGCTTAGATATTCAAGACAATAGTGGAAGGGGTGTATTATAGTGTTAGTTCCACTATTTTCTAGTTATAGTGGTCTTGTCCAATCATAAAATAAAGTTTAGATATTAGTTTACAGTAGTGTCTTAGTCCTACATAGTGAATTCTAGCCTCTGTCTCGATCAGATCAATCAATTTCTTGCTAAGTTTAGTTTTCTTCTCCTTATTTTTTTAGAAAATTTTGAATTGTAATTAATTTACAAAAATTAGTAGCTTAATTATTATCTATTTATTTACTAATTTTTCTAATCAGATCCTTTAAATAAATTAAAAATAATACCCCAATATTCCCAAAATTGTTAAATTAGGTAGTGTTGGTGATTAATGGAATTGAAGGAATTGTAGATGAGATGGAAGGAATTATGGAAGGGGGAAGTGAGATTTTGGAAGAGGGAAGTGGAATGGAAAATTGAGTGTCAAATTGAGGGGAGACCTAAGTGTCTAATTGACTTGATTGAATTATTGGCAATGTGCTTATTATCATAGGTAAAATGATAGGAATAGAGGGTGTAATCACTTGAGGTGAAGGAGTGGAGATAGGAAGAGGAGGTGTTGTAGCTGTAAGAATGATATAATTAGGTGGGGTATGTATCATAGAGGTGGGAGTTATAACTATAATTGATGGGGGTTGAAGCTATGGTTTCTTCAACTACAGTTGTATCTTTAGTTGAAATAATTATTGGTTGATATACTACTACTCTTTGGTTGCTTGATTGTCCCTTCTTGGAATTTGATTTCTTCTTTATCTTGTTGGAGATCACTAGCCTATCTTGTTACTCTAGTAATTTTCTATCACTAGAACCTTATGTTGATGATGGTATTCCTTTTTCCTTGAGCTCTAGTAGTTAACCATTGATGCTTACTATCTTTTTGGTCACTTGGACCCCTTTACTCCTAATCTAATTGAGTGTTTTATTTATTACTTGGGTGGTTATATCCATTAGCAAGAAAGAATCAAGAATGGACCATCTTATTATTGGAAGGGGTTGAAAGTAGATATTATTCTATTGGTAGACCTTATCTACTAGGTACTCATCATCTATTGAGTCTTCAGGGACAGGTACCAAGTTAAAAAATTTAACCTAATCCAAGGTCATTATTGAATAGTCCTTTAGTCCTAATTTCTCTTCATCATCCAATTCTTCTCAGTAATATTTAAAGTACGGGACATGAGAATATGTCAAAACTCCTAGTGTACTAGTGATGTTGCCATGAACATCATAGAATGGTCTTGCATCTAAAGCCCTTGGGGTCATTTTTGTCATTTTTTCATCTATAAATTTGGCTTTAGCTAAGGAGGGGCATGTGTACCTTCTTATGATAATGGGGAAATGAATTCTTGATTTGTGTTTGCTAGATAATAGCTTGTGAGTTTTAGATAATTTCCTCACTAGCTCCATCAAATCCCATTTGTCACTTAAATACCTTGGAAAGTTATAAGTATAACCATTGAATTTTAATAATTTGATGTACAAGTATGTGGGTAATTGGATGAAATAAGAACCCCAATTGTTAATCTCTTAAGTGGTAGCATCAAAGAATATCTTCCTCTCTAGTTCCTTTTCAAACATAACTATTATGCAGTAGATGAATGCATCATTGACTCTCCTAAAGTGTTGCCTACTTGCCTTTAGAGTGATGTTAGGGTAATATTTAAACACTTTATTTGCTTGGTCATGCACTATGTTGAGTCTTGGGAAAGCTCTCCCTTTGGCCAATATATATACTAGATAAGAAGTCATATAAAATTTCCATATGATTTAGACCTTCATCAACTACTTGTGGATATAATCGTTGATGATTTTTGCCTAGTAGATGTATTGTTTATTCTCATAGATAACCCATATATGGATACATCTAGTCTTAGAAGATTTTTGCATCAGGGCTACTAGTGATTCTATGCAGTAATATGATTATATCACCTACCTCATCCTTGAAATCAATCCTTGTTAATGTTTTAGGAAATCTCATAGATATATCCCTAGGGATCCTTAACCATTATTTTTTCATTACTTTATGACATCTTATGCTGTTGTCTTAACATAATTTATTTGAGGATTCTAGAGTTATATCTAAGTAACTCTCAAAATATGGTATCAAGAAGATGGAGTCTATAAAGTCTGGGTCCAGACTTAGAATATTTTACCCTTTTTCATTTATCACCTCTCTTATCAGCATCATAATGTTTTTCTAGTGTAATTATCAACTTAGGGCTTTGCATAGTCAGAGGTAAAGTTTTTTCCTAGGGCATTCTAGAGTCAAGATGCTCTAGATCTATTCATTCTTGAATTTAGCATTTATTTTGGTCCAAAAATCACTTAGGTCAATGTGACCTAGGTTAATGTCTATAATATCAGTTGTGTTGTATTCCAAATTGAGAGTGACAATAGGTCCTTTAGATTTTTACTTCATATCTTTCCCTGGGGGAAACCAACTGTCGATTTGATAAGATTCATAGGTATAAAACATAGGTGGAAACTCTAGTAGAACTAGGGATTGGAGTTTCAAATGCAGGTAAAAATATTTGGTGGAGATGGCAGTTAAAAAATACACTTGTATTTCCTAGTAAAATATTTGGTAGATATTGAGGTTGCTCAAAGCACTGGAAATGTTTATGGGAGTTATAAGTTACAATTGCAGGTTAAAATCCCATAGGAAATTGGAGTTGTTATTACAAATGGAAAGTCTATGAGGACTGTGAGGGAATATGCAAAGGAATATGTGACTGGTATATAAATATCTTAGGAATATTCACTAATATATGATGCAAAACCTTAAGTTTCTCACCAAGGAAGCTACTTGGAAAATAAATACCAAAAATGAGCCTCTACGACACCATATTGAAAACCTAAAACCCTAATAACACCTAAATAAGAAATGAAACCCTAGAAAATGAAATTAAATCTATAAAGAACATAATAAAAAAATGGAAATCAAGATTGATCTAAAAAAAATCTTGAAAACACATAGGATCAATTGAAATACCATGTAGGATTAATGGCATCATGGTATGGCTTGCAGGTATATCATGTGGTGAAGAGTGCATGGTTTCATGGTTCAAGGTTATTATCAAGGTCATAATTCAAGCATGGAGCTCTAAAGTCCAATCATAAAATTTAAATAATGACTTAAAATCCCCTAATTTCATTTATATATAACCCCTATAAGTAATACCATAATGGTAGTGGTTGGAAAATATCCAAAGTCTACAAACAACTTCACAACTTTATAATTTTACTAATTGCACTTTAACCTCCAGATTATGTGGGATTGGATTGTTTGATGTTTAAAAAATGAGAAGTTAGAACTCAAAGAGAAATTTCCAGTTTTGAAAATTGTAATTTTCACTTGGAGTTCTAGAGTCCATAGGGAAGGTGGTTGATGGGTATCGAAACTTGGATTAAAATTTTCAACTTGAAAAATTATAAATTATTCTTCGAGTTCTAGTTTCTATTTAGAGTGTTGAGTGGGAAGAGAAACTCCACTTTCAATTTTAAACTTTTCAAGTTGAAAATTTCAATTCGAGTTCCAATTTTCATGGGGTACTTAGTTTGCAAGAAGTGGAACTCGGCTTGCAATTTGTAATTTTGCAAATTGTAAATTATGAGTGGGGTTCTAGTTTTCACCAGCTAGTGTTTTGTGGGAAGTGGAGGTTTGGATGAAATTTATAATTTTGAAAATTATAACTAGATATTTTATTTCCATTAGCTAATGTATTGTGGGATCTAGATTTTGGGAAGCAATTTATAATTTTACAAACTACAAATTGCAATCCAATCTCAAATTTCTATAGGCTTAGGAAAATGGGTGTTTTGGGTTGATTTAAGTCATTTTTTCCAAAAAAATAATGGGTCTCCCTTAGGATACTTAGTATTTTGACATTTTTGGGATAAAAATATCAAAAATTATATACACAAGTTTAAGACATAGTCATTCCATATTGAATCTATTTTCTCTGTGCAAGTCTTCTCTAAATACAGGTGACTAGATCGATCATCTCAACATAATCCTCTTCTTCAACTAGAGGATTGAAAAATTAATCAACCCATTCAACTCTATTTATAGTTCTCTTTTTTTATATTTAGGTTTGTATACATAGTTGAACTAGTCGACTCTATTTATAAATTATTTTCAGCACATAGGTTTTACAAACTCCATCGACCTAGTCGACTCTTTTCATAGAATATAAAAGTTAGCATTTGAGTAACACAAAATTAAAATTTTCAAACTAATCATATTAAAAATTACCAAGGTTCATTCTTACCTTCTCTACCATTTAAGTTTATCATTTACAATCTTGTTTTTCACAATTTTTAGTCTATAAAACTTTAACCCTACAATAAATTGGGTTGACTAGCTCGATAAGGTTTTGTAGCCTATCTTATCTATAGAATACTCATTAGACCTATTACACTATGTTCTTCCATATCTTGAATTTGTAAAATAGTAGTGACCCTATCATAGTAGTGACCCTATCAAATCTATTTTATATTTTTTGCATATAGTGTCACTAAACCAACTCTGTACTCTTCATAATCAAATAAATTAACCTATTTTCCTAGTAATTAATTCACTTTCCATTTCAGTTGCTTGCATGCTTAGAGTAAAAAACATAGACTAATTAGGTGGTTTTTCAATTTATCAATTTATTCAAATTATTTTTCTCTTTTTCACAAACTTCTAAATCACTTAACACTAAAATGTATTAAACATTTTCTTCTCAAGGTCTACCTATTTGGATTTCATCATCAAGATCGAAACCAACTTAGTTTTATGTCCAAGTATAAACACATGGTTGATGGTATATATTAGAAATAACTTAACACCCTTATCACTAAGGGATTGTGAAGTTAGAGGGTACAACCCACTACAAATCTAATACCATTGCTAATACAAATCCCTTTTAACTTAAACTACCTAAAACTATCCATAGATTTCTTTATATTTCATTCTTATAGCCAACTCTCAATCACATTAATTTGAAAATTCATTATAACTTAACAACATTTAGGAATGACCAATTGGCTTAGCATTTACATTCAAGTTTTTTTCTTTCTCTTTGATCATTTTATTTTGTATTTCAAAACTTGTACTATCTACTGTTAGTGCAATGTTTATGTTGTGTGCTCTAATTATATCAAACACTTTGACATAATTACATGTATGTTTCATTATATTTGATTAGATAGTATCTTGTAAAAAAAATCCTTATTTTCAAAACATATTCATCCCTATCAATGCATTATCTTACTAGTTTTGCTTACCTTCATTACATAGTTAACCTATCTGACTATGTATATTTTTAGCATGTTCAGTTTCTCCATCTACACTACATAATCAACCTATCTGAATGTGTATATTTTTATCTTTCCTTAATTTTACCATTTGCATAACATAGTAGATGAATTTGAATGTGTATTTTTCATCTTGTTGTGTGGACCTTTTCCATATACTCTATTGATTTAATTAACTCTGTAACTCTTAGTTGATATTGTTTTGTGTTTAACTGACTCTGTCCCTATTTTTCCTCTTTATTTCTTGCTTTCAAAATCCAACTTCAAGCATCATGAAATCCACTATCATATTATTTTTGGATAACATGAATCCATTTAAACATTATATGGGATATTCTTTTATTCCTACCTTCACTTCCTAAGAGGATCTTCACCCTTGAAGCACATTTTCTTGTCTATCATCTTTTTATTGAGATATGGTCCAAATCACTCAAAAAAATGAGATTAGTGGATCAGATATATTCCAAACTTCTTAATATAATCCTCACTTTTAGGCATCTTACCATACTATGAGTAAAATTAACACAAGACTAACAAATAACTCCACTAGAAACCTTATCAATGCTAATAATCAACCTCCTAATAATCCACCACCTAGTAACACTCCCCCTAATATCAATTTAGGGAATCATCCTCCTACTGATTCTAATAATCCTCATCCCAACACCCAACCCACCAATTAATACAAATCAAATTCTTGCACAAATAGTGAAATAAATAAACCTTTAATACTTCTCAAATGATGCAACTACAAAATAATTTGATAAACATGGATAATCATCCTCATATCCTTCTTCCCCAAAATAATCAAAATTTTATCGCTCCACCTCTTAAATATGCCATGGGAAATATAATTCCCAAAACTATATGTATAACAATATGATACAACACATTAAAAATGAACCTTTAACCCCCTTCATTATATCCATTGATATTGGTAATTTAACTCCAATTTTTAAATATGATAGGACTAAAGACCTTGCATCTTTTCTCAAATCATTTAGTAATATTTATAAAGATTGGATCTAAACTAATACCTTCACCACTACCAAAATTTTAGTTAAAACCTTCACAGGTGATGTATTAGAATGGTATAACAAACTTCCCAACATTATATATGGTAAATTGAGGATTTAGTCAATCCTTGAGTTAAGGAATTTCAACATAATGATCTTACCAAAAAAATTCTTAATCATTTCATCAATCCTACACAATCCCATACCTAATTATCTCATGATTTTATCAAATAATGAAAATATTTGGCTCAAAAAATTTATCACAACATGACTAATGACAACTTATTCAAACTTTTCATCACTACCTTAACACCTTCCTTCTAATACAAGGTTTGAACTTTTGCTCCCCAACATTTAAAAAATTATATCAACCAAGATAAGAGACAAGAATTTATAATGAAATAGTTTGAACCTAACACTAAAACCATCAAGGTATCTTTCCAACATTCAACTATCAATCCTCCTCAACCCAAACTAAGAGTAGCCAAAATGGAAAATACTTAACCTTCCCATATGTAACTGTTGACCAAATTTGACTTTTAGTCAAATTGGGTCAACCCATAAAGATTTAAACTTTTAAAAAGCTACCGTATGTCTAATAGGGTCTCATGTGTGTCTAAATACCTTACTTATCCCTGCTCTATCCTTAGTCTAAGCCTATCTTCCTTATAATTGTCTAGTCAATCAAAGTCAACTTTGGTCAACCCTAGTCAAACATGGTCGAAGGATTAATTTTTTTAAAATATACTAATATGGTAATTTATATGTTTTAAGTTGTTCCTAAGTCATAAGTTTTTCCTTTACCATGTCTCATATGCAAAAATGCCTTTGTTGGTCATATTTTGGTTCATTTAATGACTTGTATGGATTTTTCAAAGAAGTATATTTATCACCAAGAAATTTTTCAATGTGTATGGGGTCAAAATATGTCAATAAGTGATCAAATGTAGTAAATAAGTAGTTTCATGCATGAAAATATGGAAAACTCTTTAAAAAATGCCCCTTGATGGCACTTGTATGGACTTGGGAAGTCCACCTTCAGCTAAAAATGTGGGATTATGCCTCTTCATCTCCCTAAAGTCTTTAACATTCTTGGTTTGTAAATAAAAGGTCATATGGATCAAATTTTTCTTTTGTTTCTTATTTATTGCCTTTGCATATGCTCAGTACAATTCATACAGGTGAAGTTGAGAGGAGTGCTCTTAGGGGTTGAAATAGGTCTAATTCAACTTCAAATTCATATTAACAAGTTTTAGTTTCATGTATTCTCCTTTATTAATCATTGCTAAGAAACCAGGTAGCTTTTTATGCTTCTTCATCCATGAGGGGTCTCCTATTTAAGCTAGGTTCAAAATAATTTGCTTTGGTCTAATGAATTTGATTATTTCAAGTGTTTCTCAAGGTTTTCTAACACCTATCCATAGTTTTTTCACTATAATTTGGATTTAGATATATTAAAGGTTTAAAAATCCTCTTCTAGGCTTGTGCATGCTCTCAAACTGTTTCATTTTACACCTACATGCCATGATGATGTAATGTTGATGTTGGGAGAGATGTAATTGTGATCCAATTGATTAAAATTGTCTAATATGCATTAAAATTCCTAAGATATCCTTTCCTAGGCTTTTTTTGGTCTTATATCACCCACACTACCTTACACTTAAAAGTATACACCTATAGGTGCCATTTGTAGAGTTGTAGAGGTGTTGTACAAATGGATGATTGAGAGAGTTGAATCTCCTTAAGGTATATAAAACAATTTAATACCTTAGGGATCATATTTATGACCCTTGGTATCCTACTAAGGGTTGAGGAATTATCCCATAGCAAATTCTAAGTTTTCAAGGCCTTTGTCCCTAAAAGAACCAAATAGAGGTCTAAGAGATTTTATAGATGTCCTATACTTTGTTTTCTAAGAAAATTGTAACACCTAAGTATGCTCATATTTTATTCCCATGATAGGATTAAAACTATACAAATCTTAGAGAAAGGAATACCAATGGAAACTAGTGTTTGAGGGGTCTAAAAGTACTCCTAAAACCACTAAATTATAATAGTGAATTCTACATGTTTGAGCCTTAGGTGACTATTGGATTTAATAAGAATCAATGGATGCTCTTATGATTGGATGATATCATGGTGAGTAAGAGACAATATGGAGCACAAGTTTCATCTATTTATTTTTGATATTCAATACTTTAGACCTTCAAGCTCATACCTTGTCTGTACACAGGGCAAAATCAGCACCTACAGCCAACATAAGCTCAAGATTGAAAAGGATTTTTTCATTGCAATACATGAATGTTTTGAGATGTTTAGTGTTTTTAAATTATGAAAATATTATTCAAAGGTTTAAAGGAATATGTGATGACATTCATGGCTTATCCACACCTATAAGGACACCTATAGATAGGGTCTCTAAGAAGAACAACACAACCAGTTGGGTGGTAAGACAATGAGTAGGACTAGGCTACAAAGTGATTATTTAAGCTAAAATAAGTGTTAAATATATCAAAACCAATGTAAATGATCATATAATCTTATATAAATTTCTTCAAGCATTGCATCAAATAAAACTAGACAAGGACACCTATAGGTAGGGGTCAAAAAAGATTGTCTCAATCTTGAACTATTACGAAATATAATAAGGACTACAAAATTCTTAAGTGAGATGCCACTATAAGAATAAGGTTTATGACCTTGGAAGGTCTCAATGTGGTATAATAACATGATATGATATTTATGAGATCTAGATAGGACAAACTAACTTATAGGTAGGGGTAGAGGTATAGTGTATTAGTTAGGCAGACAGTGACTAAGAAGGTTGATGCTAGAATGATGACTCAAGCTTTACAAGGGGATGCTAGTGCCAATATATACATGTCCACCTAAATATGATTAGTTAGGGTCTCTAGACATATTTTTTGGAGCTCATCAAAGACCAATAGACACTTATAGGGGTGAAAATATAGGTTTGTCTTAGTCACTATAGGTCAAGATGGTGGAGGTCAAGTGAGAACATGTAAGGTCCTTGAGTGATCAAGGTGTTGAATGGGATTTAAAGACACTATAACATGTTTATACCAATATATAAATCATTTTTAAATTGAAATTCATGTAAAAATGGAGTTTAAGAAAGCAAACATAATCGATGTTTCAATACCCATGCATAATCTGCATATGCAAACTCAATCTTAGAAATTTATAGTTTTGAATCATCAAATCATGCATTAAGGAGATGAAAATTGGTATAGATCATCCTTATCACTTTATTAACATCATAAAATACTTTTGTTTGATTAAAAATCAAGGAAAAACTTCTCTATTTTATCTCATAGGTAGAGCACTTTTCCCTTGCACAAACCAAACTTGGAAAAGGAGTTCAAAACATGGACCAAAAGCCAAGATAACACTTCATTAGAGTTTATGGAGTTTAATCACACATATCATATCATGGTAAACTAATAGGGGAGGTTTGAAACCAAACAAAGCATCTTATATGCCCTGAGGTTGTAGTCATGCATGATGGGCACTCCTAAGCCTAGAAGATAAAGGGGGAATCATATTCATTCCCAAGCTTGTAAAAGTTTCCCATTTGATTGATTAATGTTTATAGTAGTATAATGGAGGTGCTAAATCCATTTTATGTAGGTAATCCATCAAGGAAGGTCTTTTGAGCCTTAGGTTGCATGTAGATTATGGAAACAAGGTTTTAGCCTAAGGCAAATAGTGAGTTAAGTACATTTATAACATGATATGATAATTAAAATGGTTTGAGACATGTTTGTGGGATGTGTAATAAGGTTTTTGAACCTTCACATTATAGATAAATCCACCAGGAAACCATCTTTTGGCTTGAAGGCACCCAAACCATGTAAAATACTCAAAAATAACTTGAATGGCCAATTTGAAATGCTTGTATATCCCATGATGCTTTACATGGAGATTTAAGGCATTTGAGTATGTTGATGATGTTAGAGAGGGTCCCTAATAATCCTTCAATATCATTGTGATATAATTCTAATGTGTAGTATTTATGAATAAATGTTAAGACCTGAGACCACTCTAAAACCCTCATAAAAACCCAACTAGGACCTAATTAGGAAAAGAAGAAAAATGGAGTATCTAGATGGGGAGTAAAGGCTACGGATATGATTTGGATTTTTAGAGGCTCTCCAAGGTCCTATTCCATGAAACTAAGATGTATTACACCTATACAAAAGAAGTACAATAGAGCTTGTTTTGATAGGTTTGTGTGTTTTATAGGCATGGAGAACTTTCAAAAGATGAAATCACCTTTGAGAGAGAGATTGGTACTTATTATAAGTCCTCATATCCATATATTGAGCTATCTAATCTCCCAAGTGTTCTTACCATCTCCTTCATCTTATCCATTTATAATGAATAAGTAGTGAACACTTGGTGAAAAGGGTGATAACTCCAATTGGGAAGCCCTTTAAGGATTGATTAATGAACTTGATGACTTAGACACTCTTGACAGGTGTCATTCCTCCTTGTGCATGGATTAGATTGTATAATTGGATTCATTTTGTAGACCAAGTGTGACAGGTGTATGGGAAGGAGTTGAAAGAGTTACTTGTGACTGTCAGGGATGATTGCTCATGACTAGAAGAATTTGGATGATTAGGGACCATTCCAATATATGTAGGGACTTGTTAGTAACCCCTCCCCCTCAGATCAATCATCAGACCTATTTAATGATGAGGCATTTTTGTGAAGGCAAATGATAGAGAGTTTATTATGCAATCAAGGTAGAATCTATGTCACATATGGAGGAGTTTAATGACTTGGGAGACATTTTTCCATATTTTCCTTATAGGACCTATCTCATGCCTAATTATATGACAATTATAACTCCTTATCTTTTATTTACAAGTGTTTTAGTGAATCTTTATCTTACCTTTCTCTCTTTCCTCTCATAATTACTATAAATACTAGCCTTTTTAGTTGTTGTAAGGATCTCTCCATCGAAGTATGGCAAATCCCTACTCAATTTTTGACTTGAAATAATAAATAATGTGTTTTTACCTCATTCAAGACTTCAATAAGTACATGTTATGGTTATTGGTCTTGTGCAAGTGTATTTTTCTTACCTTCACATGTTACTTTTACTAGTGCCTTGTGTGGATTGAAATCTCTCTTTTACAGGTCAACAAGAGGTGTATAATATGGATTATATGTATAGTGAGTAGCTCATTCATTAGTTTTTCTATAATACCTATTATCTAAGTCCTCCTAGCCTAAGCTATCTTCAAGACCCCATGCCTAAAACATTGATGTAGAAGAGGAGTGTTTAGTTGAATTAAGTGTATGTGTGGGATTCTCTTTGGTTTCAAGTGCATTGTAAGTGGTGTGAGTAGACTATCTATTTGGTGTATCACCTCCCCTAGATTAGATTTGTTTTTAATTATCCTTTTCCCTTTTTACCCCTCAAAATTTAGTATTAGGTTTGATCTATAGTGGTAAATCAAGGGAACTATCCCTAATCTAGAGATCTACCTCAAATTTGGGTCACCCACAACCTTGAGGTGGTTGTATTGTTCCATTTGAATGAGGAGAGACTTGTCATCTCCCCAAGGGGTGCAATTTTAAGTGAAAATAGTTTTAGCATCCCTGGTAGGACTAAATAGTCCATTCTTTGAGGAACTTTGGTGTTCTCTTGAAGATACCAGCCTTTGAAGTCAATTCTACTAAGCACCAATGGTGACTCCAAGCATAAATCTACTAGTTAAGTAGTCCAGGTACTCTAATTGAAGTTGTTTTCTTGTTCTATACACTTCTCATGAATTATTCATGGATTATTTTGATGTTGATTTTGTCTTAACACAAGTTAGTGAGATACATCCATCTTTTCCCATTCCCTCTCAATATGAACAAGTACTTGGACAATATTATTATGATTCCTATCAATCTTATATTGCCTATAATCAGCCTTATCAAGCTTGTGCTTCACCTAGTCCACCTAGTTCCTCTCCAAGTTAGTCCATTACACATTTCAAGAAGACTCTCATTGGCTACAAATACTATATGTTAGACCTTGATACTATAAATGGTTATGGTCAAGTCATCCCTAGTGATTATGTCCAGAGGGTGAGGGATCCTTTAGAGCTAGTTAAGAGAGAATGGATGCCCAGTGAGAGAGATAATTAGCAGGGCCTTATGAGTGAAATGCTTGATGTTTGTGATCTAATTTTCCACATAGAAGAAAGGTTGAAAGATCATGAACCAACTCAGTCTTGGTAGTTCCAATACACCCCACAATAGCCTTCAAGTGTGTCAACTATACCTATTAAAAATGTTAAACCAATCATGTTTCAAAATTACCCAAGTCCTTCATGAATTCCATAAATTTTTCCTTCTTGGAGGTTCATCCAAGAGAATATCCAAAGGAAGAAGGATACCACTATTGGAGAAGATTTTGAGAGAAGAAGGTTGATGTTGGAGGCTCATCTTGACAAGAAGATTGAGTTGGCAAACTAACATCTAAATCAATCCATCATGGTAGTAGAAAATGAGGTCTCTAAGTGTGACATTCCTTAACTTACATCTCATCTTCATGAAGAATCTTCTAAGTCTAGTTTCCCAAGATGGAAGGAAGTAGTGGTAACTTATGGAAAGAAAGAAAAAGGATATCTAAGTGGAGAAGTTGGAAGTGAAGAGAAGACTTAACCTACTTAATTCCCTCCCACCCCTCCTCAAGAAGCCTTATACCCTTCATCCCAAATTTATTTTACTCCCTTTCCTAATGAAGATCATATTTCCCCTCAAGAAAAGATATTTCAAGAGAGCATTATCAAAGAAATTAAGGAGTTGGAACTCAAAAGGGAGAAGCTCTCATCTGTCTTAGAGAAGTTTAAAGTCAATGAAGATATTAAACCCATCATTTCACCTCCTATAATCGACCCATTATCCCATTATTCCATCACCTTCTATCCCAAAGGGCCTATAGTATGGGGATCCAATGTGGATCAACTAAATGAAGAGAGATCAGATTCTAATGGTAAAGAACACATTGCTCCTTGAAAGCTTTCTTGGGCTAAAATTCCTAGTTTTGAGATGCCTAGTATTAGCACCACCAAGAGGGAGAAGGATATGGAAATTTTAGATTAGATTGATCATGAGGAATATTTGAATTCTTGTGAAGAAACATTAGATTCTGATGGTGGGGAAGAGGACCTTGCTTGTAGTGAATAAAAAGCTTTGGAAGAGGTTATTTTGGATTCCAAAGAGGAAAACTTTTCTCTTGTTTTTCACCTTCATGATGCTGACAAAAAAGAGGATGATGACTTGTGGAAGAGATTTGAGGACATTTAAAATGAATTTGAAATCCCCAAAGAGCCTAAAATTCCTTTGGATCTGACTACAAGAAATGGTAAGAAAGATGACATGTTTCAAGAATAATACATGTGGCACACATATATGTAGATGTTAAAGAAATATGAGGATTGTGAAAAGACAAGGCTCCTAAGAAAATAAGCTTGATATGTTGATAATCAAACATGTGTTGAAAGGTATCACCATCAAGAAACTCCAAACCATGATGGATAAATCTATGATGACTAAGGAGATTTTGAAGATGACTTGAAGATTGATCCTAAAACCACATGTGAAACTAATCCTATAAACACAAAGAGGGAGTTTGAATAAGAAACACCCATAATATAACACTTCTTGAAAGGTTTGAAGAGGCTGTAGCAAAAGAGAAGAGGAATGAAACCTTTCAAGAAGACATAGACTTACAAAAAGATGTCTCATGCATAGAGATGCAAATTTTCCATGATGAGACAAAAGGAAAATAGTATGAGGCATGTTTCCAAAGTCAATAAGAATTCATATTCCTTGGAAACTTGTTTGAGATGAGTCCATCAAAGGACATGCCAAGCTAAAGAGTAAAAAAGAAACATGGGTCATCTAATACTACATCTAAAATGAAGAATGCTTGGCACCCTCATTCATCTAATGAGGAAAGAGATTTAAGGTAATTTAATTTTGATCCAAGAAGGGAGTTATGTTTAGTTAAATGTACATAATTATTTTTCTTGCTATTGTGTCTTATTTACCCAAAGTGCTTAGTAGCACAAGTGCTTCTTTACTTTGTGTGTTTGATTGGTCTTGTTGTGTGTTTTTTTTACTTTATGTGTTTTGAGCTCAATCAGTTTTCATGTTAATCAACTCAATGTCTTATCCTACTATTTTAGAGTGCATTTGACTCCCTTTGCCCAATGGATAGGATAAGGCTACTGGTCCTTAACATAGGCAAGCATGTTACCCCTAAGAATTGCCAAAAGTGTTGACTAAATTTGAATTTTAGTCAAATTGGGTCAACCCCTACATACTGAAACTTTTCACAAGTTACCATATGTATAATATGGTTTCATGTGTGTCTAAATACCTTACCTATACTTGCTCTAACCTTGGTCTAAGCCTATCTTCCTTGTACTTATTTAGTCAATCAAAGTCAATTCTGGTCAACCCTAGTCAAACATGGTCAAAGGATCAACTTGTTTTTTAAATATCCTAATATGGTAATTTAGATGTTTTAAGTTGTTCCTAAGTCATAATTTGGTCCTTTACCATGTCTCATATGCAAAAATGCCTTTTTTGGTCACATTTTGCTTCATTTAATGACTTGTACATATTTGTCAAAGAAGAATATTTGTCACCAGGTAAGTTTTCATTGTATTTGGGGTGAAAATATGTTTAGAAGTGATCATAGATATTTAGTAAGTAGTTTAATGCATGAAAATAGGGAAAATCCTAAGAAATTGCCCCTTAATAGCACTTGTATGGATTTGGGAAGTCAACCTTCACCTAAAAACATGGGAATGTTCCTTTTCATCTCCCCAAAGTCTTTACCATGACTTATTTTTAGATAAAAGGTTAGATGGATCAAATTTTGCTTATATTTCTTCTTTCTTGCCTTTACAAGCCAAGGAGAGTCAAATTTTCATGATTGGTACAAGTTGTACAGGTGAAGTTGAGAGGAGTGTTGTTGGAGGTTGAAAGAGGTATGAGTTATCTTAAAATACATGGAAATAGGTTTTATTTTCATTAATTTTCCTTTATGAATCATTGATAAGAAACTAGGTAGCTTTTTATGCTTCTTCATCCATGAGGGGCCTCCTTTTTGAGCTAGTTTCAAAATAATTTTCTTTGGTCTAATGGATTTAATTATTTTAAGTGTTTATATAGGTTTTAACACATTTACATGATTTTTTAATTATCTTTTGGCTTTGGAGGTCTCAAAGTTTTAAGAAGCCTCTTTTAGGCTTGTGTATGCTTGAAAACTATTTCATTTTACACCTATAGGCCCTGATGACATCATGCTAATGTTGGTATAGATGTACTTGTGCTCCAATTGATTAATATTTTCTAATATTCATTAACATGCATAAGTAAGCCTTTCCTAGGCTTGTTTTGGTCTTATATCACCCTCACTGCCTTACACATAGAAGTATACACATACAAGTGTCATTTGTAAAGTTTTAGAGGTGTTGTATAGATAAATGATTGACAAGGTTGAATCTCATTGAGGTCTATGAAATAATTTGATACCTTGTGGATCATGTTTATGACCCTTGGTATCCTACTAAGGGTTGAGGAATCATCCCATAGCAAATTCTAAGTTTTTAGGGCCTTTATCCCTAAATGAACTAAATAGAGGTCAAGGAGGCTTTATAGATGTCCTATACTTTGTTTGACAAGATAATGAAAACACCTAAGTATGATCATATTATATTACCATGATAGGAATAACATTATGCAAATCTTGGAGAAAGGAAGGCCAATGGAAACTGGTGTTTGAGGGGTCCAAAAATACTCCTAAAACCATTGAATTATAAAAGTGAATTCTACATGTTTGAGCCTTGAGTGACTATTGGCCTTAAGAAGAATAAGTGCATGCCCTTATGATTGGATTATATCATGATGAGTAAGAGACACTATGGATCATGAGTGTCATCTAGTTTAGGTTGATATGCAATACTTTAGACCTTCAAGCTCGTACTTTATCTGTATATAAGGCAAAATCAACAACTACAACCAACATAACCTCAATCTTGAAATGGTGGATTTTTTCATTGAAATACATCAATATTTTGAGATTTTTGGTTATTTTAAATGATGAAAATCCTCTTTAAATGTTTCAAGGAATAGGTGATGACATTCATGGCTTATCCACACCTACAAGGACACCTACAAGTAGGGTCTCCAAGAAGAACAACACAATCAATTGGGTGGTAAGACAATGAGTAGGACTAGGATAAAAAGTGATTGTTTAAGCTTAAATAATTGTTAAATATATACAAAAAAAATTTAAATGATCATGTAATACTATATAAATGTCTTCAATAATTTTATCAACTCAAACTAGACAAGGACACCTACAGGTAAGGGTCAAAAAAGAATGTCTCAGTCTTGAACTAGTATGAAATATAATAAGGAATATGACATTATTAAGTGAGATGCCACTAAAATAAAGAGGTTTATAAAATTTTATGTTATCAATGGGATATAATAACATGATATTATATTCATGATATGTAGACAAGACAAATTAACCTATAGGTAGGGGTAGAGGTATAGTGTATTAGTCAGGCAGATAGTGACTAAAAAGGTTGATGCTAGAATGATGCCTCAAGCTTTGAAAGGGGATGATAGTGAAAATATATACATGGAAACCTAAATATTTTTATTTAGGTTATCTACACATATTTTTTAAGCTCATCAAAGACCAATAGACACCTACAAGGGTGAAAATATAGGTTTGTCTTAGTCAGCAGAGGTCAAGATGGTGGAGGTTAAGTGAGAGCATGTAAGGTCCTTGAGTGATCAAGGTGTTTAATGGGAGTTATATACACTATAAAATGTATATATAAATATAAAAATTCTTTTTACATTGAAATTCATGTAAAAAAGGGAGCTCAAGAAAGCAAACACAGCCAACATTTCAATACCCTTGCACAGTCTGCCTATGCAAAATCAATCTTGGAAATATTTGGTTTTGAATGGTAAAATCATGAAATAAAGAGATGAAAATTGGTAAATATCATCCTTATAAATTTATGAACACCATAAAATGTTTTTTTTTGATGAAAAATCAAGTAAACACCTCTCTATTTTGTCTCATAGGTAAAACATTTTTCCCTTGCATAAACCCTACAAACTTAGAAAAGGAGATCAAAAAATGGACCAAAAGCCAAGAGAATACTTAATGAGAGTTTATGGAGTTTAATAACACATATAAATTCATGGTAAACTAATTAGGGAGGTTTGAAACCAAACAAAACATCATATATCACCTGAGGTTGTAGTCATGCATGATGGGCACTCCTAAGCCTAGAAGCCAAAGGGGGAATCATATTCATTCCCAAGCTTGTAAAAGTTTCCCATTTAATTTAATAATTTTTGGATGAGTATAATGGAGGTGTTAAATCCATTTTATGTAGATAATCCATCAAGGAAGGTGCTTTGAGCATTAGGTTGCATGTAGATTATGGAAACAAGGTTTAAACCTAAGGCAAATGGTGGGTTAAGTACATTTAACATGATATGATCATTATAATGGTTTGAGACATGTTTTTGGGATGTGTAATAATGTTTTTTAACCTTCACCTTGTATGTAAATCCACCAATACTATTTTCTTGGCTTGAAGTCACCCAAAGCATGTAAAATGCTCAAAAATGGCTCGAATGGCCAATTTGAAATGTTTGTATCTCCCATGATGCTTTGCATGGAGATTAAAGGTGTTTGAGGATGTTTGAGAGGGTCCTTAGGAATCCTTCAGTATCATTGTGATATAATTAGAATGTGTTATCTTTATGAACAAATGCTAATACCTAAGACCACTCTAAAACCCTCATAAAACCCCAACTAGACTTGACTAAGAAAAGAAGACAAATGGAGTATCTAGATGGGGAGTAAAGGCTAAGGATATGATTTTTATCTATATATAACTCTCCAATTTCATGTTCCATTCAATTGAGATGTACTAAACCTATATGAAAGAAGTAAAATAGAGCTTGTTTTGACATTTTTTTATGTTTAGTAGGCATGAAGAACTTTCAAAAGATGAAACCACCTTTGGGAGAAATATTAGGACTTATTATAAGTCCTCATATCCATATATTTATCTATATAATATCCCAAGTGTTCCTACCATCTCCTTCATCTCAACCAGTCATAATGAACAAGTAGTGAACACTTAGTGAAAAGGGTGAGAGTTCCCATTGGGAAGCATTTTAAGTCTTGATTCATGAACTTGATGACTTGGACACTCTTGAAAAGTGTCATTCCTCATTTTTCATGGATCAAATTGTAGAATTGGAAGCATTTTGTGTGCCAAGTGTGAGAAGTGCATGGGAAGGAGTTATTTTTGACTATTAGGGATGATTTCTCATAGCCAGAATAATTTAGATGATTAAGGACCATTAAAATGCATGTAGGGGATTTTTAATAATCCCTCCCCCTTAGATCAATCATTATACCTGACCCTATTCAATGATGAGTTATTTTTGTGAAGGTAAATCATGGAGACAATTTCTTGTGCAAGGGAGAATCTACACCACATATGGAAGAGTTTAATGACTTGGGAAACATTTGTCCATATCTTCCTTGTAGAAAATATCTCATGCATTATATTATGATTGATATAACTCCTCCTTACTTTACAAGTGTCTTAATGACTCTTTATCTTCCTTTTCTCTCTCTCCTCTCACAATTGCTATAAATACTAGCCTTTTTGGTTGTTATAGGGATCTCTCCACCAGAGTATGGAAAATCCCTAATCAATTTTTGCATTGAAATAATAAATAATGTTGTTTTACCTCATTCAATATTTCACTAAGTGTATGTTATGGTTTTTGGTCTTGTGCAAGTGTATTTTTCTTACCTTCACATGTTAATCTTTCTAGTGCCTTGTGTGGATTGAAATCTCTCTTTTATAGGTCAGCAAGAAGTTTCTAATGTGGATTGTAGGTATAGTGAATATCTCATTAATTAGTGTTTTTAGAAGACATATTGTCTAAGTCCTCCTATCCTAAGCTCTCTTCAAGACCCCATACTTGAAACATTGATGTATAAGAGGAGTGTTTAATCGAATGAAGTGTATTTGTGGGATTCTCTTTAGTTTCAAGTGCATTGTAAGTGGTGTGAGCAGACTATCTATTTGGTGTATCACCTCCCCTAGATTAGATTTGTTTTTAGTTATCCTTCTCCCTTTTTATCCCCCCCAAAAGTTAGTATTAGGTTTGATCTATAGTGGTACATTAAGGGAACTAACCCTAATCTAGAGATCTAACTCAAATTTGGGTCACCCAAAGCCCTGATTGGTTCCATTATACCACTTTAATGAGGAAAGACTTGTCATCTCCTCAAGTGGTGTGAGTTCAAGTGACAATAGTAACTAATTTTTTAACAAATGAAATAACTTTTAACACCTTCTAAACCATTCACATATCCTAATAATCCCCCTCAATGGTATGACCCTAACAAATTTTATTGTTTCTGTGCCAATATAGGTCATTCCCAGGAAACATGTTGTGGGCTTACAAAATTTGTCATTTATTTTATGCTAGGAGATTAATTCAATCATGATGCCATGATCAAAATCCATCATCATGATTGTGTTAATGCTTCTCAAAAGAAACAAAATTTCAAATATACTTCCTCTAACAATCCAAAAAAAATCTCTACATATAACCCTCAATAATAAAACAAGGATATTTGTGTGATTGATGGTGACTATGATCAATACTATACCAATTCCTAATATTTGAATGTGGCTAAAGTCAATCATCAATGCAAACCCAACCATAGAGATCCTGTCACTAAACCAAAGAAACTATCACTAGAAAAGAAACTTCTCAAAAATACTACTACCACTAACCTTCATTCAAAAACAAATGAGGAACCATGTTCTCAATCTAAACCTCTAACTACCTCTCCTCCTACTAAAAATATTTTACCTTCTAAGCCTCATGTTGGTTCTTCCTCTTCCAAAACTTGGTGTAATTTCTTAGAGTAACATAACTCTTTACCTTTTAAAATACCTCTCATGGAGTTAGTTCACACTTCTCCATCTAATCATAAATTCCTAATGCAAAAACTATAATAAATTGAATAACCATCTTCCCTCGAATTGGAACAACCTTCTCATGATTGTCAACCAACATAATTTCATACCATTTATACTATTTTTCCTTCATCAAAACCTTCCATAGAGTTCCTTGAAGAAGACATAATTAATGATGAAATTCTCTTTTGAGTTAATGGTCCATCTCTATTTATTAAAATAAACATTAATACCACCCTTATTCACAAACTATTAGTATATGAAGGGTCAGTAATTAATGTGACATCTCTTTGGCTCATTCAACAACTCAGGTATAACAAAGATCATATCAAGCAAACTTATCTAACATGGCATGGATTCAACAAGACTAATCAAAAACTACTTGGTTGAATTTAGATCCCTCTTACTAATGGACCCAAAACTATACATACTAAGTTTATGGTTCTATACTTACCATTATCCTATAATATACTCCTAGTTCACCCATGGACACATCTCATGAGAGATATTACCTCTTCTATAAGCCAATGTATCAAGTATATTCATAATGGTAAATGTTAACTACTAGACTTTTACCCTTGTGAAGTTAGTATTAGGCCTTCACATTTTGAAGTAACATGGATACAATCATAGGCTATGGGTGGCCTAATATGGATTAAATCTCTATATTTTAATGGCTATTTCCCCTTGATGTATTAGTTAGGATCTCTAATCTACACTACAAACTTGAAATGAAAACCTATCTAACTGGGGTGATACACCAAAATGTGAACTTCACTTGTCTAATATACACTAAGAAGGTTGAATAAGAACATGGACCTATTTTCACTTCTCAAGTGAGAGTCTCCAAACATTAATGTTTCACATAGAGGCTTAGCTTGTTACATAATCTAAGGTAGTTGATCAATAATTCTCTCAAAGATACTAAGGAAATATTACACTTACCAAACATACAATATTGTTCAATAACACTATGCAACATATAAGGATGATCTAACACCTAAAAAAAGGTAAAGAGGGAAAGATGAGATCAGAGGAATTATATACTATCATTGTCATTCATTAACTAACCATTAACATACACTAAACACAAGATTTGAAGAGTAATGAATTAAATCTTATTCATTCAAAAGATCTACGTAAAAGTGTTTTTATTAGCATGGTATTTCAACAAATTAGGTTAAGGATTGTTTTAAATTCCAAACGTAGGCTTACATATAGAGAATTGATAAGGAAGAGAGAGAAAGACAAAGTAAAGCCTTAAAAATAAGAGATGAAACATTCACTTAGTCTTTCCCCAATTGGTACATATTATTTCATTTAATATCTCTCATACACCTTTGTAAAATGGTGTAGAGTTTGAGGTGATAAATGTATTTAATTTTTTAATAAGTCTTTGAACATTCATTTCTAGTCTTTGATCCATACAACCTCCTAAATCTTTGTTTGCACACCCTACATTCTTGGTGAAGAAGAGTCTTCCTTAAAAATAAGTCTTGATCTATGAGATTAAGTCATAATTAATTGATAAAATATTTATTTTAAACCTTATCCAAACCAATAATTAAGTCTTTCCACCTTTATTGGGCTGGTATGAGGTCTTTGATGCTTGTTTGACCTCTTCAACATCCTAGGCATTGGAAGGAAGGAAAGTGTGACTAGGAGTCTTAGAAACCTCTTAAACCAATAAAACCTTATTATAACTAAATTTTACTTATTAATTATTGATTAGGTGTTTTGTATAATGATAAACATCAATAAATCCCTTGGAAAAATTGTATGCATCCATTACTTGTATTTGAACACTTCATTCCTTCTCATGAGCAGAAGGCATAGGAGAGAGAAAGAAAGGTTTTGATTTAAACCAAACAAATTAAATCCATTTAATTGTTATAAAAAATAATTTATACCTATAAAAAATCATATTAAACCATAAATTATCCCAAAATATTCAATTTTTCTCATATAGCATGCTTTAACACCCATTCTTTGTAGACCTAAAAACCTATAAAGATCCTTTTCCAGATGATTTTAAGAATAAAATTAGAAATATGGGAGAAATTTTGAGTACCATAATTCCCATTACATCTCTACACAAAATTTCATGATCTAAATCCAAGTGGAAGTATCTCTTTTCCTTCATTTTCCTCTCCAATTAGGCCTAATTAGGCCTCTTAGGCCTATAAATTAGAAATATTTCTCCAGAGAGCTCCCAAACATGTGAAATCACCCAAAATATTTTAATTAACTTTAAATATGATATAATAAACCTCCATGTCAATTTTGGGGTCCTAAGATCTTGTGTAATTATGCAAACCATGAAACCACCTTGTCACCTAACGTTATTTTGAGCCTGTTTCAAATTGCCTTGGAAAATGAGCTTGGTTTGACAACATCAAAAATATACTATGAATTTTTTTGGACTTTTATATTTATTAAAAATCCTAAATTACCTTATCCAATTATTATAAAGTTTTATTTTTCTTAAAACACCTTAACAACACCAAAAACATGCAAAAATAGGGCATTTATGGCAATCTGTATAGGTGACATCAGCATCAAAGTACATTTTCATAACCTCCTTGGATTTTTAGGGGATTTTTTTAATTATATGTGCATTTTAGGTCCATTTTCATTGACTGGTCATAATCATGATTTTAAAAGGGTTTAAGACCTATTTGGCATCTTAATGATTGTTCATAAATACCAAACCACCAACGGACCTCATTCCACTTTTAAAAAAGTATATAATAACCTCATAACCTATCCCAAATGGATCATATCCACATGAAAATTTTGAGACATGGTGTGAGTGTCTAAAGTTGCTCCTCGGGTGGCATGCTTTGCTCTCTTTGATCTTGAGAGATATCAAATTTGAGTTTTGGAACTCAAAAATCATTATCACTTATGGGAGAGGTTCATACACATCCAAAAAAATATTATAAATTATTGTAAAATCATTATTATTTCTCATCACTCCTATGTATGCATTTTATATACTGGTCAGGGGTCGTAGGGTTTAGGCTTGCCATCTCTTTGCTAACCCTCAAGACCACTTGGATTGAAGACTAAAGTTTGGTGCCTAATCAAATTGTATGGATAAATTTTATATGAATTTTTAATTCCTAAATTACCATTCATGAGGTTTGGTATACTTTTTTTGTTCTTTGATTTCAAATAGACCCCTTTATCTCAAGACTACCCCTTGTCAATGGAGTCAACAAGGTCTAAGACAAAACAATGACTATGCCCACTATTAGTATGGAATTAAAGTGAACATGGGAATATTTTTATACTCCTAAACATCCCCTCTACCAAATTTCAAAGTATTATCATGCTTATATAGGCCTCAACACACCAAACACTCTCAGGATTGGTTATAGCCTGTGTGTGAATTAGGCCTACAAGACAAAACATGGCTTTGAACATTTTATACTCATGTCATCTAGTTTAAGGGTTAAATCATATGTTGGTTACATTATAAATCCATTCATTAAGTATTATCCATAATTTTATACTTCTCACAATCCTTTACTCTCTCCATTAATCAAGCAAAACCCTCATAGTAGGCAAACCTATAGTTTATCTTTTGATTGTGTGTATAAACTTGAAACTAAGTTTCGTCAATATTCCTAATGTTTAATTTTGGTTTAAAAATTTATTTATTTCATTTTTTTATATATTATTTATACCTCAAAGTCCTTTACATTCACTTTGTTCCTCTCTTAGGCTTAGAACCACCATGCCACTATCTTGCAGTCTGTAGGTGTTTAGCAGGGTGTTTGGCTATGGTATTTGTTCTTAAGACCTCACTATCAAAAAAACAACCCTCTCAATGCTATTTAATTTATTTTAGTCCTAGTTTTAGGCTTAGATAATCTTTCAACACTTACTCTGCTCTTCCTTTAGCTTTAAAATGGAATGGTGTTTTAAAAGCCCTATATGTAGCCATTTAGGACATGTGACTGTATTAGGTGTTTAGACTCCCATTATTTACATAAATAATCACTTCAAAGGTATTTTACTTAGTTTTAGTTCTAATTATGTTTCAATAATTTCAAACACCTCAAATCCTTTCTTCATTTGACTTAGACTTAAGGCCCACTATCTAGTTATTCACCTGTAAGTGCCTTTAGAGAGTCTTGACTATGTATAAAACTTTTAAAACTAAGTTCTCTCTCTTTCCATCATGTTTGAAGATATCCAAATAAATATTAACTCATTCATTATCACTATCCATGCAGATCTCATAGGTTTCTTGTGACATTTTCAAATCACTTGCTACTTGTCTCTTTTGTATAGAGTATTGTAGGTGGTCTTTAGACTGTGAACTCAATTTTTAGGATTGTTAACAACTTGTAGGTGACCTAGCTGATATTTTATGAGTTATGTCATGTCTTCATATTCCTTGAGGTTTAATCTTATATCTTAGTTTTGATTTATGTTATATAATGATTTTGATCAAGGTCCAAAATGAGGACCTACAGTCTTTGGTCATGTAGGTCTCTACTTGACTATTTAGGGCTATACAAAGTCATCTCTTTAATTATTTAGCCTTATCAACCCTTTCAACTCTACTACTCACTTATTTTATTGCCTTAATGATCCATGGAGAATATGACAAGCATATCATACCATCAACTCACTTAACCCATAGATCATTATGACAAGCATATGATTGTAGGTGGAGGTTTTATTATTATTTAGCTGGAGGTGTCTTTCAAGATGTAATGAGACCTATAAAGGTCTGTGGTATTTAATTAAACATCTTATTATATCTTTAAAATACACTAACCTCATTCATCATCTCATAAAAAAAATATCTCACACACTAGCATATAATTATATTGTGTTATTAGACCATGGTTGTAGGTCATCATTGTACTCCATCTGCATGTATTGAGGAGTGATGGGATAGAAATATTAAGACATTTATAAGGTATATATCATGGCTTTGAAACCTATTATAATTTTTTGAAAACATATGCAAACCCCTCAAATCTCCTTCTTCATGCATTGCAACAAGGTAGTTGACTCTCTCTTTTCTTGTTGACTGTAGGTGACTGCTCTCCTAACTATTACTTCTTAAAAGAAGCTCCATCATACTTTAAGAGACTCCTTGAACTCATCACTAAATATTTCAACTTATATGCCTATAATTTATCACTCATCTAACTTGATAATTATACCTTTGCACTCTTGGTATCCACATTATCTTTCAAACTTAATTAGGCATAATTAGGTGGTTGTAGGTGGTGATTTCTCTATGTGTATGGACTAAGGAGAGGTGAGAGGTTGGTTCTAAGAGACAAACATTACTAAAATACCTCTATTAACCTTCCATAATCCACACTAAAATTGAATAAGCATCAAATTCTCCATAAGGAGGTTTGAATATCATGGAAATAAGAAATAATATATTACCTTAAATAATGCTAACTTACCTTAAACTCTACTAAACTAAGTTCTAAGGAGGTTTTCTTCATGGTTTTGTTGTATTTTAGAGATATATTAAGCATTATCATATTTTTAAACTAGATTATACCACTTTCAAGGTTCATATAACACCTCATAAACATATTATGAATACACCAAGTCCCTTGAAAGTCTCTCAAATTAGCAGTAGAGTCATACAAAGTCATTACTATGTTATTTAGGTGTTTCATTTTCCCAAGAGGTTATTTGTTCTCATAGTGCCACTAGTAATATTAAATAATACCATGAAAATTCTCAAAAAATCTCATGATTTGTAAATAAACCTCTGTTTCTTTTAATATCTAAGCAAGGTCCTATAATCTACCATGATATGCTTCTCACTTGTTGCTAAGAATGCCTAGAATAGAGATTTTGAGTTTTTTAAGAGCATAGTCCTAAAACCATCCATGTAATATCCATAAAATATTAATTAATACTTCCTAACCTTTTATAATCCCTTAAATATCATTTAAATTCACTAATATGATTTCATACACTGAGAATCTCATTAGACCTGCTATTGTACCTTGTGGAAGGGCCAAATGACAACCCAAGCTATCTCAAGAGAGAAATTTTCAATATGAAGGTTATTGAAGATTTTTATTTGTTTAAATATATTTATTTAACCTGAAAAATTATATTTATAACTTCTAAAAATGAATACATTCAACTAATATAACAAAATTACTTAAAAACTACCAAAACTCAAGTCAAGACATGCAACCGATTTCTTGTCAAAAGGCCTCTTATAAAGGAAAATTATCTTATGATTGAATAATTAAAATTTTATTATTTAACCCTAAAATAATCCCCCTAAAACCATTTTTATCCATATATATTTGAATTGAATAAATAGAGACAAACCTAGACCCTGTCTAGATGATTAGGTCATAGTGACCCCCTTACACTCTTAGCAATTATTCATAAATATGGGGGGATGAATATAGAAAATAATGTAACTAAATTTAATATAATTATGTTACATATAATTTACAAATATATTTGTACATAACTCTCTTTCTCTCTCTTACCTATACTGAGAAAAAGCTGATGGCCCTTCTAGAGCTGCCAAAGAGGTCAATATGAGAGATAAATTAGTTTTCTTAATTTTTGGACCTAAAACCTATTATAAATAATTTTTTTGAGATTTTAATGGACAAATAAGGTTTTTAATATTCCTTAATCTCAATTTCACCTTGAAATATTGTACAAATAGCCTCAAAATAGGCCTTTTTGGCACTAAAACTCTAAAAATCACTTGAAAAGCCTGATGAAATAGCTAAAAAATGTATATATTGGATATTTTAATTCCTTAAAAATTAAACCATGTCCTAAAAATAAAATTTTAAATTTATATGGGTGATATTTTGACATATGAAGTTAAACTTTTCAACATTTTGGTGACTCAACTAGGAAGTATGCTTATTATTCTTGAGAACCAGACCATTGATATCTCTTTTGGACTCATGAGATCACTCTTACACTCTGAAAAAATCATTATTAGACTTTTAACAATGACCACAACTCCCAAATCAAAATAATACAACTTGTTTTGCTCCTTAAAGACAAGAAAAGAAAAGACAACAAAGCAAGGCAACTAGACTAACCAAACACATGTGCTAAAAAATCACTTATTGAAATAAAACTTAAGAAAACTAATGTGATTGAACAACACTTGGAGGAAGGATAAACTAACTACAACTAACCTTCAAATAATATTCCTCCAAGATCAAAAGGAAAGTTTTTTGGAACACTTACTTCATGAGGTATGCAATGGTGTATGAAATCACATCTGATTGAATTAATACTTTGATAATCATTCTTCTTGAATGATAACACATTTTACATGTATTATAATAGGTCTACATCATCAAATATATCTCTAATTAACACATAATGGTTCTGGACTTCAGCCTCTACCTTCTATGGTTTCTCTTCTTTGTCAATAGTCTCTTAAATGGATAGATATTGGTTTGTAAGATCAGCTGCATCATGAACTTCATATGATTGATTGAAGTAGCCTACCTAGTCCTTAGTATTATATTGAATACTTTCAACTTATCCATAATTGTCTCCACAAGAGATTTTTTTTTTCCTTTGAGAAATTGTGGCCAAAATAGATCCTCATGGTCTTCCAAGAATACCTCAAGGTATGCAAATGAGGTGAGAGGATTATAACCCATGCTGAGAATGTCAAATAAATCATCATCTAGTGAAGCTACCTTTTGAAAAGGTAGATTTGTAATACTTTCACTCTCTAGCTTGTTGATTAGTTTACCAAAACTAATTTTTATTTCCTTACTCAAATCATAATTACTTGGGAGAAGTGTGTAACCTGATTCAAACACTTCAAACAAGTCTTCACTATGTTCTTGACTAATATAATGGGGATCAAAACAAGGATTTACCTTATCTTCCTCATACTCAATCACATCCAAAGGAATCTCTTGGAATAAGTAAACATCTCCTTTATCTTCTAATTCAAACTTTTCATCTAGTTTGAAAGATAAAATGCCTTTGTTCTCACCAAGGGGAGTACCAATAAAGATTTCTTCTTCATGCATGATTTCCTCATCTTCTCCACACTTTCCTTGAAAATTACTTATAGCTGTAACTTATTCATTTTTCCTTCATATAATAGGCTCCTCTTTAATAAGGGAGATAGTGGAAGGGGAATGATTAATCTCATGAGTTTATTTTGGATTCAAGAGAGTAATTTAGAAATTTTAGGTCTTGGGAATGGAATATTATTGTATGAATACTTGAAGAGAGAGTAATTTGAGTTATCCTATGAGTGCTTCTTTTTATTCCTCACAATTTCCTTCCTCACTCTCATGATTCACTTCATAAATTTAATATGTAACCTAAATTTTGGCCTATTAAACAATCACTTCTTCCTTCCTTTGGATGTTTTCTTGAATTGACTTCCATGGGGGAATAATTATAGGCAAAAGGTCTTATTTAGGCTCAAACTCTATAACACTCACCTCCTCCTATTTCTCCCAAACTTAAATACTTGGTTACAAGGTAATAATTTGAAAGTAGTAGGCTAACTTGGAGGTTGAATTGACTCTTTTGGAGTCTCCATCTAAGAATATTCAATGAATTCATGAGGACAAGGAGCACAAGAGGACTGGTATGGTAAATAAGAGGGTTCTTGAAGAGTGATGAAAGGATATTCATCCACATGAATTGGAATGGCATAATCAAAATTCATAGCCCAAGAAGGTCTCCAAGATGGAATAAGCTTATTTTCTTGAGGAAGGGTAGGTGTAGCTAGAAAAAAACTTAGAACACAAGAATTTTGACTTAGGTTAGGAAGAGATGGTTGAGGTTGTTTGGGTTGGATTTATTGATTCTCCCACCTCACTAACCTGTCTACCCACCATTAGATCATGGTTATCATTTCACACAAATCATAAGTCATGACATACTGATTTTATCCTCCAATTATTTCCCACCTAATTGATAACATATGCATTTTTTTCCTTATCTTCTCCATGAGGTGAAAAAGAATCACATCCATCTCTTTATTCCACACTCTCATCACTCCTTTAAACTTTAACATATTTAGCATGAATACCAATAAGAATATAGTAGGAGAAACATTATTTTAAGTTGGATATGGAGTAGGATGAGGTGAGCATGACTGATAAAATTCTTGATAAAGTTTATGAGGCATATAATCAGGGTCATAGTGAGGCCAATAAAGATCACTATAAAGTTGATATGAATCATCATACTCTTGACAAGACTAATCATAGGGATGATATTACTCTTGTTAAGGCTAATTAGGATCATAAAAAAAATCATATGGATCATGATAGGGCTGGTATAACTCATTATAAGGATGATAAGGAAGTATAGCATAGGAATTTTCCTCATACACAGCCATAAAAACAACATCAAGATAATGCAATGAAGATACACTTACTTGGAAACTATGCTTGAAATGTTAGAAGCAATTGATTGAGATTAGAGTCACCAAATAATTAATTATTAATGCTTATACAACTATAATTTCACCAAAACCAACACCAACCTTTTCCCACTAGATGTGCCAAAAACTATGAACTACTAGACTTGTACCCTTGTGAAGGTAGTTTTAGGCCTTCACAGTGTGAAGTAACATGGATAAAATCCTAGGCTATGGGTGGCCTAATATATGGAATAAATATCTATATTTTAAGGGATATCTCCCCTTGATGTATCAGTTAGGATATCTACTCTACACTACTATCTTTTAAGGGAAAAAAGAAGAAGGTAAACTAAAAGGAAACCCTATCTAAATGGGGTGATACACCAAAATGTGACTTCCACTTCTCTAATATGAACTAATAAGGTTGAATAATAACATGGACATGATTAAAATTATCAAGTGAGAGTATAAAAACATTAATGTTTCACATATAATCTTAGCTTTCTGCATGATCTAAGGTAACTGATCAATAGGTCTCTCAAAGACACTAAGGAAAGATTATTACTAACCAATTTTGACTTTTAGGTCAAATTGGGGCACCCCTAGGTAAAAAATTGAGTTTTAAGTGTTTTATTAGGTTTAATATTTTTTAAAATGTGTTTTATAGGTTAATTAAGGCTATTCAATTTTATACTAGCCTTCATCCTCAATCATTTTGGTCCTTTTAGTCATTTTGGGTCATTTTGAGGTCAAAAAGGTGCACTTAATGAGTTTTATGGATTTATTTGGAAGTGTGAATATTATAGAGGGTGATTTCAATCCCCATGTGTCATATTAGGTCTTAACCAACCATTTTTAATTGAAAATTGGTAGGTCCCCAAGAAAAAGGGTAGTTTTCTTGAAGAAAAAGAAGAGTTTAGCACTTGTATGGCCTCCTTGAGCAGTGTGCCACATGGGAAAGGGTTTTAATTTGACTCTTCACCTTAATCATGTTCATTTATATGTTTTTTATTCTTTTTAAGTGTAATTTTTAGCTAAAACCATTTTTCTCCTTTTTTACCCTTCTTAGCAAATAGAGGTAACCTATAGGTTTGTACTTGGTACGGTCAGCATAAGAGGTTTCAATAAAAATGCTCTTGGGGGTGTATTATAAACTAATAAAAATTATATTTTATGTTCTTTTATATGAATAGTGGTTTGATATTTATGAATCATTCTTAATAAGTTGACCTTTCAAATCTATCTACTAATTTGTGTACCCTATAGGTTTTTCTTCATTTTCGGAAAATATGAACAATTTAGTTAGTTAAGATGATTCTAGATGATTATATATTCCTCCTAAAATGTCTTTTATGTTTTTTTAATGTTTTAATTTGATTTTATATTTTAAATAACTACCTTTTTAGGAGGGTGTTGATACTAAATTTGCATTCAAATTACACTATTTTCAAAAGTCCTCTTTCTCTGCAAGGGATTTGAAATGATGTAGCATGGTTTTTCATTCATCTAAATAGTCATGGTAACACCCTTACTTCAATTTTTAAATATCCAAGGTGAACAATATTGAGTTTTTTAGTCCATTAGCATTCACAATCAGCTCTTTATCCAATTCTACCTATAGTCATGGTGAAGTATGTTCATGGGACCTATATAACATGTCAACAAATATGTAATGAAGTTTTGAAGGATTATTTTACCTTTTATAAGCATGAGTAATTATTTTATACCTTCTAATTAATGTAAAAAGGGCACTATAATAGTCATATATAGCACATTCTCACTATCTGCCATGGAAGTGCACCTACAAGTGCTTTGAAGGAACTTTCCACATTGAGAATAAAATTTTGAAGTTGGTTTCAAATTATTTGAAATATTTAAAATTTATTAGAATTTAAAATGGTTTTTTAAGGCCCATACACCATACATATATCCAATTCACTACCTATGGACATAGTATGCATGCTAAACTTAGTCAAAGTCACCTACAGGAGCTCCTAGTGATGTTATGCTAAGGTAAATGGATTGGTAATGGTTTCAATATTTTTGAATCATGAAGAATTAATTTAATATTTTGAGATATATATATATATAATTCTTAATATGTCTAAATAAATTTACATTATTCAAAATTGCATATACTATTTACAAACCTAAAAAAGTGCACCTACAAGATTTGTTGGCAGAGGTAAAGGTACTTATATATAGGAGTCAAAACCAATGATGAAATCCTTATTAAAGATATAACATGAAAAAAGTATCATATAATACATAATAATAGAACTAAAGTGCTAAACAAGTTGAAAACTATCTCAAGAGTGATCACTGCAAGTTTAAGGATCAAATCCCTAAATGGGAAAAATAGAGTCCCTTGGGGTTTTACTAATATATTGTAGCATGTTTTCAAATATTTCCATTGATTCTAAATGACCTAAACTTGTTGTCTCATCATGAGAGAAAGTCCTTAAAATTTTTGGAGAGCAGTTAAGTAATGGAAGGTAGTTGTTAAATGGCCTAAAATTGCTTACAAAGCCACTAAAACTAAACAATAATGTCTACCACCTTTGAAGGCACAAGTGACATAGCACTAAGAGAGAAAATAAGAATGTTTCATGATTTGAATGGAATTAATAAGTAAAATTCACACTAATAAAATGAATATCATTAATATTGGGTTGGTATATGATGTTTTGAACCCCATAATGCACCTACAAGTCCCTTGTTCACCATAATAAAGCTTACAAACTAGCCATAGGGTTGTCAAAGGGACTGAGTTTGATAACCTTGGTATATAATTTTTTTACAAGCATGATTAGATTGAATATATTTATATCATAGTTTGAATTACTTAAATGAGGACATTAAGAATGTATTTTAAGCCTAAAACATGTAATTCAACCTATAATTGTGCCTAACTCCATGGAAAAGTACACCTACAGTCAACTGTAGGAGCACTCAGTCCAACATGCAAGTTTGAGATAAAACCTCCAAGGTTAGCAGATGTGAAAATTTTTCAAGTGTTTCATTATATTTATAAATTATGTGTCACCTTGTAAAGGAGGAAAATTCACCTACGAAGTTTTATTTTGCTCAATCTGGTTGACTGTGTTGACTGTTACAACAATGAGTAGGGTTTTGAGTCCTAAAGTGATAATCAAGGTCATTCAAGGTGAAAATGGGTAATAAAACATGTATTATGATCCTATAATATATAATTATCTCCTATGAAATATTTCCAAATACCAATCATGGTACACACAAGGGTCACTAAACAAGTCAAACATAGTCAAACTGGTTATGCAGATAGTAAGTCAAAGCAAGTTGTCTAAGTGGAAGTTTGGTTCAGTCATGGTGAAGTCACAGGTCCAAAACATATGGAATCACTTTAAATTATTATGGGAGGATAATTTAAATGTTTTTTCCAAACTCAAACAAGCCTAATAACCTATAGGTCACTCTTCCAAAAAGGAAACACAATCATACAAAGGAAACTCAGTCTTGTCCTAGTCAAGGAGTGAGGAGAAAATATTGGAGGTTGAATGGATTTTCAGGTTCAAATAACCTTAATTATAATATTTATATCTTAATATACCCTCCATGATATGGATATAAGGTAGATAAATTCTCTAGCAATGCATCACATAGTCATTTTGAAGGACCCCTGTGCAGTCTTAGTTTGTAATAAGTCTATCTTAGACTTACACACTTTTGAAGGGTCCATACATATGACTAGGAGCTTATTTTTTATGTGATATGTCCTTAAAAATTTTATAATTTCATAAAATATTCATATATCCTAATAAAATATGGTAATTACCCCCTATTTTGTCTTATACAGGGGACACTTCCCCTTATACAAGACTAGCAGGTTTTGGTGAGTGAAGTATAAAAGATAAACTAGGGGACAAGGATACCTAGTTATAATGTGTTAAAATTTTATGGACACCTATAAAATCATTATTAACACATAATTTAGGGATGGAACCAAGAAAGAGGTTATAAACACCAAATTTTGCAAGCAGGACTGACAAACACATTAAGGCCTAAAAGTCAAATAGAGAACCATCTTCATTTCTAGTGTGGAGTGATATTTTTAGCATATTAAGGCATTTTTATTGGGACACTATATATTTTTTTGAACTATTTGGATTAAAATAAAATCATCAAAATTTATTTTGAGATCTAAGGTGTAGTTAAGCCTACTAGGCAAGGATCAGGACTAATGCCCAAAGAGAAGGTCATTCACACTTTTGGCCTTAGATATGAATTTAAACCTATTGGATTATGTTAATATCATGTAATTAGGTATGTTAAATATTCAAAAATTATATATAAATATTCAAGAGAATCAATTTTGGCTTGAGACCATTGATAGGCCTATGCAAATGGGGAAAAAAACTTGATAGGAGAGTTTCAAATGCTCGTATCTTGTTGGAGGATCTGCATGGGAGCTATAAGATTTTGCAGAAGTTATTAAGGTATTTTAACATCAAATTAATGAAATTTTTTTCAATATTAATGTGATACCTATATTAACAAAGCTTAAGAATCAAAACTATCAAAAACCATTGCAAACCCTTCCCAGTGACCTAATGGAGGAAATGAAGTTGGAGATGCATTCTAAGGGAATATTTTGACCATGAAACATATTATAAGTTAAATAGGACTCACTAAATATCAATTTCATTATTTTTACATGTATGGAATCTATATAGACATAGAAAAACTATGGTATTCTTGACCATTTTGTGTGTTTTTTAGGCTATAGGAGGTTTCAATAGGTAAAATAATTTTTTTTACGAATTTAAATACATTTAATAACTCCATATGTCCATTTTATTCTAAGTAAAAACTCCTAATTATCCAAACCAAGTGCTTCATCTCAGCTAGTCAAAACTAGCATATTGGACAAGCTAGTGAAGAAAGTGGAAAACTTCAAGTGGAGTAATTTTAAGGTGTTCATATTTCTTATAGTGACATGGAGGGTATTTAAAATTGTCATACACTCCATACCATGGATTTTAATTAGTAAATAAATCCAAATTTGAAGACAAGTGTGTAAGGTAAATGAAGGAGGAGTATTTTGGAATACAAATGATGATGGCTCACTCCTAGGTGATTCTAAATAACCAAAAATATAAAAAATACATGGAGATGCATGTTTTATTTCCTTACCATTCATCCCATCATCAGACCTGGTACTAGTTATTTGTGAGGCTTTCAAATAGGGCCAATTATGAAGGTAATTTTTTTGAGCCAACACAAGGAGTTTCATGCCACTTTTCAAAAGTTTGATGACTTGTGTTGAAACTTGTTCTTCCTAACCTTACATGGTTCATCCCATATCATCTTCCCATGCAAAAGTAACTCCTTGGATCATATTTACAAGTGTCCTTGTGACCCTTGGACTTCTCTCTTCTTCTCTCTCTCTCAAGATCTATAAGAGCTACCATTTTGGCCTTTGTAATCTAATACCACACTAGGTATGGTGAAGCCCTACTATTTTTGACATTATAATTACCTTATAAAAAATTTAATTTAATTTTGATTTCATATATCATCTTGTTAAAGTGTGTGAAGAGATGATAGTGAATGGTTAAGAGATATTCATTTATCCTTGCTTTCTCTCAATCCTTCCATGTTTGATGTAAGTGATTCCATGCCTAGCATGTCATATGAAGTGTTATGAAGTGTATGGACATGTTATTAATTGTAAAAGGAAGTATTAGAATATATAAAATGATATATGTTTCTACTTACCTTAGATAGTCTTCATATATGGCAAATTCATATTGAAATGCTGATGTTAGTGCATTCTAAGACTCTTAAATTAGAGTTTAATGCTTTATTTTAAAGTGATTGAGTACAATAGTCTTATTATAAACATCTTGGTGCATCACCAATTATAATATATTTCATTTCATGATAAATCTATCATTTTTCTCCATAAATAATTAGTTAGTATAGGTGAAAGCATTTCAAGGCACATCTAAGGAGATAGCCCTTCATTCTAGATATTCATCTCACCAAATTAACTACCCACAACAAGTGAGATGTTTCCATTATGCCACTTGGACGAGGAGAGATTATCCATCTCCTCAAATTTTTAAAATCCAAGTGACAATAGTTTTTGGCATGCCCAGTGGGACTCTTGGTACAAGAAGTTGAGAGATTTTTGGCATTGTCTCTCAATAATCAACCTTTAGAGGCATCTATCTAAGCATCAATGGAAACTCCAAAGTTACATATACTGGTAAAGAAACCTATGTATTCCTTTTTAAGTTTCTTTATGATCATTCCTTGTGTTCTTTCTTCCTAATGAATTCTCATGGCTGACCTTGGTGTTGAGTTTTATTTCACACAAGTTGGTGAGACATTTCTAGATTATGTCATCCCTTATCAACAAGAACAAGTTATTAATCAGACCTGTCATGAAGTGTACCATCTCCAACATGAATTTTATCATCCCATTCAAGAATAAAACTTGAGGTAGTCACATAACCCTTCATTCCCCTCTCCATATGGACACTATGTTGTTGAACAACCCTATGAGTATGGATACCAAGAGAACTATCAAGAAACACCTCTCTATCAATCCCAATATGAACCTTATCCTTCATATCATGATGCCTATCAACCTCAAGAATATCCTTATGAATATTATCATATGAAATCAGATGTTTCCATGAATTACACACAATGATGTCATTGGCAATGTGCAGCTCCTACTTATGTAGTTGTTTCTCTTTCTAATCATCCCAAGAACTCACACCATATGAACTTACTAGTGCTTTTCTCTTTTCCAAACCCACTCATAAGCCTCCTCCTTCATTATACACTCCATTACCAACTCCTTTACCTCCCACTACACATCATATTCTATTTATTTCACCTAAAATCCATAAGTTTTCCACCTCACCCCTTCTATAAGAAGAGCCTAACTTGATAGATGCAAGTGAATAAGAGAAGCTCAATTCATGGCTGATCAAGAAGACCTCATGAGTGACTATGAGAAATAAATCACCATATGGACTCCCCTTGGTGAAAAAAAGGACAATCCATAAGTTTTTACCTCCATATTTGAGGGGATGTGTATCCATGAGGAATGTGGCCAAGATTTGAAGGAGGCACTTGAAGAAGATTCCATGTCTGATCATGAAATTGTATTTGAACATATCAAGAATGAAAATGAATGTGTCATCAAGGATGAATAATAAGGTCAAATCACTCCTAAAGAAGTGATATTCCTAAGAGAGTGTCATGAGACTAAGGTAGAGGAAATATCCCTTGAAGATGATATGCATGAAGAAGATTTATGGCAGAATTTCAATGCCATATACAAGGAATTTGATAGTTTGGGTAAAGTTTTTTCTTCTCCAAAAGACTACATAGCTAATGAAAAGTTTTATGATGAATCTAAGAATTATATTGAGTGTTTAATCAAACATAAAAAATAAGTTCTTTCTACTAGTCAAGAACCTATGGTCATAAAGTCACTTGATGATGTTAATATATAATAAGTTGTATATATGTATAGTGATGTAAAGCTAGACCTTGTTATGCCTAAAAGATATTAAAGAGATTTATATGAGGTAAAACCACATTCAGGGATGTGGGAACATGGTGGAGGGAATCTTGGTGCTTCCAAACATCAAACACACTATGTCAAGGAGAAAGACAAGGCTAAGAGGACTATCATATTATCAAATTTGTAAGGACCAAGTTCATGAGAAGTATGAGACTATATGGATTTAAGAGGATTTTATTTCATTGGTCAACTTTTATGGAGCTACTTCATTCTCATTGAACCTCATGCCAATCAAGTTGGAAAACACCATGAAGAAGATGGAGGCATCAATGCTAAAGGACAAAAGGATACATGTCTCACTAAATATTTCATGTCATGAAGCAAGTATGGTTTTAAACTTCCCCTTTTATCCAATATGGAGTTTTTGTCTCAAGTTAGTCAATATTAAATTAGTTCTTTAGTTTGGTGTGTGTGTGTTCCTACGTACTCATCAACTATAAGTGTGTTTGCTTAGTTTCTTGTTTTGTGTGTTACTTCTTGTTGTTTTTTCCTTTTATTTTGTGTGTTATAAAAGGCAAGGTGTGTGTCAAGATTAATGTACATGTGACTCCATATCCCAATGGATAAAGAAGGCTACTAGTCTAGTTAGTATATTAGGCATACTACCCCTATGAATCACTAATTTGTTGACCAATTTTGACTTTTAGGTCAAATTGGAGCACCCCTAGGTAAAAAATTGAGTTTTAAGTGTTTTAGGTGGTTTAATATTTTTTCACAAGGTGTTTTTTAGGTTAATTAAGTTCATTCAAAGTTATGCTAGCCTTGGTCCTGAGTCATTTTGGTCCTTTTAATCATTTTAAATAATTTTGGGGTCAAAAAAGGTGTATTTAATTATTTTTATAGATTTATTGGGAAGTTTGAAGATTCCAAAGGGTGATTTCATGCCCTATGTGTCATCTTAGGTCTTAACCAACCATTTGTAACTAATAAGTAGTAGGTCCCTTAGAGAAAGGGAAATTTTCTTAAAGAAAATGAAGAATTTGGCACTTATACAGCATCCTTGGGAAGTGTACCACATGGAAAAGGGTTTTAATGTGAATATTAACGTTCCTCATGTTCATTTATATGTTTTTTATGATTTTGAAGTTTCATTTTTGAGATAAAACCATTCTACTCCTTTCTCACCCTTCTTGGAAAATAAAAGTGACCTATAGGTTTGTACTTGTTATGGTCATCATAAGAGGTTTTAGAAAAATTCTCTTGGGGTGTATTCTAAACTTATTCAGCTTCCATTTTATGTTTTTTATTATAGGAATGGTGGTCTAATCTTTATGAACCATTCCTAAGAAGTTGACCTTTCAAATCTACCTACTAATCTATGTACCCTATATGTTTTGTTTCATTTTGGGCAAATCTATATAATCCAATTGGTCATACTAATTTTATATGATGATATATTCCTCCTAAAATTTCATTTATGATTGTTTTCATGTTTTAATTTTATTTTATAGCTCAAAAAGCTCATTTTACAAGAGGGTGTTGATATTGAACTTGCATTCAAATTCCACCATTTGTAAAAAACCTCTTTCTCTAAAATGGATTTGATGTGAATTAAGATTATTTTTAACTAAAATAAATAGTCATGGTAACACCCTTAATTCAAGGTTTCAATATCCATGGTGAAAAATATTGAGTTTTATAGACCATTGGCATGCACAATCAACTCTTTATCTAATTCTAACTACAATCATGGTGAAGTACATGCATGGTACCTATATAGCATATCCACAAAGATGTAATGAAGGTTTCAAGGATTAGTGTACCTTTTATAATCATTAGGTATCAGGTTAGACCTTCCAATTAATGTAAAAAAGTCATTATAATAGTCATATATGGCACCTTCTCAATGTCTGCCATGGAAGTGCACCTACGGGTGCTTTAAGGGAAGTTTTCACATTGAAAATAATATTTTGAATTTGGTTTCAAATGATTCAAAATATGGAAAATTTAATAGGAGTTAAAATGGTTTTTCAAGGCCCATACACCATACATAGTTCCAATTCACTACCTATGCACACAGTTTTCATGCTAAACTCAATCAAAGTCACCTTCAACATCACTTAAAGGTGCTCCTAATGATGTCATGCTGAGGTAAATGGATTGGTAATGGTTTTAATCATTTTTAAGAATGAATAATTAATTTGAGGTTTTCAGATAGATATAAAACTCCTAAGATGTCTAAAGCAATGCACATTGTTCACAATTGCATATACTATTTGTAGACCTAAAAAAGTGCACTTACAGGTTTTGGTGGCAAAGGTAGAGGTACTTGTATATAGGTGTCAAAACCAATGATAAAATACTTATTGAATATATAACATTCCAAAAGGATCATATCATACATACCAAGAGGACTAAAGTTTTAAACAAGTTGAAAACCATTTCAAGAGTGATCACTATAAGTTCAATGATCAAATCCCTAAATGGGAAAAATAGAGTCCCTTAGGGTTTTGCTAATATCTTGTAGTATGTTTTCAAAGATTTATATTACTTGTAAATGACATAACCTTGTAGTCTCATCATGGGATAAAGGCATTTCATATTTTTGAGAGAATATAAGCAATGGAAGATAGTTGTTAGAAGGCCTAAAATTGCCTACAAAGCCACTAAAACCAAATAGTAGTGTCTACAGCCTTTAAAGGCACAAGTAAATACAACTAAGGGAGAAAATAAGCATGTTTAATTATTTTAATGGAATTAATAATTAAAATTAAAAATAATAACATGAATATCATAAATATTGGGTTGGTATATGATGTTTTGAACACCACAATGCACCTACAGGTCCCCTGTTCACCATAATAAATCTTTTAAGCTGGTTGTAGGGTTGTCAAAGGGGCTAAGTTTGATAACCTTGGTATATACCTTTTCTTAAATAATGAGTATAGTGAATATATTTAAAACATATTTTTAAGGACAAATATGAAAATTACGCATGTATTTAAATCCTAAAACATGCAATTCAACCTACAGTTGTACCTAATTCCATGGAAAAGCACACCTATAGTCAACTATAGGAGCACTCAGTCCAACATGAAATTTTGAGATAAAAATTCCAAGGTTAGTATATGTGAAAAAATTTAAATTTTTTCATGAGATTGAGAAATGATGTGTCACCTTGTAAGGGAGGAAAATTCACCTACGGAGTTTCATTTTTCTCAATCCAGTTGATTGTGTTGACTATTACAATAGTGAGCAGGGTTTTGAGTCCTCAAGTGATAATCAAGGTCATTCAAGGTGAAAATAGGGTCCTAAAACATGTATTATTATCTTATAAGATGTAAGGATATCCTATTCACTATATCCAAAGTCCAATCATGGTACACACCTATAGGGGTCACTAAATAAGTCAAACACAATTAGCCTAGATATGCAAATAGTAAGTCAAAACAGGGTGTCTAAGTGGAATTTTGGGTCAGTCAGGGTGAAGGGACAATTACAAACCATATGGAATGACTTTAAAGTCTTAGGGGAGGATCATTTAAATATTTTTTCCAAAATCCAACAAGCCTAATAACCTACAAGTCACTCTTCCAAATAGGAAACACAGTCATATAAGGAAAACTCAGTCTTGTCCTAGTCAAGGAGTGAGGAGAAAATATTGGAGGTTGAGTGGATTTTCAGGTTAAAATAAAATTAATTATAACATTTATATCCTAATAGATCCTCCATGATAGGGATAAAATTTAGAGAAAGGTTCTAGCAATGCATCACATAGTCATTTTGAAGGAACCCTGTGCAGTCCTAGTTTCTAACAAGTTTGTCTCAGACTTTCACACTTTTTAAGGGTCCATACATATGACCAAGAGATTTTTTTTGTGTGATATGTCCTAAAAAAAGGTATAAATCCCTCAAATATTCATATATATTGAGAAAATAGGGGAATTATCCCTTGTTTTGTCTCAAATACGGGGTACTTCCCCTTATACAAAACTAACAAGTTTTGGTGAGTGAAGTATAAAAGATGAACTAGGGGATAAGGAGACCTAGTTTGAAGGTGTGTAAAGTTTATTGACACATATTAAAACATGAGGAACACTTCAATGAATGATGGAACAAAGTAAGAGGGTCCAAACACCAAAGTTTTCAAGCATGACTATCAAAGACATTAAGGCCTAGAAGTCAAATAGAGAACCATCCTCATTTCTAGTGTAGAGTGGTATTCATATCCTATGAAGACATTTTTAGGGAGAAAATATATAGGTTATTGAGCTATTTTGAGGTAGATAAAACCATCAAAAGTTAGTTTGAGCTCTAAGGTGCAATTAAGCCTACTAGGTAAGGATTAGGCCTAATGCCTAAAGAGAAGGTCATTCACACTTTTGGCCTTAGATATTCATTGAAACCTATTGGATTATGTTCTTAGGGTGGAATTAGGTATTTTAAATCTTTAAAACTTTTAAAGAAAGCTTTAGGAGAATTAATTTTGGCTTGAGACCATTGTTAGGCCTGTGCAAATGGTGAAAAGAACTCGATAGGAGAGTTTCAAATGCTCATATCTTCTTGGATATTATGCATGGGATCTATATTAGTTTTGGGAAGTTATTAAGGTCCTTGAAAATCAAATTAGTGAATTTTTTTTGAAATTTGAAAGTGAAACCTGTATGAACAAAGCTTAAGAATCAAAACTGTCACAAACCCTTGTAAACCCTTCCTAGTGACTTGATGGAGGAAATAAAGTTGCAGATGCATTGTAATGGAATATTTTGACCATGAAACCTATTTTAAGTTATAGATGACTCACTCAAAATACATTCCATGATTTTTATCTATATAGAATCTATACAGACATAGTAGAAACAGGGTATTCTTGACCATTTTATGTGTTTTGTAGGCTACAAGAGGTTTCAAGAGGTTAAATAAAGTTTGGGAGGAATTTTAGGAAATTTAATAACTCAGTATGTTCATTTTATTCCAAGTAAAAACTCCTAAGTGTCCAAACTAGGTACTTCATCTTGGCCAGTCAAAATTGGCATATTGGACAAGCTAGTGAAGAAAGTTAAAAAATTTAAGTGGGGTGATTTTAAGGTGTGCATGATGATTCTAAGGCCATAAAGGGTCTTTAAACTTGTCATACACTCCCTACCATGTATTTTAATGAGAAACATAATCCAATTTGAAGACAAGTGTGCAAGGTGCATGAAGGAAGAATTTTTTGGAATATAGATGATGATGGCTCACTTCCAGGTGATTCTAGATAACTAAACCTACAACCAATGCATGATGAGTCATTTACAATGTCCTTGTAGACACTTAAAAACATCCCTTAAATAATTTTTAATTTTAAAACACCATGACTTGGCTCTTGACCCTGACCTGACCATTAACCTAGTTAGCTTTTCTTTTAACCTAGTTAACCCCTTTTTACATAAATTTAAACAAAGTAATTAACACCCTGAATTCCACCTCTTTAGCAAAAGAGGTTAAACCATCGATGTTTATCCTAAACATCAATATTTATCCTAATTTTTTATGGTTAGGTACCCTCACCTAGTAAATTATAAACTTCCAAATGTGAACAATCTTGCACTAACAAAATTAACAACTTTCCCATGCACAAACTCATGGATTTCTTTTCGTCAGTCCATCACACTTATCCAGAAACAACTTAAAAACTTTCCCTCCCTCAATTTAGAAACTCTTTATCCTCATTTAGGATGTTTTTTTTATAAATACAAGTCTCATGGAGGAGATATGAGACCAAAACTTGTGCATCTAGACTCTCTTATTTTATTTGCAAGCATTTAGCAACCCAAAGCTCTATCTATGTGATTATCTCATCAAGGTACCATTACATTGCCCACATTCCTATAGGCATACAACCATCCAAATATTCAAATCAAAGGTACCTCACTTTTTTTTCTCTACTTATTTTTATCCTTCTTTGCTTATTATAAGTGTGTTCTCTGTTGAATACTCTTCTTGCCTCTTTTCCCTTACCCACACTACCCATACAACCTTTTTGGCCCCTCAGTTACCTATTTGTAGCTCAGTTTTGCTCCCCATAAAATTTCTAATAGGTGACCACTAATAATTTCCATAACCATCACTAGTTATAGCAACCACTACTAGTCACCCAACCATCAATGGTTAGGACAACTGTCGTTGGTCACCCTGATCATTGACGGTCACTATCACCCAAAATTATAGATTATTATTCTGACCCTCCCTTTCACCTTCTTGAACTTCTGGCCATACCCTAACCTATACCTAAACACTTTATTGATTTTTTTTGACCTAACCTTAACTTATTTATTACATGTAGATGACCTTATCATGACTTTCACATGAGATAGATAGTGCCTTTGACCTTCCTCTTATCACCCAACCTCTATTTACTGATTAAAGTGACATTGCCTTTGAACTATCCCTTTGCATTATGGTTCTCATACCCCATCTAGAGGAAGTAGAGGAATAGTTAGTCATAATCTAGGAGGATATTGATGAAACTACTACATTTTGGAACCATTATTTTGATAACATTGATCTTGCTATATATTAGTCTTCTTTTTATATTGTTCATCGATGTCATTTCATATCTACTATTTGTAATTTCCTTTTTATCAATAAACTTGAATTTTGAACAAGGGCTGACATCCATTTTAGGAAGTGTAATCCTTTCATGGGATTGGTTTCTCACCAGATATCCCCTTACCTCTCTATTAACATTTTTTTTAATTGAGTTTATGTGATTTTTAGGTCATTCTTCCCTCGCCAAATAATAGTTATCACCTTGTCTAGATATCAACATGCACACTTTATACCAGGTACACACCCCTCATCTATTTTTTCTCTTCTCCTTCAAATAAAAAATAATTAGATAAAGAAATTGAGTGAAACATTCTTGCATGTTTGTTGGGACTCCTTAAGGGTTCATAGTTCTATTTATTTCATATAGTTTCATTAGTGAATCTCATGTTTATTACATTTCTTCAAGTATTTAAATTTTTAAAAATATAAAATCTCTTTTACTTTTCTTTTCTAAAATCTAAATGAACAAAAAAAAAGAGTGAAAAATTCATTCTAGGGATAGGCTGCATTGTCATCTTGCATTATTTCATTATTCCTTGTTTGCATTCAAAGAAACCAAATATTTCTTTTCAAGATAAAATTAAGTGCATACATTGAATTGCCTATTTAATTCTTAGCTCACCTAGATTAATTAAAGGCATTTTGAATGAATTGTAGAACACATATGTTACACTACCAAAACACTACACCAAAGAACACATCAAAACATACTTGAGACAAGGCCCATTGGGATTTCATCACCCTTTGGATCACCTTACCCTACCCAATGATCCCACTTGGATTTCACCACCAAGGGGAGGAGCCATGCCATTCTCTAGTGGAGTATAAACTCTAGAAAAATGGTATCTATTGGCTAAGTAGCCAAACTTGGCTTTGGGTTTGTGAAGTGTGGGGAGCAAACCCCTAGTACCAGGTGACATACCTATTCTAGTGTAGATTATTTGAGCACCCAAACATAACCTAAAACCATCCTTAGATGGATTTTTAGTACCCAAATCATAAGCCAATTATCCCTTTCACACTCTTTGAGGCATAAGCCAAAAGTGATTTAAAATAAATCTTAGGATTAATTGCACTTTTAGTGTGTGCTTTGTTTACTTCGAGTTTTTCTTAGATTGCTCATTATTTGAGGTGAAAGGTTTTTTGTCCACTTCTATATATTTTTCATATGGTTTTGACAAAACAATAAGTGAAAAATAAAAATAATCAACCACCACCTTCATCTTCATGGATTATACCTCAGATGTAGATAAATCTCCTCATGGTTCACCTCACCACTCTCTTCCACCACCATCTCCATCTATAATTCCAATCATATATGAAGGAGATCCAAACTTCACCACCTTTATTGAAAACAATCCACTTGCCTTGCAACATTACCTTAACACCTTGCCTCATCATACCCCTCCCACTTTGGTTTCTTTTTATAAACCTTCTCTTGGTATGCCATCCCATCTCATGGTAGGAACCAATTAAACTTAACCATGAGCTCAGATCTCTTCCAACATCCCATCCACCCAAACCCAAACTAACCTTCTACCACCCAACCAAACACCACCAATTAAACCCCATGGGGGTTTAACCTTACCATTAGTTACCTATGCCCCATCTACTATGTCATTATCTTCCATTTCAGCTCTTGTCTTCCTTTTGGTTTCAACCAATCCTTCAACCACAGTTCCACTTCAAAACTTAGTGCTCTCCATACCTTAAAAACTTCCTCTAATTAGCACTAGGGTAACCACCCAACATCAACCTTCCCAACTTCCTCCTACCTCAAGCATACCAACTACATATTTTCCTCAACATGTGCTTATGATAACTTACCAATATGTCCCTAACCTACAAGGGTACATATCAACCACCACCTAACCTTTTATACCAAATAGTTCTTATGTTCCACCATCTCAACCTCTTGGTACCACTTATCAGTATGTGGCTTCATCATTACCATCTGATACCTATTTATACACTATTATGAACCAACCTCAATAAAACATACCTCTTAATTTTGCAATTTCTCAACCCTAACCCAACCTAATCAAAATTCAATGGACAAATTGACTAGTTTAGAGTCACCCATCTCTACCTCAACCAATCTTTTTTCTTATGACCAAATTTTTAATGAGCTTATTTATCCCTCTATACCTATTCATGTTTATCCTTCTCAATGGGAATTGCCCAAATTTTCTAAATTCCAAGGTAAGGAGGACCCTCAACAACACTTAAGATCATTCTGACATGTGTTTTACTTGATCTCTTATGATGAAATTCTTCTCCTCCAAACCTTTCCCATGTCATTATCTGGGGCCACCCTTAATTGGTACATTTCTCTTCCCACTCATTCTATCCTTTCTTTCTCTCAATTGGCACAAACCTTCTTGGAATTTTTTTTTATAAACATATCTAAAAAGGTTTCCATTAAAGACCTATACTCCATCAAACAGTTTGAAGATGAGTCCATTGTTGATTTCATTACTAGATGGAGAGGTCTTATTAATCAACTCAATTTCCCATTAACTCAACCCAAATTATTTGAATTATTTTCTTAGGGTTGTGCTAAACACATTACTCCAAATCTCCAAGTCCAAACTTTTAAGACCTTTGATAAAGCTTTTACTGTGGCCTATAAATTAGAAAACTATGTTATTGATAAAAGGAATTTGAAGCTTCAAAATAAAAATTCTATTTTCAAATCCACAGAGTCAAATTCCACCAAAATTATGAACCCAACCAATTCTAAAGTGAAACCATCAGCACATTTGATCATTCTTCAAACTACACCTCCTTCACCCATAAATCAAACACCTCCAACCAATAACCCTTCCAATCACCAAAACTATACTCAAAATTGGCTTCCTTCAAAACCATTTACCTCGATTGTAGAATCTTATGTGTCAATGTTGGATAAACTACTCAAGGCCAATCTAATCCAACTTCCACCCATCAAAACCCTTTAACAGATTGATACTTCTCATGCCCTTCTTGGGTGGTATAATAAGAATGATCATTGTGACTATCATCAGGTTGTTGGACATAATACTGATAGATGCAATACTTTTAAAATCATTATCTAAGACATAATTGATAAAGGGGAGCTTGTGTTTGACAACCCCAATTCTCCTTCAAACCAATCCCTTGATATTTTTTGAAAACCATTTCCAAACCATCCACCTTAAAACCAACACCATGAAAACCAACCCAAATCCTCCAATTCACATGAAGCACATGTAATCAATGTCATCAGTAATGTGCCCATTATCGAAGAAGTTATTACTTATATCCCCCAAATTCAAGATAACCACCTACCACTAACCCCTTCAAATTCTCAAATGAAGGAAGTGATTATCCCTTCCACTTCTTTAGATGAAACCATGGTTTCACCCACTCCTATGGTGGAAACACCTAAGGAGATGGTCACTCCATTGACCATTTTATTCACTCCTCCAATCCAACTTGAAAAACCACTTATTCCTTTGGACAACTGAATCAAGGAGGAAGCTAAACCAATCCTTCCACTTGAAACCATTACCCTTACCACACTAATTTTAGAATCATCTGTATCTTCCCTGAAAGCCATCTCTTAAGAGACAATACCCATATCTACCCAACCATTGCCTTTAGAACCTTTCACCAAGGATAATAATAATGAAACTAATATTTATTTATCCCTAAAGGGTTTACACTTTGAAGCTAATTATTAGGGAACAATTCATGTTTACAAACCCTTCTCTTGGGTAGTTCAAAGTTTGGAATTCACCTCCCAACCTAACTTTGACAGAGTTACTTTTTGGCATTGACTTAGACTCCCGTGTCAAAATAAAACTAAACCTTCTACTTCACTGAAATCCACTCTCAAGCCTATTGTTACAACTCCACCAACTACTCTTCATAAAGTTACTAAGGGGCCACCTCAATTACCCATATCTCGAATTTATAAATCACCCTATGCTTATTTTACCAAGCCAATCAAGACCTTGGGGATCCCTCCCATACTAAATCCCACTCACCCTCCTTTGAGACTAGATCTAACCACATCAATCCAACTAAATCCCAATCTAATTAAGCCCATTAAGAAGGAGGGACTGACCAAACCTTAACTTTGAGGAAGAACCATACCAACTCCTTCACCCTTACCTTCTATTTTAGGACCACATCCTTCCGCTATTCCTATAACTTTCTCTTCCTCCAAAAACCCATCTCCCTTTTCTTTACCTATACCAAGCCCATCTCTTAGTTCAACATCATTCCTCACCAACCTTTCCTCATCCACCTTCCCATCTATTAAACCCTCATCATCTAGACCCCCAATTTCTAATCCAATTACAACTAAGACAATTCATTTGAAAACCCTAGCCAAGCTTACCCCACCAACCATACCTCCTATTAAAAATTTCCTACCCAACAAAAAACCTAAACCAAAAACCCATACCCCACCATATCTAAAATCCTTATCAGAGTCTTATACAACAATATTACAAATGCTCCTACAAGCTTCTCCCATTAACTTACCCCCCATCAAGCCTTTTGACCCCACTCATCAAAAGCCAACCTGGTTCATTGACAATCTAATTTGTCTTTACCATAGAACCCATGGGTATGATACAAAGAACTATAAAGCTCTCCAAACTATCATTCATGTCATTTTGGAAGAGGATGATCTATTAGATGAACCTTATTTAATCCATTTTCCTCTTTTACCACCTATCCAATCCTCCTACCAATCATTTCATTCTCTATTCACACCAAGGAGTGTAACAAAGGAACTGATGCAAGTAATTATTCCCCTTATCCATACTATTCATAGGGTAACTTAGTTTAGAGCCCAACACAAGGACAAGGGTAAATTGGTCCAAAAAAATGAAAAGGTTAAAGCTAAGGCCACCATTATATGGTCTTACCCTTTACCTCCTCATCCTACTAACCAAACCCAATAGATTACACCTTCACCTTCACAACCATCTAAGCCTAAGGTCTCCATTTTGGGAGCCCCTTCCTCCTCCAATGCACCTTCATTTTTCCAACACCTGGTGATAAAAAATTCACCAAAAACCTATCAAAATGAGTCTTTATGACTCAATCATTAGCTCACCTCAACATCATCAAAATTTAATCAAATAAATTCATTCTATAAGAGTTTAACAAGATGATCCCCAACCTCTTGAATCTTTGATTGGAGCTATCCAACACATTACCAATATCACCTTTCAAGAATCTAAAATCCCACCATATCATAGTGAAGATCATGATCCCCCTCTTTTTATCACTACATCCATCAATCATACACATGTCAAAAGGGTTATGATTAATGGAGGAGAAAGTATCAATATCATCTCCTCCCATGCTTATGATCAACTTCAACTACCTAAAAACATAATGTTAGAAAGCTTGATAGTTTTCTGATCGTTCAATTATACCTTGGACACTACTCTGGGGACAATTATTCTCCACATATATTTAGGGCCTTAAACCATTCCCAAAGTATTTTACATCATAGAGGTAAAATTGCAATATAATGTATTACTTGGTTTCCCCTAGATCTATGCCATGGCATACATCCCTTCTACCCTTCATCGATGTGTCAAGTTTGAGCATGAGGGACAAGTCATTACAATCAAATCTGATCCAAGTCCCTTTACTTCTTATAATATGATGTATCATCCCAATGATGTTCTTATTTCACCTTCAACCTCTTCACATCCAACCACTAACCAAACCACCACATCAAACCAACACACCAACACTTATACTTTCAAAAATAGTGAAGCATCCACTAGTTGAACTATTCCTTCATCACAAATCCTAATTGAGCATCCCTTGCAATCCATGTTCCAATAACTTACACTTTGGGAATGTCAACTTTTAGCTTTGGAAACTTTTCCCTCTCTACATGAATTTGGGAACCTTTAGAATGATCCATCTTATAATCCTAATATTGGTACCCTTGTCCCTTTTTGTCTTACCAATAATATAACATATTTTGTCTATGGGGGACTTGATAAATCGCTTATTTCACCCACCACCATGCCTTGTATTTAGCCATTCACTTCCAAATTTGCCTATCTTAGCAACCTGACCTTTACCCAAATGAAACTTCATCGATGCACTTAGAAAGGGTTTGGGTTTGGCCTCTATGAACAAGGACCCCATGAACTTCCTACTATCAAAACTCAGAAACCTTATGAAATCTTTGGCATAGGGTATGTTCCCCCAAAAGAGCCCATACTAACCTCACCAATTCCACCTCTCCCATTTGGAGAACCATCAACCTCACCAATTCCACCTCTACCATTTATGGAACCACCAACCTCACCTCTCCCATTCAATCAACTTCTACCATTATTAACCTCACATTTCCAATTTGAAAAACCTCTACCCTCACCAACTCATTTGAAGATAGTGACATCATCCCACCTAACTTTTTTTATCAACAGTATCATTTTAGGTCCCCTGACTTATCAATATGGGGTCAAATTGAAATAATTACTCTCATCCACATTAAAATAATCATGCATGATTCTCCTACCATTAACACCATCCAATGTCAAAATGACAAACCTATTCTTACCTATCTAGGTGCTAAGGATTCTTCTCTTTAAAAATCCCTCCCTCCTGAAAACCAAACAATGCTAAATAAGTCAACCATAGACATTAATTTGGGTACTCAAGAGAACCCTCATATTGTCAAGATTTCCCAATCCTTAACTCCTGAGGAAAAAAGAAACTATATAGCCTTCCTTCATGACCATATCATAGCATTTGCTTGGTGTTATCAAGATATGCTTGGTATTGACCCATCTATTGCCCTTCATAACATCATCACCCATCTTGAGGTTAATCTAGTCTAGTAAAAACTTCATCAAATCCATCCTTGTATAGCTCTTCTTATCAAATAATAACTTTAGTACCTTCTATCTATTAATTTCATTCAACCCATTGACTATCCACAATGGGTCTCTAACATTGTTCCTGTCACCAAACTCATAGGGGGACTCTGACTTTGTGTGGATTTTTGGGATCTTAACCTTGTATGCCCCAAAGATGACTTTCCCCTACCTAACATCAACCAACTTATTGATCTTACCACTGGCCATGAAATGTTATCCCTCATGGATAGATTTTTAGGATATAACCAAATGTTGATTTCCCCCCAAGATCAACATAAGACATCTTTTATCACCCCATGGGGAACTTTTTGCTATCATGTTATGCCTTTTGGATTAAAAATGTAGGAGCCACATATCAATGAGCCATGACCTACATTTTTCATGACCTCATTCATATAATAGTTGAAGATTATGTTGATGATTTTCTCAAAAAATCCAAACATCGCCAAGATCACCTCATCATTTTAGCCATCATCTTTGTAAGACTTATCCATTATCATGTCAGGCTCAATCTGAATAAATGCATCTTCAGGGTCTTATCAAGAAAACTCTTTGGATTCATTATTTCCCTTCATGGAATATAAATATACCCCACAAAAGTTAGAGCCATTCTATAAATGCCTCCTCCTACTAACTTAAAACAACTTCATAGCCTATAAGGTAAACTTCAGTCAATCCATCATTTTATCTCCCAGCTATCCTATCATTGTCAACCCTTTCACCACTATTAAAAAAGCATACCTCCTTTAAATGGACTAAAGAGTGTCAATAAGCCTTTGATTTAATCAAGGAGTATCTTCTTTCTCCACGTATCATTATCCCTCTAAAGGAAGATCAACCATTTTATTTATACCTATCTAACACTGATCATTCCTTGGGAGCCATGCTCACTCATCGTAATGACAAATATAAAGAGTAGGCTATTTATTACATTAGTTTCACCCTCACTGACTATGAAACTTGATACACCCATCTAGAAAAACTTTGACTTGCCTTATTTTTCATCACCTCTAAACTTCGTCACTATCTTCTTAACCATAAAACATATATCCTTACCAACACTAACCCCCTCAAGTATATGCACTCTAAGACATATCATAGCCAACCTATGGCTAAGTGGCTCATGATTTTAGCTAAGTTTTATCTTGAGTTTCTTCTACAAAAGTCCATTAAAGGATAGGTCATTATGGACCAACTAGTTGAATCTCCTCTCCCTGATAATCAAACTCCTTTTTCCTTTCTAGATGAGTCTATAGCTACTCTTTCTTCAAAAGAACCTACCTATCAAATGACTCTATATTTTGATGATTCTAAATTTCAAAATGATGGGGGTGTTGGCATAGTCCTCATTCCCATTAATGGATAACCTCTCCCTCTTTCTTTCAATCTTGATTTTGAATGCACCAATAATATAGCCAAATACAAGGCTTTGATCATAGGTCTCTAAACTACCCTAGCCTTAGGAATCAAAATTATACATGTGTTTGGAGATTCTCAATTTATTATCAACCAAGTCACATGAGCCTATCAATGTAAAAATGATGTTCTTCTAAAATATAAAAAACTTGCTAACAAAATATTAGAATCATTTAACCATTTTACCATTCAATCAGTCCCTCACTCTATAAACAAATTTGTAGACACAATGGCTTCCCTTGTGTCCCAAATCCCATCCCAACCTACTGACTCTAAACTATTTATCACCATACATCACTTTTTCACCCCATCTTACCTCAGTCTCAATCTTCCTACCATTTTCCAAGTGGAAACATCACATTTAGACATTTGGTATGACCAAATCTTTGATTACCTTAATGTTGGTGTCCTTCTACCTGATCTTTCAATAAATTCTCATAGAGATTTTACTCAAATCACCTCTCACTACTTAATACTATGGGGAATTATTTATAAATAAGGCTTTTATGGCCTCATTCATTGATGCCTTCATAATATTGAATCCTCTCATGCCATTAAGGAAGTACATGACAACATCTATGGAGGACACTTTAGTGTTTTGGCTATTACAAAGCATATTATTCACTTGGGATACTATTGGCCTCCACTTAATCAGGATTATTATGAATATGCCAAGAAATGCATCAAATGTCAACAACATGCTAACCTCCATCATGCACCTCCTCATGGTCTCTAGGTATCAGCAAATTATTGACCCTTCTCGCAATGGGGTCTTGATCTTGTTGGTGAGATCGATCCTCATTCCTCTCAATGTCACCAATATATCATCATCACCATATATTGATTCACCAAATGGTTGGAATCCATTCCATTGATCTCAATCAAAGCTAAAAAAATCATTGACTTCATTACCCATCACATCATCTGCCACTTTGATGTCCCTCATAAAATCATCACTGACAATGGAAAATACTTTAAGATTAAAAAGGTCTAGGAATTTTGTAAGGCTTTTGGAATTGACTTAAATTTCTCTTCCCCTTATCATCCACAAGCCAACAGATAGGTTGAATCTTCTAACAAAACCCTCATCAAAATTCTCACCAAGGTGGTCAATGCTTTGGTCAAAGATTGGAACCTTCATATCCCATTTGATCTATGGGCCTACTGCACTACTATCTAAACTACTACGGGTGCTACACCTTTTTCTCTAGTCTTTGGAGTCGAGGTAGTTCTACCTCTTGAATTCTAAATTTTATCTCTCCATATATCCTTATAGGAAATTATTTCTAAAAGTGACTATTACCAAGAACACTTAGCACACTTAGAACTCCTTGATGAACATCACCTTGTTTCCCTTAATCACCTCTATATCTATCAAGATCATATCAAGCAAGTCTACAAGAAACATTTGAAAATATGAGAACTCAACATTGGATATCTTGTCTTGAAAGAAAACCAACATGTCACTAACATGGAGAAAACCAAAAGGGTTGAGTTTGCCTTCAACTAGCTTAGACCCTATATTATGACCTACAAGTATGGATCAGGAGCTTATAGTTTGTCCTCTCTCGAAGGTAGACTAGAACCTGATCCTCTTAATGCTTCACATTTGTTCCCTTTCTATTGATAAGGCCTCTCTAACACACTTTGATATCTAACTTAAGCTCATTTTTTAAATTTTAATAGCTTTTAACTTCCCTAATCCTCTTAGTTACATGTGGTTACACCAGATCCATGTGATTATTTGTTAATGACTTTTCATCCAATCTTAAACGTGGGTACCACAGCTCTACCCATGGCATGGATCTCATGGATACTTTTCATATTTTGTTAGATGGAATCCTATGGTTGTGTGGTCTTTAAGACCCCTTTCCATTATCACATAACCACCATATTAAGGCACAACCTTTCCATTACAAACGTTTTTACTTTGAGCTTTAAATAGATGTGTCCATGTCTCAAATAAAAGTTCAAGATTTTTGGGATAAATATTATTTGGGTCCATTATCATAAGAAAAAGAAATAGACCATTCCATCAAAGGATGACTATCACCTAAATGATAAAATGATAGACTACTCCCTTGAAGGATAGTTATCATAACTCAGACCTAGACTACTCCCTCAAAGGATGGTTAGGCTAACATGATAAATAATAGCAGCCACAATCAGCTTTATTTTATCAATCAATGAAGCTTCCCACCTTGATCAACTTTACCTCTTTTAAATAGCACTACATGACCCTATCAAAAGTCAACATTATCCCAAATAAACCATAATCAGTTCTCTTTTAATATTGGTAGACTTCCCACATTGATCAGTCTACCCTTTCATGATATGGACTAATCTATTTTAGTTATAGGTGTCACCTAAGTAAAGGGGTAGGTGAGCCTATACACGGTTCCCTACCTAACACTTCTTCCTTTACCTATTTATCACTACCCTCTTTTTCTCATATCACCTTTATAAATTAAAGGATGTTGAGCTCGCTTGGCACATGGTTTTTATATAACACACCTTAGTGCTAGGGAAATGCTAATTTGATGTGCATAAAGAGTTCACGTTCATTAAACTCATATCCTCTTTTTGGGGCATAATGACATCCTTGCTAATGACTCTAGAATTCCCATCTTTGTTATTACCCATACCTACCCTACCTATTAAAACCAAAAACATTCCATAAAACAAAGCATTAACATTCAAAATTAGCCAACTTATCATACCTAGCTAGCATAATTAACCAACCTCACCTCAAAACATTAAATTACTCATGATGAATAACATTATTAAAACATACTTTCTCACATACCTATATCAATTAACTAACCATTACCATTAAAGCATCATAGCATAATTAACATTAAAGCATACTCACATACATAATTATGAAAGCATAACCATCAAATAAAACATTAGACATCATCAACACAACATATCAAAATAAAATTATATCATATACATATGTGCAAAGTCTATACATCATAAAATCTAACTCAAAATACATCTTTCATCTTTAGTGTGCAAGCTAGTATCAAAAAAAATGGATCATATACATATCATGGCCCTAGTATACCATTGCCACTGGCCTTACTAGTACTTATATATGTACCTACACTTGTACCTATACCTATACTAGGTAGAGGCCCTACTGGCCAACCCACTACCATAGCCCACTATCTAGAGGACTCCAAACCTACTTCACTTAACACACTCAATTGATACTCTCCCCACCTTGACTCATTAAGACATTGTGCTAACACAATGCCCTCATAATATCTCAGCTCTTGTATCACTGCATGATACCTAGTTTTTATGATATATCTAGGAGGTGTTGTACCTATCACTCCTCCACTAGCCTGTCATAAGGAATCTCTCTCCTATGACACAAAATCAAGTGAGACCCTCACTTTGTCTCACTCCCTTATCAATACAGTCACCTAACCCTGAAGAGTTACAATCTACCCCTGTAATGTAGTTATTTAGACCTATGCTACTGCTCATACTACTACCACCTATAGGTCCCCCTACACTATCCCCTATCTCTAATATACATCCATTAGGGCCCTCTCACCATCTATAAAACTAAAACCCATCATCATATATATACCCTAAAACCATGCAGGGTAGTCAGGTGTCACCCCAATGTCATTACCTCTCCTCAATGATAGCTCCTTAAAATCCAAAACTTCATCCTATGGTTGTGGCTTTAGAAGTGGATACTCTAAATCTTCCCTCCTATACCATACAAAATTAGGAGGGATCCCCTATACCAATCCAAACTATCACCATACCCTCTTCAATGAGATACACTCATTCTCTCCCTCCTATCACATGTAGATCCACCTCTAGCTCTATAAAGATAATGTATGACATTGGTAGCCCTCCCATATAGGCCACTCCTTATATGGCCTCCATACTATGTCTTTATCCATCAAATCCCCTAGTGCATCTCTGAACCAGTCTAAGTCACATGTACCACCATGTGCCCCTTTCAAGGCCCTCTCTCTCCTCTATTGGTAAAAATTGACCCTATAATCCATCGATAAATACCCCCTAACTAGTAAACCCAATGGTCATAGCACTCATATATTCTCATATGCCCAATAATGTGGCATAAACCCCACACTGATTCCATATCATCTATGTGTCTTAAAACCCCATAACTACCTATATATCTACACTAGTAATACCTATGCCCATCTAAACATAACTCTACCCAGATATAACTCCACTAACACCCCAAGAACACACTAGGGTATCTTCCTCTAACCTAATCTAGCAATGCATAATTGGTAATTGCTAATTGCAGCATATTTTAAAAATGTCTATCCCTTAGGGCTCTCTAGTATAATGGTCTAATACTAAATATTCTAGCATAAAACTCTATCACACTAGCATCATCCCCATATAGCATCTCTAAACACTCATCCATCTCATCCCCCTCTATCTGATAAATGGGATTTCCTCAGATTGATAAATATTTAATCCAATGAACATCATCCAAAAGAGTCATCATCTCTCCTATCAATAACTAGAAGGTATTAGTCATTAGGTCCCATCTCTCGATGAGGGCAACTATCATAGCAACATCCCTCAAAAGATGCTAGTAGTGGTGCATCCCCCCAAAACCCACTACCTTCATATGATGCCAATCCTCAATTGTCATTGCATTTTGTACTGCTAGGAATATCTCAAGAATATAATGCCATGACTAAATTTGCTCTTGCACCTACAAACAACTATGTCATGAATTAATTAAAACACCTATCCCTCTAAACATGACACTTAAAATAATCGATGGATTTTCCCTACCATTTTCTCTAATAAACACTATTCTAATCACCTACCTAACCTTTATTTTTATTTGTTTTACCCCAATACCGAATATCCTCTTCTACCCACCCACACACCATTCTAAAAAACATCAAACACACCTACACCCTAAACCTAAATTTTAAACACCTAAACCTAAACCCTAATTCTCAAAACCTAACCCTAAAAACCTATATTCTCAAAAACTAAACCCTAAACTCTAAAAACTAAACCTTATACAAGCCCTTTTATCGACTGTCAATGGTTCTACCAACCATTGATGGTCCTCTAGGGGAATTTTATACCCCTAGGGTTGATCGATGTTGATTGGGTTAACCACTGATGGTCACCTGTGGGTGACCATTGGCCCTGGGCCTTAACCCTCTAACCTTCCCAAAACACCCAAAAACAACAAAACCCCCCTAATCTCTACATTTTTCTCTTATTCCCCCCATCACTTTTAGTTAGTTTCCTACCCACCCCTCTTTTTTCCCCTCAAAACACCCAAAATTAATAAAAAATGACATAAAACCTAGGTTTCATTTTCACCCAAATATCTACACTATATAACCTTTTAAGTCTTAATTAATACTCTAATTATCTTCTATCAGTTTTAAAAAAACAATACTATCAATTTAAAAAAACAATACCCACCTCATTTTGTGATTGGTGGCACCTCATTAAGTCGTGCCCTACTTCTAGTGCATCTTTGAGGTCCATCTCACCCATAAACACACTCTCAATGAACCAATATCCTCTTGAAACCTTGCCTAAATTAAATACACTCACAACTAATCTCTGTATACTATAGTCAGAATAAACAAAATGCCAAAATCTCACATGTAAATGCAGCTCAACTATTGTTGATTACTTTTTTGACTATTGATCTAGGGTTTGCACCCAACCGTAGATGGTTATCCAACCATCATTGGTTGACCCTAACCATCGATAGTTCTCTAATCATCATCGATTGACCCTAACCATCATTAGATCACCCTCATCATCAATGGTTAGGGTAGCTTGTTCTTCTTTTTCCACCTCAATTTTTGGTACTTTACCTACTACCTCTTCATGCCTTTAACATGAGCCCCACCTTGCCACCTTGACCTGACCCTAACCACCAAGTACTACATTTGGCCTGAAGTCCATGTTGGATGCATTTTACATGGGACTATATAGGCAACATCCTCTTGCCTTAGGCATCTAGATTTAACTCAGCCACAACCTAGCCTAACCAATCCACCCATTTATCTATGTCCATCATGATGTTGGCCTCTCTTTTTTGAGCACACCTATTCATACACCTTGTGTTGACCTTCTTTTAATCATTATTGACTACTTTGACCAATTTGGCATTATTAAACCTTTTTCACACCACTTTGTGCACAACCTAACCATATATGTTTTTCTTAGGAGCACAACCTACCTCAGATACCTAAGTAAACACCAACCCTTTCTAGGATAATTGATATGCATAACCTGATTAGTTATGACAAATGTTGGGGACTAGTTACCTTGTCACTTTTTTTAGAACTTGAACTTGTTATCAACACTGGCTATTTTATGTCTTTGCATGATTTTGTGACCTTTGCATCTCATTACACCTTATGCATGTAGTTGCATTTCCATACCTCAACCTTATTTTATTTTATCAAACCATGACTAGATTTCCATCCCACCTCATTGACTCTTGGCTTGAGGGGGAATACCTTTCTACCATACTCGAGGCAACTAACCCTAGACTATTAACCTTCCATTTTTGTTTTATGACTTATTGACCTAAGGCTGCACAATAAAAAGGGGAAAAGTGTAGACACTTAAAAACATCCCTTACATCATTTTTAAAATCACAACACCATTACCTAGCTCTCGACCCTGACTTGACCATTAACCTAGTTAACTCTTTATTTTTACCCCCTTTTACATAAATTTAAACAAATTACTTAACACCTTGAGTTCCACCTCTTTATCCCAAGAGGTTTGACCACCAATGGTTAGCCTAACCATTGATAGTTATCCTAACCATTGATGGTTAGGTACCCTCACCTAGTAAATTACAAACTTCCAGTTGTGAATAAGCTTTCACTAAAAAAATGGAAATTTTCCCATGCACAAACTTATGGATTTATTTTCATCAGTCCATAACACTTATCCAAGACCAACTTAGCAATGTTCCCTCCCTCAATTTGGCAACTCTTTCTCCTCATTCAGGAAGTTTTGTGTTATAAATATAAGGCTCATGATGGAGATATGGGACCAAAACTTGTACATCTAGACTCTCTTATTTTATTTGTAGGCATTCAACAACCTAAAGCTCTATCTATGTGATTCCCTTATCAAGGTACCATTACGTTGCCCGCATTCCTCTAGGCATTCAACCATCCAACTCTTTAAAGTAGAGGTACCTTACTTTGTTTTCTCTATTTCTTTTTATACTTCGTTGCCTATTATAAGTGTGTTCTCTATTGAATACTCTTCCTACCTCTTTTCCCTTACCCATAATACCCATATAATCTTTATGGCCCCTTAATTTCCTATTTATAGTTCATTTTTACTCCCTATAAAGTTTTTGATAGGTGACCACCAATAGTTTCCATAACCATCATTGGTTATAACAACCATTACTAGTCACCCAACTGTCGATGGTCAGGACAATTGTTGTTGGTCACCCTGACCACTAATGGTTACTATCACCTAAAATTACATATTTTTATTCTAACCCTCTTTTTCACCTTCTCAAACTTCTAGCCATCCCCTGACCTATACCTGAATACTTTTCTATTTTTTCTATACTTGACCTTAACTTGTTTATTACATGTAGATGACCTTACTAGGACTTGTATATGAGATAGTATCTTTAACATTCCTATTATCCCACAACCTATATTTACTGATCAAAGTGACATTGCCTTTAAGCTAGCCCTTTTCATTATGGTTCTCACACCCCATCTGGAGGATGTAGAGGAATAATTAGCCATAATCTAGGAGGATATTGATGAGGCTACTACATTTTAGAACCATTATTTTGATAACATATATCCTACTATAGATTAGTCTTATTTTTATATTGTTCATCAACATCATTTCATATCTACTATTTATAATTTCCTTTTTATCAATAAACTTGAATGTTGAACAAGGGCTAACATCCATTTAAACAAGTGTATTCCTTTCTTAGGATTAGTTTCTCACCAAACAACCCCTTAACTCTTTATTAACATAGTTTTCATTGATTTTATGTGATTTATAGGTCATTCTTCCCTCTCCAAAGAAGATTTCTCACCTCGTCAGGATATCAACACATGCACTTTATACTAGGTACACACCCCTCATCTATTGATTCTCTTCTCCTTTAAGGCAAAAAGAATTAGAGTAAGAAATTGAGTGAAAAAATCCTTACCCTTCATCCCAACCATTAGACCTGGTTTTTATCAATTATGAGGCATTCAAATAGGGATAATCATGAAGGCAATTGTTTTGAGCCAACACAAAGAGTTTAATGCCACTTGGAAAAAGTTTGATGACTTGTGTGGATACTTGTTCTTCTTGAACTTTCATGGTTTGTCCCATATACTCTTCATATGCACAAGTAACTCCTTGGGTTAGCTTGACAAGTGTCCTTGTGACCCTTGGACTTCTCTCTTATTCTCTCTCTCAAGATCTATAAGAGCAGCCATTTTATCCTTTGTATTCTAATAGCACACCAGGTATGGCAAATCCCTACTAGTTTTGACATTATACTTACCCTAGACAATAAATTCAATTTAATTTTGAGTTCATATACCAGATTTTTAAAGTGTGTGAAGAGATGATAGTGAATGGTTAAGATATATTCATTTATCCTTGCTTTCTCTTAATCCTTCTATGTTTGATGCAAATTATTCCATGCCTAGCAAGTAATATGAAGTGTTATGAAGCGTATAGACATGTTCTTAAGTGTACAAGGAAGTCTTAACATCTAAAAAGTGTTCTATATTTCTACTTACTTTAGATATTTTTCACATATGGCACCTTCATATTGAAATACTAATGTTAGTGCAATCTAGGACTCTTAAATTAGAGTTGTATGCTTTGTTTCAAAGTGATGGAGTAAAATAGTCTTATGGTAAACATCTTAGTTCATCACCACTTATAATAGGTTTCATTTCATGCCAACTTGATCCCTTTTTTCCATAACCAATTAGTTAGTATAGGTGAAAGAATTTCAAGGCACATCTAGGGAGCTAGCCCTTCATTCTAGAAGTTCATTTCACCAAATTGACTACCCATATTAATTGAGATGTTTTCATTATGCCACTTGGATGAGGAGATTTGAGCCATCTCCTCAAAGGGTGAAAATCCAAGTGACAATAATTACCCTTTCCAAAAATACAATATTTTTTCAAGCACACTATGAAACCTATAAGGATGAGCTAACACCTATAAATAGGTAAAGAATAAATGATGAGATGAGAGGAATCATGTACTGTCACTATCATTCATTAACTAACCATTATCATAATCTAAACATAACTTTTGAGGAGGCATGAATTCAATCTTATTCATTCAAAAGAGGTAAGCATGGTCTTACCATAGCTTAGGTTAAGTACTATTTCAATTGCCAAACATATTTTTTCATATAGATAATTGAGAAGGAAGAGAGAGAAATACAAAGTAAAACCTTAAAACTAGGAGATGAAGCATTCACTTGGTCTTTCCCAAATTGCTACATAGAATTTACTTGAATATTTATCATCCACATTTCTAAAATGGAATAGAGGTTGAGGTGAGACATGTCTTGAAGGTTTGAATAAGTCTTTGAGCATTCATTTCTAGTCTTTGACCCATGAAACCTACTAGATTTTTGTTTGCACACCCTAAATTCTTGGTTAAGATGAGTCTTCCTTGAAAATAGTTCATGATCCATAAGATTCGGTCATCATTTCTTGATCAAGTATTTATTTTAAAACTTATACAAACCATTAATGATGTCTTTCAACCTTTATTAGGTTGTTAGGAGGTCTTTGATTCTTGTTTGGCCTCTTTAACATCCTAAGCATTGGAAGGAAAGTGTGATTAGGAATCTTAGAGACCTATTCAACACTTGGAATCTTTTTATAACTTAATTTTACTTATTTTTATTATGTTCTTAATGGAAGGATAAACATCATTAAATCCCTTGTAAAACTTTTATGCATCCATTACTTGTATTTGAACACTTGATTCCTTCTCATGAGCAAAAGGCATAAGAGAGAGAAAGAATGTTTTTGATTTTAGCCAAAAAAATTAAATCCATGGAAGGCTTCTCAAAGACCTATAACAAATCATATTTAACCATCAAGTATCCCAAAATATTCAATTTTGCTCATATAGCATGCTTTAGCACCCATTCCTTGTAGCCCTAAAAAACATGTAAATATCCTTTCCCAAAATATTTTGTGGATAAAAATGGAAAAATGGGAACATTTTTTAGTACCGTATATCCCATTACATATTAAAAAAAAAAAAATTGATCCAAATCCAAGTGTAAGTATCTTCTTTACTTCATTTTCCTCTCTAATTAGGCCTAATTAGGCCTCCTATGCCTATAAAGTAGAAATATTTCTTGATAGATCTCCCACACTTTTTAAATGACCTAAAATAATTTTATTCACTTTATATAGGCTATAAAAAACCTCCATGTCAATTTGAGATTCCTGATACCCTATGGAAGTAGGCAAACCATGAAATCACCTTGTCACCTAGTGTTATTTTGAGCCTATTTGAGATTACCTTGCAAAACAGGTTTGGTTTGACCACCTCAAGAATCTCGTGTAGTTTTTTTTATTTTTATAGTTATTAATAATCCTAAATTACCTCATAAAATGATTTTGAAGTTTTATTTTGCTTAAAACACCTCTAAAACACTAAAAATATTCAAAAATAGGGCATTTATGGTAATTTGTATAGGTGACATCGGCATCAAAGTACATTTTTAGAATCTCCTTGGAGACCTAAAAATATAAAATAGTTTTTAAGGTAAAATATGGAATTATATGTTCATTTTACATTCTTTAATCTTGACTGGTCACAATCAGGGTTTTAGAAGTGTTTAAGACATGTTTGGGGTCTTAACAATTGTTCATAAAGAATAAAACACAAACTAACCTTAATAAACTTATAAAACCTTCTTGAATAACCTCCTAACCTATCCCAAATGCCTCATATCACCATGAAAAGTGTGATATATGGTGTGAGTGTTTGAATTTGCTCCTTAGGAGGCATGTTTAACTCTCTTTGAACTTGAGAGAGGTCAAGTTTGAGTTTTGGACCTCAAAACTCATTATCACTATTGGTATAGGTTCATAAACCTCCAAAAAAATCCTTTACATGATTATACATGCTTAATAAGTTCCTATCACTCCTATATATACATTTGGTATACTAGGCAAGGGTCTTAGGGTTTGGGTCTATCATCTTTTTGCTAGCCCTCAAGAGCACTTGGATTGAAGACTGAAGTTTGGTGCCTCATGAAAGTGTATGGAGACATTTTATATGACTTTTTAATTACCCAAGTACCATTCATGATGTATGGTATAATTTTTTTTGTGATTTCAATTCAAATAGACCCATTGATCTCAAGATTTCCCCTTGCTAGTTCAAGCCTAAAACATGAAATTCAACCTACAATTTTGCCTAACTCCATGGAAAAGCACACCTATAGTCAACTGTAGGAGTACTTAGTCGAACATGAAATTTTAAGATAAAACCTCCAAGGTTATCAGATGTTAAAAATTTTCAAGTGTTTCACGAGATTGAGAAATGATGTGTCACCTTGCAAGGGAGGAAAATTCACCTATGAAGTTTTATTTTGCTCAATCTAGTTGATTGTGTTGACTTTTACAACAATGAGTAGGGTTTTGAGTCCTAAAATGATAATCAAGGTCAATCATGGTGAATATAGGGTCCTAAAACATATATTATGATCCTATAAAATATAAGGAGATCTTATGCACTATATACAAATACCAATCATGGTACATACCTACAGGGGTCACTAAACAAGTTAAACATAGTCAACCTAAATATGTAAATAGTAAGTCAAAGCAAGGTGTCTAAGTGGATGTTTGGGTCAGTCAAGGTGAAGGGACAGGTCCAAACCATATGTAACAACTTTAAAGGATTAGGTTAGGATCATTTAAATGATCTTTCCAAACTCTAACAAGCCTAATAACCTATAGGTCACTCTTCCAAATAGGAAACAAAATCATACAAGGGAAACTCAATCTTGTCCTAGTCAAGGATTATGGAGAAAATATTATAGGTTGAGTGGATTTCTAGGTTAAAATCACCTTCATTATAATATTTGTATCCTAATATACCCTCCATGATAGGGAGATAATGTAGAGAAAGGTTCTATCAATGCATCACATAGTCATTTGAAGGAACCATGTGCAGTCCTAGTTTTTAACAAGTCTTGTTAGGTTGTGGAACTAAAAGCTTCACTGATGCAGACATGGAGGAGGTTGCAGGAGAGTTGCAGAAGTGTCACGGAGACTGGCGCTTGGTCTGGCCAACCGACGTCGGTAGTATTGGATAAGAAGGCAACCGACGTCGGTCATGGATCAGCCGGCGTCGGTGACCCCCAGGTGGACAGGGACCGACGTCGGTCGCCTGTGTGGTTCAGACTATGCTTATTACGGGCAGTTAGCTAACGAACCAAGTGTTTGCATGAAGAGATCTCTTTTTAGACTGAGAGCTGCGGATCTAATTATTATAATTAGATGTCTAATCATTGTTTGGATGAGATCTATATAATAGACTCATGGTTGTATTGGAAAAGTTGTTCTAGTTTGAGTTGAGCAAAGTTTGTTCCTTCTGTATGTGAGGTGAGCAAGGGTGTTCCTCCTAGTTCCACAGTACCAGGTGTAGGTGCTAGATTGGAGAATCAGCAGGGTTCTTCATGTATGTAGGATCTTGGTCACAGGTGCATGGCCTATATAGGAGATCTACATGGTAAGTAAGATCGTTGATCTACAGGTGTATGTGTGTGTAAGGTCAAGGTTCACAGGTGAGCAGAACCGTGTTTGATTTGCAGGTGTGCAGGATCATATAGATAGCAACACAACAGGGAGCAGTATCAGGCAGGATCTACTTGGAGTATAGGTGTGTACTCAGATAGAGCTAAGAGGAAGGCAAGGGAGTTCCTTCCATAAGTATGGTCTGTTGAAGTACAGGTTATTGCAGGTTCATGGGAGATCTACTTGAAGTACCTTGAGTACTTGCGGAGCACGTGGAGTGCTTGTGGAGTGCGTGGAGCACTTGTGGTGTGCGTGGAGCACAGGAGGTGAACACCAACTCTATATTTGAGTTGGGTGTTGGGACCTGAGAGGGAGAGCTTTGGGGAGAAGATTTACTGTTCACTTGAGGTGTGGGAAACCTCTGTAAGGTGGTGGAGAAGAAGTGGCATCTTCTTTATTGTATTCTTTTCTGTATAAAGTGTTAATACAATTTGTGTATTGTCTCTCATATCTTGTGTTATTCTGAATTCTAGTTACTTGGTGAATCTGGTTAATTTCCGCATATTAAGTTGCTTGGTTTGGTAATCATATTGTGCTCTTTTGGTAGAGCAAGATCCTGACAAGTGGTATCAGAGCTAAGGTTGCAGGAAGCAGGTTTTGTGTTTGGTTATAGGGCACTCTCAAGGGTTTCTAATCAAGTGGGAGTAGAGCAACAACAGATCAAAGTAAGCTAAGAATGGAGGAGTTGAAAAGCACAGATGGTCACTCACGGTCCTATGGAAAGAAAGAGCAGGTAAAAGATTATTGTTGGTTGGTAGCAGATCAGCATGAAGAAATTGAAGAAGCAGATGTTGTAGGTGTTATTGCATAGGATGTTCTTGGAGGTTTCTTGGATAAAGTTGAATCTTGGATAAAAGATTTGGTTGCCTCTTTCCATGCAGTTCCAGGTAGAGGAGCTGGTGAGCCTTGCCAAAGAATTGGCAAAGGGGAAGTGATGCTGAAATTGCAGGCGGCCAACACACAGGGGTTAATGAAGGTCATGCAGGTCCCAGGTCTGGAGATATGGCTAATTTCTTTAGAAAGATTGGGTGATGAGAGATGCACAAGAACTCTCACAACAGATGCACTTGAATTAGCTGGTGGTAAGAAAACAGGTACCCTTTATCTACTTGTTTATATTACTGATTCTTCTTTTGTTGCAGAGACGTGGCTTCGTAGGCTTGGTCACATGAGCAGGAAGGAGATGCATGTTCTTAAGTGGAAGACAGATATATTTGATAGGCTTAAGAACTGGAAAGCCTTGGTGTTTATGGAGGAGATGGCAGATAGAACCCAGTGGATGTGGCTGGATACTTCTGAGCAGGGCAGTTTGGACATGGGTTTTGATTCAAAGAAGCTCGCGGGTAAAAAGTCATCACTCACAGGCGAACACAGATACCGATGTCGGTTAGGAGGAACCAGCGTCAAATAGATAGGTGCCAATGTCGGTCATGTGCAGACCGAAGCCGGCGATGTCAGGCAGGGTAAGACCGACGTCGGTCATGGGACCGACATCAATAGTATGTAAGACCGATGTCGGTCAGGAGGACCGACGTCGGCAGCAGGGACACCAGCGCTAGCAGGTTGGTAGTCAGGGACAGACGCATGGGAACCGACGTCAGTCGGATGCAGACTGTGGGGTGACCAAGGTCGGTCACTGTAACGGATTTTGGGTGGACAGCACACTGTCAAGGAGTCTCAAACACCCATACGGAGGACTGAAGACGTAAGTAGGCCCTCAAATTCATTGTTCCTCTTCTTTATACATGTTGCTGATTGTAGAGCAGGAAGGATCCAGGAAACAGGTGTGAGCTTGGCATGGATGAGGATGTGATTCCTTGGAGGAGAACCAAACAGGTGTGTTTTGGTAGGGTTGCCAGCTAGTATGAAAGCATAGAGACGAATGGATACCTTAGTAAAAGAATAGACAGAACGGATACGTGAGACGGAAGATCAGGTATATGGTCTTGTGGAGCTGCAGGACAGTGGTACAGGTTTTGACAGGTGGAGGACGAAGCATGGCTTCAGTCAATGTCAGGGTAACTACTGTGGTTTTGTCTTACCAGGTGGATGATGAGTCATGACATCATTCTGTTGCTGTATGTGGATGGTATGTTTTGCTAGCAGGATTGTACATACAGGGTTTTGCTGAGCTAAGGGTAAGATTAGTTCAGTGGCATGTCAGGAAGAGTTTGGAGTAGCGAAATTCTTTGACATGGGAGGCATGGAGATCACAGGTTGATTTTGTCTCGAGTGGGAGCTGATGTGAATTAGGTGTTGGCGAGGTTCAGGTTGTAGAGCCAGAGCACACTAAGGGCTGGACAGGTACAGTGTCCAAAATCACATGAGGTCTGGTATAGACCTGAGTATTCCCATGCAGTGGGAGCTGTCAGAGAGTTAGGAGCCAATTCGGGGAAGTGGGTTCTCAGGTATTTGAGAGGGACCAGCAGTAGGTACACATGCAGGGTCAAGACTTCACTACATGTATTTGTAGGTTCGGATGTGGCAGGGTACTCGGATGACAGGAGGTACACCACGAGATGTGTGGTGGGTTGTCTTCAGGATTGATCTTGAAGAGGGATACAAACCAGGAAATAGATTAGACGGAGTACAGGTACAGGTACAGTGCAGCTATTTATCTCCAAGTGGGATATTGTTAGGTTGTGGAGCTAAAAGCTTCACTGATGCAGACATGGAGGAGGTTGCAGGAGAGTTGCAGAAGTGTCACGGAGACTGGCGCTTGGTCTGGCCAACTGACGTCAGCAGTATTGGACAAGAAGGCAACCGATGTCGGTCATGGATCGGCCAGCGTCGGCGACCCCCAGGTGGACAGGGACCGATGTCGGTCGCCTGTGTGGTTCGGACTATGCTTATTACGGGCAGTTAGCTAACGAACCAAGTGTTTGCATGAAGAGATCTATTTTTAGACTGAGAGATGTGGATCTAATTATTGTAATTAGATGTCTAATCATTGTTTGGATGAGATCTATATAATAGACTCATGGTTGTATTGGAAAAGTTGTTCTAGTTTGAGTTGAGAAAAGTTTGTTCCTTCTGTGTGTGAGGTGAGCAAGGGTGTTCCTCCTAGTTCCACAGTACCAGGTGTAGGTGCTAGATTGGAGAATCAGCAGGGTTCTTCATGTATGTAGGATCTTGGTCACAGGTGCATGGCCTATATAGGAGATCTACATGGTAAGTAAGATCGTTGATCTACAGGTGTATGTGTGTGCAAGGTCAAGGTTCACAGGTGAGCAGAATCATGTTTGATTTGCAGGTGTGCAGGATCATATAGACAGCAACACAACAGGGAGCAGTATCAGGCAGGATCTACTTGGAGTACAGGTGTGTACTCAGATAGAGCTAAGAGGAAGGCAAGGGAGTTCCTTCCATAAGTATGGTCTGTTGAAGTGCAGGTTATTGCAAGTTCATGGGAGATCTACTTGAAGTACCTTGAGTACTTGCGGAGCACGTGGAGTGCTTGTGGAGTGCATGGAGCACTTGTGGTGTGCGTGGAGCACGGGAGGTGAACACCAACTCTGTATTTGAGTTGGGTGTTGGGACCTGAGAGGGAGAGCTTTGGGGAGAAGATTTACTGTTCACTTGAGGTGTGGGAAACCTCTGTAAGGTGGTGGAGAAGAAGTGGCATCTTCTTTATTGTATTTTTTTCTATATAAAGTTTTAATACAATTTGTGTATTGTCTCTCATATCTTGTGTTATTCTGAATTCTAGTTACTTGGTGAATCTGGTTAATTTCCGCATATTAAGTTGCTTGGTTTGGTAATCATATTGTGCTCTTTTGGTAGAGCAAGATCCTGACAAGTCTGTCTCATACTTTCACACTTTTGAAGGGTTTGTACATATGACCAAGAGATGATTTTTTGTGTGAGAGGTCTTCAAAATTGGTATAATTCCATCAAATATTAATATATCCTAATAAAATAGGGTAATTACCCCTATTTTTTCTCAGATAGGGGGCACTTCCCCTTATATAAGACTGGCAGGTTTTGGTGAGTGAAGTATAAAAGATGAACTAGGGGATAAGGAGACATATTTGGAAGGTATGAAAAGTTTATGTAAACATATGAAAACATGAGGAACACCTCACTAAAGGATGGAACCTAGCAAGAGGGTCTAAACACCAAAGTTTGAAAGTAGGATTGTCAAACACATCAAGGCCTAAAAGTCAAAGAGAGAACCATCTTCATTTCTAGTGTGGAGTGATCCTTCTGGCTTGTGAAGGCATGTTTAGGGGGAAAATATAGAGGTTTTTGAGATATTTTTATTCAAATAAAACCATCAAAAATTATTTTGAGATCTAAGGTGTAGTTAATCCTACTAGGCAAGGATCAAGACTAATGCCCAAAGAGAAGGTCATTCACACTTTTGGCCTTAGATATGCATTGAAACCTATTGGATTATGTTACTAGGGTTGAATTAGGTATTTTAAAGCTTAAAAACTTGTAGATAAAGCTTTGATATAATCAATTTTGGCTTGATACCATTGTTAGTCCTACACAAATGGGGAAAAGAACTCGATATGAGAGTTTCAAATGCTCATATCTTCCTGGAGGATCTACATGGGAGCTATAGGAGTTTTAAGAAGTTATTATGGTCCTTGAACATCAAATTAGTGAAATTTATTTTCAAGTGTAACATGAAACCTATATGAACAAAGCTTAGAAATCAAAACTATCAAAAACCATTGCAAACCCTTCTTAGTGATCTGATAGAGGAAATGAAGTTAGAGATGCATTCTAATGGCATAGTTTGACCATGAAACCTATTAGAAGTTATATAGGACTCACTAAATTTCCATTCTATGCTTTTTAGCTGTATAGAATATATTCAGATAGAAAAAATAGGGTATTCTTGACCATTTTGTGTGATTTATAGCCTATAAGAAGTTTCAATAGGTGTAATAAATTTTTGGAGGAATTTCAAGACTTGTAATAAATCCCTATGGTTATTTTATTCCAAGGAAAAAATCTTAAGTATCCAAACTAGGTGCTTCATCTTAGCCAATCAAAACTAGCATATTGGACAAGCTAGTGAAAAAAGTGGAAAACTTCAAATGGGGTAATTTCAAAGTGTGCTTGATTATTCTAAATCCATGGAGGGTCTTTAAACTTGTCATCCATTCCATCCCATGGATTTTCATGAGCAATTGAAGCCAAATTTGAAGACAATTGTTCAAGGTAAATGAAGGAGGAGTGTTTTAGACTACAAATGATGATGGATCACTTTTAGGTGATTATAGATAACCAAACCTATAACCAATGCATAGAGAGGAATTTTTGATGTCATTACCATTCATCTAGATCATTATACCTAGTCTTAGTTATTTATGAGGTTTTTAAATAGGGAAAATCATGAAGGCAATTTTTTTAAGCCAACACAAGGAGTTTCATGCCACTTTGAAAGAGTTTGATGACTTGTGTGGACACTTATTCTTCCTAAAATTGCATGGTTTATCCCATATATTCTTCCTATACAAAATTAACTCCTTGTATCAGCTTGACAAGTGTCCTTGTGACCCTTGGACTTCTCTCTTCTTCTCTTTCTCTCAAGCTCTATAAGAGCTACCATTTTGGCCTTTAGAATATAATACCACACTAGGTATCATGAATCCATATTGGTTTTTACATTATACTTAGTTTAGATAATAAATTCAATTTAGTTTTGAGTTCATATATCATCTTGTTAAAGTGCTTGAAGAGATGATAGTGAATGGTTAAGAGATATTCATTTATCCTTGCTTTCTCTCAATCCTTCCATGTTTGATGCAAGTGATTCCATGCCTAAAAGGTCATATGAAGTTTTATGAAGTGTATGGACATGATCTTAAGTGTAAAAGTAAGTATTAGCATATATAAAATTATCTATTTTTCCACTTACCTTAGATAGTCTTCATATAAGGCACCTTCATATTGAAATACTAATGTTAGTTCATTCTAAGACTCTTGAATTAGAGTTGTATTCTTTATTTCAAAGTGATGGAGTAAAATATTTTTATGGTAAAAATATTGGTGAATTACCACTTATAATAGGTTTAATTTCATACCAACTCTATCCTTTTTCTCCATAAAAAATCAATTGGTATAGGTGAAATCATTTAAGGGCACATATAGGGATATAACCCTTTATTCTAGAGATTCATCTCACCAAATTGACTACCCAAAGTAAGTGAGATGTTTCCATTGTGCCACTTGGATGAGGAGAGCTGTTTCATCTCCTCAAATTTTTTAAATCCAAGTGAAAATAGTTCTTAGCTTGCCCAGTGGGACTTTGGATCCAAGAAGTTGAGAGATTTTAGATGTTCCCTCTGAACAATTAGCCTTTGGAGGAATCTATCTAAGCATCAATGGCAAATCTAAAGTTATATATGTTATTTAATCAGCCCAACTATTCCTTTTTAAGTTTTTTTATGATCATTATTTTTGTTCTTGCTTCCTAATGAAGTTCCATGGCTAACCTTGGTGCTGATTTTTATTTCACACAAGTTGGTGAGACATTTCCAACTTGTGCCATCCCTTATCAACAAGAACAAATTCTTAGTCAGACATGTCATGAAGTGTATCATCCCATTCAAGAATAAAACTTGTGGTAGTCCTATAACCCTTCATTCCCCTCTCCATATGGACACTATGTTGTTGAATAAACCTATGAGTATGGATGCCAAGAGAACTATCAAGAAACACCTCTCTATCAATCCCAATATGAACCTTATCCTTCATATCATGATGCCTATCAATCTCAAGAGTATCCTTATGAATTTTTTCATATGAAATTAGATTTTTACATGAATTACGCACAAGGATATCATTGGCAAAATACAGCTCCTACTCATGTAGGTTTTTTTATTTATAATCAGCCCAAGAAATCACATCCATATGAACTTATTAGTGTTTTTCTCTTTTCCAAACCCACTCATAACCCTACTCCTTTATTCTACACTCCATTTCCAACTCCTTTACCTCCTACTACACATAATATTCTATCTCCTTTACCTAAAATCCATGAGCCTATCCATAAGTTTCCCACCTCACCCCTTCTAGAAGAAGAACCTAACTTGGTAGATGCAAGCGAATAAGAGCAAGCTCAATTCATGGCTGATCAAGAAGACCTCATGAGTGACTATGAGGAATAAATAACCATAAGGACTCCCATTGGTGAACAAAAGGACAATCCAAAAAATTTTCCTCCATATTTGAGGGGATGTTTATCCATGAGGAATGTGGCCAAGATTTGAAGGAGGTGCTTAAAGAAGAATCCATGTTTGATCATGAAGTTGTATATGAACATATAAAGCATGAAAATGAATGTGTCATCAAGGATGAATAACAAGGTCAATTCACTCCTCAAGAAGTGTCAGTCCTAAGAGAGTGTCATGAGACTAAGGTAGAGGAAATAACCCTTGAAGATGATATGCATGAAGAAGAAGATTTATGGTATAAGTTTAATTTCATATGCAAGGAATTTGATAGTTTGGGTAAAGATTTTTCTTTCCCAAAAGATTAAATATCCAATGATAAGTTCTATGATGAATATAAGCATGATATTAAGTGTTCAATTAAACATAAAAATGAAGTTCTTTCTGTTGGTCAAGAGCTTGTTGTCATGAAGTCACTTGATGATGTTAATATATAAGAAGTTGTATACATATATAGTGATGTCAAGGTAGACCTTTTTATGCCTAAAATATATTCAATAGATTCATATGAGGTAAAAACACATTTAGGGATGTGGAAACATGGTGGAGGGAAGTTTGGTACTTCTAAACATCAAGCACACTACATTAGGGAGAAGGATAAGGCTAAGAGGACTATCATATTGTCAAATTTGCACATCAAATACCAATTTCATGAGAAGTATGATACTATTTGGATGCAAGAGTAGATCATTTCATTGGTCAACTTATATGGATTTGCTTGGTTCTCATTGAACCTCATGCCAATGAAGTTGGCAAACACCATGAAGAAGATAGAGGTATCAATGCTAAAGGATAGAAGGTTACATGTCTCACTAAATATTTCATGTCATGAATAAAGGAAGGTTTCAAACTTCACCTTTGATCTATGAGGGATTTTTTGTCTCAGGTTAGTCAGTGTTGAGTCAGTTATTTAGTTTGGTGTGTGTGTGTTCTATAAGTGCTCATCAAGTATAATTATGTTTACTTAGTTTCTTAATTTGTGTATTTCTTCTTGTTGGTTTTTCCTTGTGTTTTGTGTGTTATAAAAGGCAAGATGTGTGTCAAGATTCATGTACATGTGACTCCATATCCCAATGGACAAATAAGGATACTGGTCTAATTAGTATAGCATGCATACTACCCCTATAAGTCATCAATTTGTTGACCAATTTTGACTTTTAGGTCAAATTGGGGCACCCCTAGGTAAAAACTTGATTTTTAAGTGTTTTATGGTGTTTAATATCTTGTCACAAGGTGTTTTATAGATTAATTAAGTTCATTCAATTTTATACTAGCCTAGGTCCTCAATCATTTTGGGTCATTTTAAGGTTTAAAATGGTGTATTTAATGAGTTGTACAAATTTATTGGGAAGTGTGAATATTAAAAAGGGTTATTTCATGACCCATGTGTTATTTTATGTCTTAACCAACCGTTTATAACTGAAATTTGGTAGTTCTCTCAAAAATAGTGTAATTTTCTTGAAGAAAAAGAAGAATTTGGCACTTGTATGACCTCCTAGGGAAGTGTTCCACATGGGAAAGGGTTATAATATGACTCTTCACCTTACTAATGATAATTTATATGTTTTTAATTATTTTTAAGTGTCATTTCTGAGCTAAAACCATTCTACTCCTTTTTACCCCTTCTTGGCAAATAGAAGTGACCTATAGGTTTATACTTGGTATGGTCAGAATAAGAGGTTTCAAACAAAATGCTCTTGGGTGTGTATTATAAACTCAGTAAGATTAAATTTATGTGTTTTTTTATAGTATTTTTGGTCTAAGCTTTATGAACCATTCCTAACAAGTTGACCCTTCAAATCTACCTACTAATCTATGAACCCTATATGTTTTGCTTCATTTTGGGAAAATACATATGATCAAGTTGTTTATTATGATTCTATATGATTATATATTCCTCATAAAATGTAATTTATTATTTTTTCATGTTTTATTTTGATTTTATATCTCAAACAACTCATTTTATAGGAGGGTGTTAATACTAAACATGCATTCAAATTCCACCATTTGTAAAAGTCCTATTTCTATATAACGGATTTGAAATGATGTAGGATGGGTTTTAATTAAACTAAATATTCATAGTAACACCATTAATTTAAGGTTTAAATATATAAGGTGAACAATATAGAGTTTTACAGTCCATTGGCATGCACAGTCAATGCTTTATCCAATTCTAACTATAGTCATGGTAAAGTACATGTATGGGACATATATAACATGTCCAAAGCGATGTAATGAAGGTTTTAAGGATTATTTTACCTTTTATAATCATTAATTATCATTTTATACCTTCCAATTAATGTAAAATGGGCATTATAATAGACATATATAGCACCTTCTCATTATCTACCATAGAAGTGCACCTATAGGTGATTTGAAGGAAGTTTAGACACTAAGAAGAATATTTTGAAGTTGGTTTAAAATTATTTGAAATATTTAAAATTTATAAGGATTTAAAATGGTTATTCAAGGCCCATACACCATACATAGATCTAATTCACTGCCTATGCACACAGTCTGCATGCTAAACTCAATCAAATTCACCTAAAGGAGCTTATGATGATGTCATGCTAAGGTAAATGGATGGGTAATGGTTTCAATAATTTTTAAGCATGAATAATTAATTTGATTTTTTGAGATATATATATAATTCCTAAGAGGTCTAAAGCAATTCACATTGTTCACAATTATATATGTTATTTGCAGACCTGAAAAGGTGCACCTACATGATTTGTTGGCAAAGGTAGAGGTACTTATATATAGGTGTCAAAACCAATGAATAAATAATTAATGAAGCTATAAAATTCCAAAAGGATCATATCATACATACTAAAAGGACCAAAGTGCTAAACAATTTGAAAACCATTTCAAGAATGATCACTGCAAGTTCAATGATCAAATCCCTAAATGGGCAAAATAGAGTCCCTTAGGGTTTTGCTAATATCTTATAGCATGTTTTCAAATATTTATGTTTCTTATAAATGACATAACCTTGTATTATCATCATGGTAGAAATGATTTGAAGATTTTGGAGAGCAGTTAAGCAATGGAAAGTAGTTCTTAGAAGGCCTAAAGTTGACTACAAAGCCACTAAAACCAAATAGTAGTGTCAATAGCCTTTGAAGCCACAAGTGACATATCACTAAGGGAGAAAATAAGAATTTTTAATTATTTAAATTGACTTAATATTAAAAATTCACACTAATAACATTAATATCATCAATATTGGGTTGGTATATGATTTCTTCAACCCCACAATGCACCTATAGGTCCCCTATTCACCATAATAAAGCTTACAAGCTGGTTGTAGGGTTGTCAAAGGGACTAAGTTTTATAACCTTGGTATATACCTTTTTCCAGGCATTATTAGAGTGAATATAATTATATCATAGTTTTAATGAATTAAAGGGGGACATTAGGCATGTATTTAAAGCCTAAAACATGCAATTTAACCTACATTTGTGCCTAACTCCATAGAAAAGCACACCTATAGTCAACTGTAGGAGCACTTAGTCCAACATGAAAGTTTGAGATAAAACCTCCAAAGTTATTAGATGTGAAAAATTTTCAATTTTTTAATGAGATTGAGAAATGATGTGTCACCTTTAAAGGGAGGAAAATTCACATACGGAGTTTCATTTTGCTCAATCCAGTTGACTGTGTTGATTGTTACAATAGTAAGCATGGTTTTGAGTCCTAAAGTGATAATAAAGGTAATTAAAGGTGAAAACAGGGTCATAAAACATTTATTATGATCCTATAATATATAAGGATCTCCTATGAACTATATCCAAAGACCAATCATGGTACACACCTATAGGGGTCACTAAACAAGTCAAACATAGTCAACTTAGATATGCGGACAATAAGTCAAAGCAGGGTGAAGGGATAGGTCCAAAAGATATGGAATGACTTTAAATTATTATGGGAGGATCATTTAAATGTTTTTTCCAAACTCCAACAAGCCTAATAACCTATAGATCACTCTTCCAAATAACAAACATAGTCATAAAAGGGAAACTCAGTCTTGTCCCAGTCAAGGAATAAGGAGAAAATATTGGAAGTTGAGTGGATTTATAGGTTAAAATAAGATTAATAATATTATTTATATCCTAATATACCCTCAATTATAGGTATATAAGTAAGATAAAGGCTCTAGTAATGCATCACATAGTTATTTTGAAGGAACCCTGTGTAGTCTTAGTTTTTAACAAGTTTGTCTCAGACTTTCACACTTATGAAGGGTTCATACATTAGACCAAAATAAATTTTTTGTCAGATATGTCCTTAAAATTTTTATAATTCTCTCCAATATTCATATATCCTAATTAAATATGGTAATTACCCCTTATTTTATCTTAGATAGGGGGTACTTCTCCTTATACAAGACTGACATGTTTTAGTGAGTGAAGTATAAAAGATAAACTAGGGGATAAGGATACCTAGTTGGAAGGTGTGAAAAATTTATGGACACATATGAAAACATGATTAATACCTCACTGAAGGATGGAACCAAGCAATAGGTTTTAAACACCAAATTTTGCAAGCAAGACTATCGAACACATTAAGGCCTAGAAGTCAAATAAAGAACCATCTTCATTTCTAGTGTGAAGTGATATTTATAGCCTATTAAGGCATGTTCAGGGGGGAAATATAGAGGTGTTTGAGATATTTTGAGGTAGAGAAAACCATTAAAAGATAATTTGAGCTCTAAGGTGCAGTTCAGCCTATTAGGTAAAGATCAGGCCTAATGCCCAAAGAGAAGGTCATTCACACTTTTAGCCTTAGATATGCATTAAAACATATTGTATTATGTTAATATATTGGCATTAGATATGTTAAATCTTTAAAAATTGTAGAGAAACCTTTAGGAGAATCAATTTTTTCTTGAAACCATTGTTAGCCCTATGTAAATGGGGAAAATAACTCCTTAGGAGAGTTTTAAAGGATCATATCTTCTTGGATATTTTGCATTGGAGAAAGAGGAGTTTAGGGAATTTATTAAGGTACTTTAACATCAAATTAAATTAAAAAAAAATCAAGTTGAATGTGAAACCTATATGAACAAATATTAAGAATCAAAACTATCAGAAAGCCTTGTAAACCCTTCCTTGTGACCTGATGGAGGAAATGAAGTTAGAAATGAATTATAATGGAATATTTTGAATATAAAACCTATTTTAAGTTGTATAGGACTCACTCAATCTCCCTCACATGATTTTTATCTATATGTAATCTATACAAACATAGTAGAAATAGGGTATTCTTGACCATTTAATGTGTTTTTCAAGCTACAAGAGGTTTCAAGAGGTGAAATAAAGTTTGGGAGGAATTTTAGGTATTTTAATAACTCTATATGGAAATTTTATTTCAATTAAAAACTCCTAAGTGTAAAAACTAGGAGCTTCACCTTAGCCAGTCAAAACTGGCATATTGGACAAGCTAGTGAAGAAAGTGGAAAACTTCAAGTGTGGTGATTTTAAGGTGTGCCTAATGATTCTAAGGCCATGGAGTGTATTTAAAATTTTCATCCACTCCTTCCCATGTATTTTCATGAGGAACTCATGAAAATTTTAATAAAATTGTGTAGGGTGCATGAAGGAGGATTTTTTTGGACTACAAATGATGATGGCTCATTTTTAGGTGTTTCTAGATAATAGTTAATTATGATTCATTAAAATAGGTCCAATAATGAAGGTAGTTTTTATGAACCAACACAAGGAGTTTCATGCCACTTTGTAAGAGTTTGATGACTTGTGTGGACACTTGTTCTTCCTTAACTTGTATGGTTTGTCTCATATGATCTTCGTATGAATAATTAACTCCTTGGATCAGCTTGAGAAGTGTCCTTGTTTCCCTTGGCCTTATCTCTTCTTCTCTCTCTCTCTCTTAAGCTCTATAAGAGCTACCATTTTGGCCTTTGTAATCTAATACCACACTAGGTATGGCAAAGCCATACTAGTTTTGGCATTGTACTTACCTTAGACAATAAATTCAATTCAGTTTTGAGTTCATATATTATATTTTTAAAGTGTTTGAAGAGATTATAGTGGATGGTTAAGAGATATTCATTTTTCCTTGCTTTCTCTCAATCCTTCCATGCTTGATGCAAGTGATTTCATGACTAACAAGTAATATTAAGTGTTATGAATTATATGGACATGTTCTTAAGTGTACAAGGAAGTCTTAGCATCTACAAAATGTTCTATGTTCCACTTAATTTAGATAGTTTTCACATATGGCACCTTCATATTGAAATACTAATGTTAGTGCATTCTAGGACTCTTAAACTAGAGTTGTATGGTTTGTTTCAAAGTGATGGAGTACAATAGTCTTATGGTAAACATCTTGGTGCATCACCACTTAGAATAGGTTTCATTTCATGCCAAATCTATCCCTTTTTTACATAACCAATCAATTAGTATAGGTGAAAGCATTTCAAGGCACATCTAGGGAGCTATCTCTTCATTCTAGAGATTCATCTCACCAAATTGACTACCTATAACAAGTGAAATGTTTCCATTGTGCCACTTGGATGAAGAGAGCTGAGCCATCTCCTCAAAGGGTGAAAATCTAAGTGATAAAAATTAACCTTTCCAAACATAAAATATTATTCAAGCACACTATTAAACCTATAAGGATGATCTAACACCTAAAAATAGGTAAAGAAGAAATGATGAGATAAGAGGAATCATGTACTATCACTATCATTCATTAATTAACCATTATCATAATCTAAACATAAATTTTCAGTAGGAATGAATTTATTCTTATTCATTCAAAAGAGGTAAGTATGAGTGTTTTTATAATCATGGTCTTATCACAACTTAGGCTAAGTATTGTTTCAAATTCAAAACATAGGTTTGCATATAGAGAATTGAGAAGGAGAGAGAAATACAAAGTAAAACCTTAAAACTAGGAGATGAAGCATTCACTTGGTCTTTCCCCAATTGTTGGATAATATTTCCTTGAATATCTCACATCCTCCTTTGTAAAATTTCATATAGGTTTAGGTGAGACATGTCTTGAAGGTTTTAATAAGTCTTTGAGCATTCATTTCTAGTCTTTGACCCATAAAACCTACTAGATCTTTGCTTGCACACCCTATATTCTTGATGAAGATGAGTCTTCCTTGAAAATAGGTCATGATCCATGAGATTAGGTCATGATTAATTGATAAAATATTTATTTTAAACCTTATAAAAACCATTAATGAGGTCTTTCCACCTTTCTTAGGTTGTTAACAGGTCTTTGATGCTTGTTTGACCTCTTTAACATCCTAGGCATTGGAAGGAAAGTGTGATTAGGAGTCTTAGAGACCTATTCAACACTTGAAACCTTATTCTAAATGAAATTTATTCTTATGTTTTATTTAGTTCTTGAGGGAAGGATAAACATCAATAAATCCCTTGTAAAACTTTTACACGTCCATTACTTGTATTTGCACACTTGATTCCTTTTCATGAGCAAAAGGCATAAGAGAGAGAAAGAAGGGTTTTGATTTAAACCAGACAAATTACATCCATGTAATGATTATAAAATACCTATAAAAAATCATATGCAACTATCAAGTATCTCAAAAGATTCAATTTTTGCTCATATAACATGCTTTAGCACCCATTCCTTATAGACTGAAAAACATGTAAATATCCTTTACCAGAATATTTTATGGTTCAACATCGAAACATGGAAACATTTTTTAGTACCCTTTATCCCATTACATATCCACACAAAATTTTATTATCCAAATCTAAGTTTAAATATCTTTTTTACTTCATTTTCCTCTTTAATTAGGCCTAATTAAGCCTCATATGTGTAGAAAGTAGAAATATTCATCCATATATATCCAAAATTTGTGAAATGACCCAAAATAATTTTATTCACTTTAACCAGGCTATCAAAAACCTCAATTTAAATTTTAGGGTCCTGAGACCTTATGGAAGTATGCAAACCATGAAATCACCTTGTCACCTAGCATTATTTTCAGCCTATTTGAGATTGCCTTGGAAAACAAGTTTGGTTTGACCACATTAAGAATCTCTTGTGTATTTTTTTAGTTTTTTATAGTTATTAAAAATCCTAAATGACCTCATACAATGATTGGGAAGTTTTATTTTTCTTAAAACACCAAAAACATGCAAAAATAGGGCATTTATAGTAATCCGTATAGGTGACATCAACATCAAAGTACATTTTTAGAATCTCCTTGAAGACCTAAAAAATATAAAATAGGTTTTAAGGGAAAAACATGGAATTATATGTTCATTTTAGGTCCATTTTTCTTGATTGGTCACAATCAGGGTTTTATAAGGGTTTAAGACTTGTTTGGGGTCTTAACAATTATTCATAAAGAATAAAACACTAACTAACCTCATTAATCTTAGAAATCCTTCTTGAATAACCTCCTCACCTATCCCAACTAGCTCATATCACCATGAAAAGTGTGATAGATGGTGTGAGTGTCTAAAGTTGTTCCTCAAGAGGCATGCTTAACTCTCTTTGAACTTGAGAGAGGTCAAATTTGAGTTTTGGACCTCAAAACTCATTATCACTATTGGTATAGGTTCATAGACATCCAAAAAAATCCTTTTCATTATTCTAAATTCATAGGCAGTGCTCATCACTCCTCTATATGCATTTGGTATATTGGTTAAGGGTCTTAGGGTTTGGGCATGTCATCTTTTTGGTAGCCCTCAAGGGCACTTGGATTGAAGACTGAAGTTTTGTGCCTCATGAAAGTGTATCGAGAAATTTTATATGAATTTTTAATTACCAAATTACTATTCATGAGTTTTGTTATACTTTTTTTGTGCTTTGATTTCAAATAGACCCATTAATCTCAAGACTGCCCCTTACTAGTGGAGTGTGTAAGGTATGAGATAAAATAGTGACTATGTCCATTATTAGTATGGATTTAAAGTGACCATGGGAATATTTTTACACTATTGAACATACCATGTAACAAATTTAAAATTATTATCATGTTTCTAGAGGCCTCAACACACCAAACTCTCTCAACTATGGTTGTAACTTGTGTGTGTGAATTAGGCCTAAAGGCTAAAATATGGCTTTGAACATTTTATACTCATGTCATCTAGTATGATAGTTTAATAAAAAAAAATTGAATTATAAATAAATTAATCAAGTATTATCCATCATTTAATACTTTTCATAGTCTTTTACTCTCTCCATCAATCAAGCAAAACCCTCATAGTAGGCAGACCTATAGTTTATCTTTTTAACCATGTGTATAGACTTGAAACTAAGTTTGGTCAATATTATTCATGTTTCCTTTTGGTTTCATAGTGAATTTATCACCTTTTATTCTATATTATTTATACCTCATAATCCCTTGCATGCACTTTATTCCTCTTAGGCTTAAAACCACCATGTCATTGTCTTGCAGCCTATAGGTGTTTAGTAGTGTGTTTGATTATGTTATTTGTGCTTAACAACTCACTATCATATAAATATCCCTCTCAATGTTATTTAATTTATTTCAATCCTAATTTTAGGATTAGATCATCTTTCAACACTTACTCTACTCTTCCTTTAGCATGAAAATGGAATGGTCTTACAAATGCCTTTTATATAGCCATTTAGGACATGTGACTATATTAGGTGTTTAGACTCCCATTCTTTACATCACTAATCACCTAAAAGGGGTTTGAATTATTTGTAGTTTCAATTATGTTTAAATAATTTCAAACACCTCAACTAATTTATTCAAAATACTTAGACTTAAGACCCACTATTTGGTTAGCCACCTGTAGGTGCCTCTAGAAGGTGTTAACTATGTATAGAAGTTTTAAAATTGAGTTATCTCTCTTTATATCATGTTTGAAGATATTAAAAAAATATATGAACTCATTAATTATAACTATAAATTCATATCTCATATGTTTCTAATGAAATTTTCTATTCACTTGCTACTTGTCTCTTCCATACAGAGTACTGTAAGTGGTTTTTAGACTGTGAACTTAGTTTATAGGACTGTCAACAATTTGTATGTGACATAGTTGATCTATTATGAGATATGTCATTATATTCATATGCATTTAAGTTTAATATTCTATCTTTTATTTTCTTAATTTTTTAGAATGATGTTGATCAAGGTCCAAAATGAGGACCTACAGGCTTAGGGTGTTTAGGTCTCTAATTGACTGTTTAGGGCTATATAAAGTCATTGTTAGCTATCCAGATAGTGGCCCACAATCATATCTTGAATTATTTAACTTTATCAACCATACAAAATATACTACTCCTTATTATTCGTTAAATTATCCACAAATCATATGACACCATCAACTCACTTAACTCACAGAGCATTATGACAAGCATGTGACTATAGGTAGAGGTTTTATTATTATTTAGTTTTAGGTGTATTTCAAGATGAAATGAGACCTATAAAGGTATATGATATTAAATTAAACCTCTTAATATATCTTTAAAATATTTTAAACTCCTTCATCATCTCATAAACAAAATATCTCACACACTAGCATATGACTATACTGTTTTATTAGACCATGGTTGTAGGTCATCATTGTACTCCTTGTGTACGAACTCAAGAAGGATGGGATAAATGTATTAATAAATTTATAAGGTATATTACATGGGTTTTAAACCTATTTTCATCTTTTGAAAACATCTTCAAACCCCTCAAATATCCTTCTTACAAACTTATTCATGCATTGCAACAAGGAAGCTGACTGTTTCCTTTCTTATTGATTGTAAGTGACTACTCTATTGATTGTAATTTCTTAAAAGAAGTTCCATCATACTTTGAGAGATTCCTTGAGATCATACATAAATCCATAATCTTATATTCCTCTACCTAATCACTCATCTAACCTACTAATTATACCTTTGCACTCTTGGTATCCACATTGACTTTCAAACTTAATTAGGCCTAATTAGGTGGATGTAGATGGTGACTTCTGTGTGTGTACAGACTAAATAAAGGTGGGAGGTTGGTTACAAGAGAAAAAAGTGACTCAAAGACCTATATTAACCTTCCATAATCCACATTTAACTTTATTAATCATAAAAAATTTCATAAGGAGGTTTGAATAGTATGAAAACAAGAAATAACATATTACCTTAAACAATGCTAACTTACCTTAAACTCTACTAAATTGAGTTATAAGGAGGTTTACTTAATGGTTTTGTTATACATTAGAGATAATCTAAGAACTATCATTTTTTCAACTATCTTAGACCACTTTCAAGGTTCATCTAACACCTCATATACATATTATGAAGACACCAAGTCCCTTGAATGTCTCTCAAGTTAGTAGCATAGTCATACACAGTCCTTATTGTGTTATTTAGGCATTTGAGGCTCCCAAGATGTCATTTGTTCTCATATTGAAAATGGTCATATTTAATACTACCATTAACATTCTCAAATAATCTCATGATTTGGAAACAAACCTCTGCTACTTGTAAGATCTAAGAAAGGTCCTATAATCTACCATGATATGCTTCTCACTTGCTACTAATAATGCCTACAAGAGATATTTTGAGTTTTTTAAGAGCATAGTCCTAAAACCATCCATGGAATGTCCATCCAAGATGAATAAATACTTCCTCATAGTTTATAATCCCTTTAATATCATGTAAACTCACTAATATGCTTTCATGCACTGAGAATCTCATTAGACATGCTATTGTACCCTGTGGAAGGGCCTAATGACAACCCAAGCTATCTCAAGAGAGACCTTTTAAAGATGAAGGTGCCTAAAAATTTTACTTGGATGAAATATATGTATATTACCTGAAATAAGATCTTGAAAACTTTTGAAAATGAATACATTTAACTAATATAAAAAAATTACTTGAAAATTACCAATGCTCAAGTTAAGACTGGCAATCTTATCAAAAGGCCTCTTATCAAGGAAAAATAACTAATTATTTGAACCTAAAAAAAGTTATTTTTTAACCCTAAAATAATCTCCCTAAAACCATTTTTCTCCATTGATATTTTAAGTGAATAAATGGAGACAAACTTGGACCTTGTCTGGATGACTAGGTCATAGTGACCCCCTTACACTCTTCATGATTGTTCATAAATATGGGGAGATGGATATGAAAACAATGACATTAAATTTATTTTAATTAGGGTCCCTATAATTTCTTAGGATATTTCTACATGAATCTCTTTATCTCTTGCTTGTATTGAGCAAAAATTGATAGCCCTTCTAGATTTGCTAAGGAGGTTGATATGAGAGATAAATTAGTTTTCTTCATTTTGAGACCTAAAACCTATTCCAAATAATTTTTTACCTTTTCATGGATAAATAATGTCTTAAATATGCCTAAATATCAATTTCACCTTGAATAACTAAATGAATAGCATCAAAATAGGCCATTTTGGCACTAAAACTCTAAATCACTTGAGAATCCTGATGAAACTATTGAAAATGTATCAATTGGATATTTTCATGTTTGAACAAGTAAAAAATTTCCTAATATGAAAAATTTTAAGTGTTAGGGATGATATTTTGACTTGTGAGGTCAAACTTGTCAATAATAAAGAGTATAAACATGAGGTTGATCCTAACCCATAGAGTAATCTGCTTCCTAACCCCAAATCTCATTATCAAATTACAATTATTACAAGAATTAATAGTGTAACTTTACATAAATTTATCAATGTGAATCCATATTTACAAGTCACTATTGACAATTCTAATGATGATGAGTCAAATGATTTAAAAAACACATGTAATATTACAAATCTACCTCCTTGCATTTCAGAGTGGCTTCCTCCTTCCTTGTTACCTCATGATTAAACCATACCTCTCATTAATGATATCATGAACTCCCATCCTCCATGTATTGCACATGAAGTATTTTATATATAATATGATTTTAGTTGTAATGATTATGAAGTGACCAAGTTATTTCAAGACCCTTTAACCATGTCACCTCATAAATTTAGCAATTTAGGTGTATCACATTTTGATTTTCCTTTAGAAACACAAACATGTACTATCTCTCCCACTTAAGATGATAACTAAATTATGACCCAAGATCAATCAAGAGACTTGGATGTTTAACACCATCAACAAACCTTAGATAAAATACATTATTTTAACTGAGATGTTTATACTATTTCCATGGATATTAAGATAGAACTTGAAGGTCACGTACCTCCAATTAATTATCCACTTCTTGATACACTTTTGGTTGTTGAAAAAATATTACCCATCTCAAATTAAAAACTTATGTTACCTTATATACCTCATATCACACTAATCACTCTTCAAAATCCTCTCCCTACTAATGATTCTAAAGATACGCCTATTATCAATCCCATTGAATATAATCAATCCTACTCCATAGTTCAACCTACTCCTAAGATCACCCTTGATGCCAAGGCCATATATATATGTTATATACATTCTAAATATGATCACCATGGTAAAAAAATCATTGATCTTGAAGTAGACATTGAATACTATGGACATTTACCTACATTACCTAGTGATGAAGCCATACTTAAGTTGATCCATGCCCAAGAACCTCAACTTCCTCAAAAACATCACAAACTTGGGAATTTCAAATGAAAGTCTCCTCATTGTAATAACTTCATTTCTAGAATCAATCCCAAAACCAATCCCATTTCTTCTTTTCTCAATGCACCGTATTATTTTAAATATGGAAATGCCATTCTTATTGAAGAAACCACAAGAATAGAATATGGCACACCCTCATGTCCTCAACCTATAATAGTTTTTAGAGAACTCATGTTGACTGATCATGCTAAATTTAGTCTATTATTTGATAAATATCATGATACTTTCACTTGGTCATATGAGGACATGCCTGTTATTGACCCTATTATCATTGTGAACAACATAATCACATACATAAATACCAAACCCATTCACCAAAAACAACAAAAATTTCCACCCAAATTTTCTACCCTATGCCATAAAGAAATTATCAACTATTAGATTCCAAGTTTATTAAACCTATGGACTATTCTGAATGGGTGTCAAACATTATTTCCATTCAAAAAAATGTCACCATGGTTATTTGCATCTACATCAACTTTTGTAATCTCAACCTCATTTGTCCCAAAGATAATTTTCCATTATGTTCAATAGGTGGCATCATATATTTCATTACTGGATATGAAAATTTATCACTAATGGATGGTTTTTGGGATATAATCAAATTCACATAGCCCTGAAAGACCAACACAAGACAACATTCACTATAGAATGGGATACCTATTATTATGTTAAGATGCCTTTTAGCCTTAAAAATTCTAGAACTACCTATCAATGGGATATGACCCACATTTTTAATGATCTTATACATATTATTATGGAAACCTATGTGGATTATGTCATTACCAAATAAAAAATTTGAACAACCCATCTCTCTAATTTATCCAACATCTTTGATCGATTAATCAAATACAAAGTTAGACTCAACCCATACAAGTGTGTCTTTGGTGTTACATCTAGTAAATTACTAGGATTTATAGTCTCTCTTCATGGTATTAATGTTGATCCTACTAAAATCAATACTATCATCAACATGACCATCCCTCACTCCATTCCAAACATTCATACTTACCTTGACAAGCTTGGGGTAATATGAATCTTCATCCATAAAATTGCTTATTGCATATACTCTGTTAATTCCCTTATTAAGAATGGTAATGCTCTAGAATGGATTTATCCTTGTCATAAGGCATTTTATAACATGAAAGAATAATTTCTCCATCTACCTACCCTTTACCCACCTTCCAATGATCATCCTTTGATTTTGTACACTTATTCTACTCATGTATTAGTTGGGGCAGTGCTTGCCCAAAAATATGACACTACAAGAGAATATGTTATTTACTATATTAGTCGAGGCCTCATTGATTACAAAAATTGTTAGACTAAAGTTGAATGTGATTGCCTCACTATCTATTTTACATCTGAAAAGTTTCATCACTAAATGATATATCAAACAACCTATGTCATTGTTCATTCTAACTCACTCCATCACTTTTTATCCAAAGCACTTCTACATGAAGATAAAATTAACAAGTGGATGGTTCTCTTAATGAAATTTGACCTTCGTATCATAAATAAAAAATCTATCAAAGGGAAACTCATTACCAACCAACTTATAGCAACACCCATACCCATTATAAATCACCTTCAATATAGTCTCCCCAATGATAACATTATCTATATTAAAGGTCTCAATCAAGCTATCTCTCTCAAATATTACTTCCATAACTTCACTACTATTTTAGAGGCAAATAATCAAGAATATACTTATGTCATTCTCGATAATACTAAATCCAAAGTAGTTATCAAAAATCTTTCTAAAATCACCATCAATTTGCATGAAGACACCTGGACTCTATACTTTAATGGTGACAAATATCTCTAAGGAGATAGGGCAAGTTATATTCTAACTAATATGTTATGCCTATTTTTCACACCCTTACATTTTTTTGAAATTATACTTTTCTACCATAAGTGATGGCCTAGTCATGACATTTAAAAATTCAACAGGGGACCCTAAGTCAATTAGTTTTATTTATGAATATTCATGATTTTAATTTAATAATTTGGTAATTTTCATATTTATGAATTCATGTTTGCATTATAGTTGTTTTGAAAAGCATTTGTGGACCAGTGAATAAAATTGGCATATATATATGATCAAATAAATGTTATAGTTTTAGTTGTAGATAGATTGACAGTAAAATTATAACATTTTTCAAATCAAAGATTCAATTTGAAAAACATAGTGCTCATTATGGTTTCATCAAAGTTAAATGCATTATATGATTTGCCATGATGATTTTCAGATTATCTTCATTCAAAATCTAATTGTAAATGTGAAAATTGACATTATAATGTTTGTGATATAAATCAACGTTGGTTTATATTTAAACCTAAATTATTATAATTAAATAATCCTAAAAGGATTATAAGTTTAATTCTAAATTCTACTTTATGCTAAAGGGTCATGAGTTTTAATCTAAATGTTATATATCCTAAGTATTTAATTTGGCATGTTGGATTTATTTAAAGACTCTAAATGACCATGGGTTAATTTCAAAGGTTTTGAACTAGTTGTTTTATTTCAAGGGTTAAGATGAATTAAACTTAAGTATTTCAAGGAATAAAGGTTTTATGAGTTGGCAAGTAAATTGGCAGACTATTTGATAAATTTCATGGCATTTTTGGCTAGCAAGGTGAGTTAATATGAAGCACAATTGATGCTTTGAGATCATGGTCAGATTTTTGGTGGCTAGAAAGTTTTAATGAGAGGCGTACATGCCTCAATTATCAAAGGATGTTAAGGGATTTAATAGAGAATTTAGTTATTAATAAATTTAATGTTTTGGTTAATCATGTTGGTAGAATGCTAAAAAGGTAATCTTGGTTTAATGGGCCAATAGGAATAGTACATGAGTACAAGGTGGTTATGACCAAGAACTTGCCAAATAAATAGCTTTTTTCATTATTTTGGTCATTTTTTAAGCTTGTTTCCAAAATGGAAACTCTTTTAGTTTGGATTTCTAGTGAATTTTGAGTTATTTTGAGTTGTAGAAAAGGATTGCAAGTAGAAGGAGCACTTCCAGGTATGCCATAAATGATTTTTCAATTAATTCTAGAAACTACTTAGTTGATATTTTAATAAGTTTTATGTTGCATGAAAGGAAAATTATTTCGGTTTACATGTTACTAATATTTGAGGAGGTGATTGGTTTAAACCTGTGCATAAATATTATGAAGAGTGAATGATATTGTAATCTAGAATATCACTTTCATGCATGAATATTAGTAAAGACTGGTTCTAGTTTTAGATATATTCTCGATCATCGATGAAATGTAGAGTTATTTGGCTTTGAAGCTGGTTATTTGAGAATATAAGAGATTTTTATTTATTCTGTGTTCAATTTTTGATGTTCAGTAAGTAGTAAATGGTTATACATGCTTTATGTCATGAATATATTTGGAAGGGTTTGATATGAGATCTATCACAAATTTATTGATAATGAGATTTTGTTTGAACATACAAATATAATTTTCAATTGTGGTTTTTCTATGGTTTCATGTATTCATGATTAAGGAAAATCTTGAATGATTAAGTTTTGGAAATATAGAGTGTTGAACTTAGAAATACTAGAAGTTTTGTCTGGGTTTGTGTATCAATTTTTAGGGTTTTGCAAAGGTTAGAATATTTTAGAAATGTTATGGGTTTTTTTTCAAGTATTGTAAATAAATAACTAGGAAAGAAATAGTTATTTATTGGTTTCAAAGAAGATATATTCTATGCAAGATTTCATTTCAAACTTATGTCGAAATTAGATGTTGAAAAATATGGTGTTTACAGTTGAGAAATACTTGTCATGAATAGGATTTTTTTGAAAGTCTTTATTTCAATTATTTGAATTGGTTTAGTTCATATTCTAAGATTATATTCACACAATATGGTAGAATTAATGGAACAAAATTATGAAGAATATAATTTTATTCAATTAATATAATTTTATTATTTATTTATGATGTTAGTGAATGGGAGATAAATAATGGGGTTTCATTTGATTTTGAAAATTAATTAAATTTCTTTTTGTTATACAAAATTTGCAAAATGATCGCCTACATAAATTTTCATGATGTTAAATTTGATGACCAAATTACCGTCATCACAAACCCAAAATTATGTAATTTGATGGTCATTTGAACATCAAATTTAAGCTAATTGGAAAACATATTAAAATTGTTATTTTTATAAAAGTGAAAGTTGTTTTAAGGAGAGTTTTGGTTCATCTTTCACATGATATAGTTAAAATATTTTTACTATCAAGGTATTTCACAAAATAATTTGTTTTTAGAAGCATGGTATTGTACATGAAATAAAGATCAGTAAATTTTTTGGAGATTTGATATATTGTTTGAAAGTAGATTTATCGTGTGTGTGTGTGTGTGTGTGTGTGTGTGTGTGTGTATTGTGTATTTAATAAATCTACTATCAAACAATATATCAAATCTCCAAAACAATTACTGATCTTTATTTCATGTACAATACCATGCTTCTAAAAACAAATATATATATATCTGTGTGTGTGTGTGTGTGTGTGTATGTGTGTGTGTGTGTGTGTATTTTGTATATAATAAATCTACTATCAAACAATATATCAAATCTCCAAAAAATTTACTAATCTTTATTTCATGTACAATACCATGCTTTTAAAAACAAAATATATATATATATATATATATATATATATATATATATATATATATATATATATATATATATATATATATATATATATATATTACTAAGTAAATTAAAATACAAAATAATTCTCTACAAAAGATTCTCTACATTAATGTTGCATTTTAAACACAAATTCCCTAAAGAATTTTATATATTTTATGTTATTGATCAAATTGTGATATGGTATACTAAAAATACTTCTCAAAAATTAGATTATAATTTAGATATTTCATCAGAATGTTTTGATTTAGATTTTTCATCATATTCAGAATTAGAGAAATTTAATTCATTCAGTCAATTTGATCAATCATCTGATAACATATTTTCTCTTAATTTTGATTTATTTTCTAGTAATGACTCTTTTTCAAATAAAACTTCAAATTTTATTTTAGACATATCTAATGAAGAAGATAACAATGTTTTGAAAAATTCTGAATTAGAAACTCTTGACTTAAATATAAAAATTTCTTTAGATTTTAAATCTGATTACTTTCCCAACATAAATTATTCATCTACTTAAAATTTTATTACTATCTATAACAATATAAAATCTATTTCGAATCTTTCTGATAACTATCCTATCAATTTTGATTCAAAATATCATGTAGGTAATGAAAATTATGATCTCTTTGATGCTGGATTTAGTACTATAACAACAAAAAATTATGTTTGTGATGTTTTAAACACTAAGATGAGTAATCAATTGACTGAAATTGAATATGAAAAGTTTGATTTTTTAGATTATTCAGATCATAATATGAAATTAACAAGTAGATATGATAGTTCTGATAAAGTTTCTTTTACAGAATTTAAATCAGAAGACTTATTTAATAACATTGACTATGAATGTTTTAAATGTTATGACCCTTTAGAGTTAAAAACAATAGATCCTACTGAATATGTTAAATTAAAAGATATTCAAAATTATTTAAAGACACCTAAATAGTCAAGTCAATTTATTAATCAAAATTCTCTCAATCTAAACTCAAAAATATCCATCTCAGTCCAAAATAGATAGATAATATTTCATATATAATACAAAACCAGCAAGAAATGGCTAAAATCACACATAATTATGATTTAATTTTGTTTATTCAAGGTTATTTAATGTGTTTATCATGTAGTCTTGCTAATTTCAAATCATATAGCTTGAATTATCATGAATATTTGCATGCTAAAAATAATGTCTTTCATTATAGTTATATTAGAGGAGATCTTTTATTGTTTATTCTTATACCTCCTTTATTTATTAAGTTTTTTTCTTTACTTTTGTTAGTTTTTAGTTATGGTGTATCATTCATTTTGTCCCATAGTGGATGATTTTTAATGTCAGTTAATGATTTATTTCTTTTTGGCTTGTAAATATTTTGTTAATTTTTTTTATGTTTTGCTTTTCTTTTTCCCTTTTGATTTGTGTTATTTTATTTTCTTGTTGTTTGTTTGTTTTCTTACTATTATTTAACTTTTAATTTTAAAAAAATCAACGAGTGTTTCAAGTGGATGAAGTTTTCATATTATGAGAGAGAATGTAAAGATGTTACAATTCAACTGTAAGTGTCAATTATTTTTAGATATTATTCTTTATAAACTTAGTTTCATTTATGGATGAATAATATATGCTAAGTTATAACTAGTTTTCAAAGTTATACTTTATTTTCAAATATTGTATTTAAGGCATTTTCATTTGTGTTTGCAATTAGCCCAAACTTTCATGTTATATCATTATCTTTCTTCATGCCACTAGCTGAACATCTCATCCCTTGTTGAAATTTATTAAAAGGAGTTTGCACGTAGCTACTTGAGAAATAATTTATCTAGATTGTACTCTCAAATTAATTTCCTTATAATAGGAAATTTGATTGCTACTCAATTTTATATTTTAAATTGGTTAGCAAGGTCGCTAGTGTTATGTCTAGTTTTCACACCCTTATATTTTTTTGAAATCTATACTTTTCTACCATAAGTGATGATCTAGTCATGACATTTGAAATTACAATCAGGGACCCTAAGTCAATTAGTATTATTTATGAATATTCATGATTTCAATTTAATAGTTTAATAATTTTCATATTTATGAATTCATGTTTGCATTATAGTAGTTTCAAAAAGCATTTAGGGACCAATGATTAAAATTGACATATATATATGATCAAATGAATGTTACAATTTTAGTTGCAAATAGATCAATAGTTAAATTATAAAATTTTACAAATTAGAGATTCAATTTTAAAAACATAGTGATCATAATGGTTTCATCAAAGTTAAAGGCATTATATGATTTTCCATGATGATTTTCATATTATCTTCATTCAAAATCCAATTGCAACTGTGAAAATTGGCATTATAATGTTGGTGATATAAATGAAGTTTGGTTTATATTTAAACCTAAATTATCATAATTAAATAATCCTAAAAAGATTATAATTTTAATATTAAATGCTAATTTATGCTAAATGGTCCCGATTTTTAATCTAAATGTTATCTATCCTAAGTATTTAATTTGATATGTTGGATTTATTCAAAGACTCTAAATGACCATGGGATGATTTCAAAGGTTTTGAAATGGTTGTTTGATTTCAAGGGTTAACATGAATTAATCTTAAGTATTTCAAGGCATAAAGGTTTTATGAGTTGGAAAGTAAATTGGTAGTCCATTTTATAAACTTCATGGGATTTTTGGCTGGCAAGGTGAGTTAATATGAAGGACAATCGATGCTTCAAGATCATGGTCAGATTTTTGGTGGCAAGAAAGTTTTAATGTGAGGTGTACATGCCTCAATTATCATAAAATGGTAAGGATTTAGTATGAAATTTAGTTATTTATAAATTTGATGGATTGGTTAATTAGGTTGACAAAATGCTAAAAAATTAATATTAGTTTGTTGGGCCAATAAGAGTAGTACACGAGTGTAAGGTGGTTATGATTGAGAATTTACATTACAAATATATATTTTTCATTTTTTTAGTCATTCTTGAAGCTTATTTATGGAAGAGAAACTCTATCAATTTGGATTTTGAGTGGATTTTGATTTATTTTGGGTTGTAGAGAAGGATTGTGAGTAGAATAAGCAATTCTAGGTATGCCATAAATTATTTTTCAATGAGTTTTAGAAATTACTTTGTTGATATTTTGAATAAGTTTTATATTGCATGAAAGGAAAATTGTTTTGATCTACATGTTAATAAGATTTGAGGAGGTGATTGGTTTAAACCTATGCATAAATATTTTGAAGAGTAAATGATACTATAATCTAGAATATCACTTTCATGCATGAATATTAGTGAAGACTAGTTCTAGTTTTAGATGTATTCTTGGTCATCAATGATATTAAGAGTTATTTGGGTTTGAAGCTAGGTATTTGAGAATATATGAGATTTTTGTTTATTTTGTGTTCAATTTTTGGTATTCAATAAGTTATAAATTGTTTTGTGTGCTTTATGTCATGAATATATTTGGAAGGGTTTGGATAAAGATGAGGTCCATCACAAATTTTTTGATAATGATATTTTGTTCAAACATGAAAATATAATTTTTAGTTGTAGTTTTTCTATGGTTTCATTTATTCATGGTTAAGGAAAATTTTGCATGGTTAAGTTTTGGAAATATAGAGTATTGAACTCAAAAATAATAGAAGTTTTGTCTGGGTTCATGTATTAATTTTCAAGGTTTTGTAAAGGTTAAAATATTTTAGAAATATTTTGTATTTTTTTCAAGCATCATAAATAAATGAATAAGAAATAAATAGTTATTTCTAGGTTTCATAGAAGATATATTTTATGCAAGATTGTGTTTCAAACTTCCATTGAAATTGGATGTTAAAAAATATGGGGTTTACAGTTGAGAAATATTTGTCATAAATAGGACTTTTTTAGAAGTATTTATTTCAATTATTTGAATTGGTTTAATTCATATTATGAGATCATATTCACATAGTATGGCAGAATTTGTCAAACAAAATTTTAAAGAATATAATTTTATGGTTTATTCATGATATTAGTGAATGGGAGATAAATAATCAATTTTCATTTGATTTTGAAAATTAATTGAATTTATTTATTTTGTAAAAAAAAATCAAAATGATCACCTACATAAATTTTCATGGTGTTAAATTTGATGGCCAAATGAACATCATCATAAACTAGAAATTATGAAGTTTGACGATCATTTGAATGTCAAATTTAAGTTGGCTAGAAAATACATTAATTTATTGTTTTTAGAAAATTAAAAGTTGTTTTATGGATAATTTTGGTTCATTTTTTTTGTTATAATCAAAATAATTTTACTATCAAAACATTTTACAAAATAATTTGTTTTTGAAAGCATGGTATTGTACATAGAATAAAGAGCAGTGAAGTAAGTTTTTCGAGATTTGGTATATTGTTTGACAGTAGATTGATTACACACACACACACACACGCACACACACACACATCATTGAGTAAATTAAAATTCAAAATGAAATTAATGTAAAGATGAATTTCATTTAATATGATATGTTACTTGATTATTTATTGATTGATTGATATTATAAATATTCTTAGTTGACTACAAGAGGTCCCCATCCATTAGGAATACCTAGTCTAAATTCAAATATTTGATCTCTTAAGACTTTTTAAAGTATTAAATAATTTTTAATTTATAACCGTCAAATTAATTAACTTTTAAAGTCAGTTAATAAAGTTAACTAATAACTAACTAAAGTTAGTTATAACTTTTTTTAACCAACTTTGGAGGTTTAAAAGGAGATCAAGGATTCATTTAAGAAATAGAAACAACATAAGTGTTGAAGACTTATACACTATCAATTCAATTATTTATCTATTTTTTATGCAATTTCTTTGAGATAGCATGACTTTTACAGATAGACCATTGGTACTTTCTCTGATGGTTGAGTATACTACTTAGACAATGTAGGTATATCTAATTTTATATTGTCATTTATAACTGATTATCTGAAGATTGTCAAGTTTAATATCTTTAGATGATTACAAAATGTAATTTTATGTATAAAATTTGAGTATTTAACTCAAATAATGATTAAAATATCATTTTTTGTGATAGATTATTGATCTAATTGATTGTAAAAGATATTTTTGAAGATATTTTGTATGAAAGATTTTGATTTCTTAGATAAAATTGATCATATTTGATAAGATGGATTTTATTTATTAATACTCACAAATTTTCTATTCTATAATGTATTTTATTTATTTCAATTTGATTTCAAGTTTAGTTTTCATTAACATTAGTTTACTTTCTTCGATAGTTTCTGTTTATTTTTTATTTCTTTCTTTATGTTAGTATTAGTTTAATGTTCATTTTATTTTAGATTAGATTGCTTATTTTTAGTTTCCTAGTTAGTTGTTGTTGTTTGTCATTATCTCTTTACATTTGTTAGATTATGTTTTCTAAGTTATTGAAGATTTTTTTATAAATTGGTTTATTATCTTGTCTTCAATTGATCTTTTATGCTTCTTGTTTATTTTCTTTGATGATCATTTATGAGCATGGGCATAAGATATAGCTTTCAACATCTAAATTTTTTGTCCTTCAAGAGATTGTCTAATTCATAGACTTTATTTAGTTGGATAGGTCAGATGGCAATTTATATTAGATATGATATTGAATTATATAATATTGAAGGAATGATTAACTTCTTGGATCAAAACATTGTTTATGCGTAACTCTTTTTGACATAGTTGATTTTCATGTTGTGTTTGATCAACTTATTAAATGTTTGTAAGATTAATTTAGACTTATTATTGAACATAATAATCCCAAAAACTTTAAAAGAACCTTTTGCACACTTTAAGATTGATTTTCAACCATAGGTCTCTTATGATTAAACTGGTATGATTCAATCTTGACCTTCGCAATAGGTGAATGGTTTGATTCATTGATGTGACATTTTTCACCCTCAACATATTATTCATAGTAAAATAATACCTTTGAAATTATATCTCACCTTTGATTTCACTAATAACATTTATAATATGAAGTGGTAATCCTAGACATGAAAGCGACACTTGACATAGGTATTCAATATTTTCACACTTTAGGTGACTCCAAACTTATCTGCCATTAGTTTAACAATGAATACCAATGTAAAAATGAAAATCTTATCAATTATCATCAAATGGATACCACCCTAACCAAATAATTTACCTCTTTTACAATTGAGCCCATTCTAAGACATCATAACTCTATCACTGACTCTCTTACTTCTTCAACATCCTTATTTCATCTACATCAAGTACTTAATGATTCCTAATTTCTTATTAAAATAGAAATTCCTCATCTTCTATCCAACCACAACATTCACTTTCTATCACATTGAGGCTGTCACTATTTGACAGAGCCCATGGTATAAAAACATTATCTAATTCTTTGAACATCAAACTTATCCTCTAAACATAGATTCTCACAAAAATACTAGAATTTAAAAACAATCTTTTAAATGTATTTTGATATAATACCCTTTATTATCATAATGTATAAGGTACTATTCTCTATTATCTAATAAAATAAGAGGTCCCTCCTCTCCATGAACAAGCACATGAGGGTATTTATGGTGGTTACTATAGTAGATATGATACAACATGCAAATGCTTACATATGAGACACTTTTGACCTGCTTTAGAAAAAGATGCTATCAATTTTGCTAAAAAGTGTAGTCCTTGCCAATTTCATGATGATCTAATTGATTAACCATCAGGTGAGATCTATACTATGTAATCTCCTTAGCCATTTTCCATGTGGAAATTATATCTCATCAAAAAATTACCTCATTCATAAAATTATCATGTTTTTATCATCACTGTTACTAAATATTTTACCAAATGGGTAGAATCCATGCCTCTTGTCAATATCATGAAAACCACAATTTGAAAAATTATCCTTAACCAAATCATTTTTCATTTTGGATTTCCCAAAACTATAATTTTTGATAATTTTATTAATTTCAAGAATAAGGATGTGAAGAAGTTATGTATTAAATTTAAAATACCCCACAAATTCTCCACACCTTACCATCCACAATGAAATGGACAAGCTAAGGCTACTAATAAAATTTTTAATAAAATCATCCAAAATACCATCTAATAACTTACACATATTTTAATCTTTATTTATATCCTACACTTTGGGCCTACCATACTAGCATTCATACTACCACTAGGAAAACACCGATCTCACTATTCTATGATTTTGAGTTTGTCTTATCATTAGAAGTTGATATTCAATCCTTATGTATATCTCTTCATGGTATCATTCCTAATGAATAGTTATATGAATCTTGCCTTCATGTTCTCAATCTTCTTGATAAACACCATCTAACCACTCTTTAACATAACTACCAATACAAGGCTCGTATCACCAAGCAACATAATAAAAAGGTTAAAGTTCACACTTTTCATGTTGGTGATGTAGTCCTTAAATAAGACTATACCCATGATAAAGAAGTAAAATACACCTTAAAATGGTGGGGCCCCTATTTAGTGAAATAATTCTTGGTCTTAGCACTTATTACCTCAAAACTAATGAAGGTCATATTTTTAAAGAGCCCACTAATGCATACTTTTTGAAGAAATATTTTGCTCAAATATTTCCCTTTTTATCATCTTTATATATGTTATCCTACTAACACTTCTTGTAAGATTGATACATAGATCTCACCCTCTACAGTAGTCTAATTTTACATAAACCTTAGTTCCTTCCCTTGGTCCTTTGGTTTCTTTCTCTCATGATTTGCATTTTAATATTGTGGATAGGATCCAATTTTCCTCATGAATTTGTTTCACCTTCATATATTGATTTTTCATATCAATTTTTTTATTTTATAATGCTTTTTACACCATCTTGGGTTTATCTTTTGTGAGTTGTAGTGTAAAACCATGGATATGACCAAGCCTTTCTCATAAATACCATTTTTATCATTTTTCACATACTTTTTTCACCCTCTAGGGTTTCTCTTTTATGAGTTATAGTGTATGACCATGGATAGGACCAAACCCTTCTCACAAATACCATTTTTGGTTTTGTTACACCAACATGGGTTTATCTTGTATGAGTTACAGTTTAAGACCATGGATAAGACCAAGCCTCCTGATTAAATTAACATTTTATTTTAAAACCATCTTTACCAAACTAGGTATTCATTTTTTATAATGTTAAGAAATAGTTACAAGTTTGTGATCCCATATTCTCAATTTTAGTTTTTATTTATTTTGTAGATAAACTTGCACAACAAACTATGTTAGCATGTTTCCCTACATTTTCATCCATTCTTATGATAAGGAATCATACTTACCTATCATTGTATCCCTTCTCATTTTGTCACATTTTTATGATTTGAAGTAATTTAGATTATTTCATGTTTATTACTCTTTATTTCTTTTCCTTCTTTCCACTTTAGATTAAATAAGGTCGAAGTCAAGATAGTACTTGTATTTCACATGAATTAACAAGACTCTTAGACACCATGATCTCTAAAAGTCCAGGTTTTAAAATAATAGTCATTTTTAGCACTCATGTTTGGTTCAATAAATCCATATGGAGGAGGAATAGAAAAATACATCAAACATTAAAAGCCAAATAATTTAAAATAAAAGGTAGTGATCAAAAGGTAACATATAAATTCAAAGTAAAAATCACACCAAAAAACATGATTTATAATACACCTCTTATCTCCAATCAAATCCCAAACTCCATAGTTGGTCTTATAATATATCCGATGTCCATTAGGGTGTGGTAGGCCAGTAGATTGGGATAGGAGAATTCAAAAAAATCTATAATATTACCTACTTTATCATGTAATTACCCAATCTTCAAAGTAGACCAATGAATCTATAAGGGGTCCTGAGGAATAGTGAACATGTTGTGGGAAGGTAGGTCCATTTTACTTTTCATACTTATAGCCTTTATGGGATGATATTCATACTTTATTTGATGACCCAATATTTGTGTGATTAGAAGAAGTTATTTAGGGTCCTTAATGTTTAAAGTCCTCTTATTTTGACAAACCTATTCTACGTGTTTTGACTTTGATAAAGAGTTTATCCACTTCACTTTTTCCTTCATTTCCCCCACAACCCATTCATTTACCCCCTTGACAGGCAAGTTTGATTATAACTTTATTTTCCCACTTCTATATTCATTTTCCTTCATATCTTAAAAACATGCTAGCACTACTTTGTTTCAATTTTATCTATCCTTAAAAAAAATAGTGTGCTTGAGTGACTATGGATTATCTTCTTTATACCATTGCTTTACATTTCTAGAATTGCCTTGGTTTTATTTGAAAAAAAATCATTGTACCTCTATTTTTTGGATAACTACATCTATCTCTATATTTTTGTTGTACTTTCTTTTTTTATAAAATTACATTTGTTTCTATTTTTAGTACTTTTTCTATTGTTAAGTGAGGTTGGATTGTTACTTCTCACTCACCAATGTTATTTTCCTTTTTATGCACTTTTTATATTGATAATTGAGTAAGGATTGTTATTGCTCACTCATCAATGTTATTTTATCATTATTTGCCCATATTTGTTTAAGGATTATTATTTCTTTCACATTGATGTTTGATTATTATTTTTACTTGTATCCTTAGTTTTACTTGGTTTGTTTACCTTTCTTACTTAAGTTTTGCTTATTTAAGTTTTTTGGTTATTTATTAGCCTTAGATTTAGGTTACCTAATTTACTCTAAATTTTGACTTGGTCATTTGGTCCTATTGTAGAAAAAAATTGCACTCTTATGGGAGATTTTTTTAGGCTCTCTCACTCCCAAATACAATATTGGAGCAACCTCAAGATGTGGGTATCCTATAGTGAAGTTGAACCTCTAGAGAAGGCCGACTTCCTCTTGGTAAATCACTTAAACTAATGTTTCTACTTGGAAAAGAGGTAGAGAGGGGGTATAGGGTAACTAAGAGAGATAAATTGGTGATACACCAAATTTATTGACACTCACATAAACATGAAATAAATACTAACTTAATATAAGATATTTTTTTCTCACACAACCTCATGAACTGGTTAATTTGCATAAGTGTTTCATAAACTAGGCTCACCAAACAATACATGAAGCAAAGAGGAATTTTGAAATCCACATCAAGCACATATTACTGGTATAAATATCTCAAGTTTAGACATACAACTATCTTGGAAACACCTAAAAATAGGCAATAAAGAAGGACAATGGATATGGAAGAACACTTCTTCACAAGGCCATCATGCACAAGCTTGTTAAGCACAATTTAGAGGTAAGAGGTAGGTAAAAATTGATCTTTATTGCTTCAAGAGGTATTTCTTACAAATTTTGATAAGGTTTACTATTTTAAAAATGAGGATATATTTTTAGGCTCAAAAGCCTCTATATATAGTAGAAAGGAATGAGAGAAGAGGGGGCTTGCATGAGAAAATAGAGAGAGGGGTCATAAATGGTTACAATCACCACTATGTCCTCACAACTTGACCATAAGATGAGTTGTCCAATATCACCACAAATATCCTTGAGCCCCTCATGCATTCAAGTTTCCCTTGATTGGAGCTGAGAGAGCCATGTCATGGGTAGCTGTATGTTCCCACAAAGTGTAAATGATTTGATCTTTTACATTTAAAATTTGGCATGCTTCTTCACTTTTTATGTCTACCACTCTACCTAGATGTAGCTATTTTTAGTTTAGCCACTTTACATGTTTTGAATATGATTTATAGACCACATCATCAAAGTTGAAAGGATAAATCCTCATCCTTTTATGTTGATTGGCTATCAAAATCCCACTAGGATCCTTTTAAAAACTTGGCCTTTTCTCATCTATTAATCTCCTTGCTAGATCTTGATAAGTGTCAAGCTCATGGAAATATTGATGAATATTTTTTTGAAAACTTGACCAAAGGCAATGGTTACTTGTAGAAGATCAAACTTGATGTTTGTGGGCCCATCATTAATTCTTTAGGACTTTTGTTTTTAGCCATTTCTTTGGACTATTTACTCATGGACAAATCTCCTGAAAGAATTAACCTTTTTCTTTGGCCTTGAACAATTTTATTTGAAAATGGACCTTTAGAAGAATTTATAAAGTGCCATATTTTTCACTTGAAATTCCCTTTTTGAAAGGAAAGTACCCTTTGGATTTCTTTAAAATGACCCCTTTTCTTAAGAAGTACCCTTCAAAGTTTTTATAATGAACCTTTAAAATTTTTACAAAGAACCTTTCAACTTTTTTGAAGGTCTTTTTAAAACCTTGAAAATGTCTTTTTCAAAAGAAAATTACCTTTGTAATCTTGGAAATAACCCTTCAAACTTTGAATAGGACCATTAAAGAGTTACCCTTGGAGAAAACTATCGAGGACAATTTTCTAGAAAGAAAAGGTCTTTATCTTTTGCTTCATAAATTTTATCTGAAAGAAATATCCCTTTGGAAACCTTATCTCAGATAACTTGTTTGAAAGTATTCAACACTTAGCTAAAAATGGTCCCAAAAGAAAGGAAACACTTAGTCCCTAAAAATTCTAAAATAATGAACAAGTAAAGACTTAGCTGAATAAAATATTTTGCACTTAGCTTATGGCTTGTAGGCTTATCCTTGAACACTACTACTAGGTCCTTAGAAAACCTTGATTGGATCCTCTCTCAATCCTTTGATCCACTGCTTCATCAAACCATGCAAGAGCTTTAGTATGTGGGCTAAAAATGGCTAACATTTCTAGTGACTCACAGGAAAACATGCCCACTATGCTTGAGAAACTAGCTCATTTGCCTCATCCGATCCATTGGGTATGGAGTTACTACTTTATTTGACAAGGATGACTCTATCTAGAAAATCCCCTTGAAGTAATAAGGACAAAAATAAAAAAACAAATAATGTGCCCAAGGCACTTAGGGAAGGGAAACACACAACTAAAAAGATATAAACAAGGCACTTAGGAGAAAACATGAAAAACTATATAAAAAGTATAATATATATAATGGATGAAAACTCTTGTAATATAAAGGTGTTAGATTAATCCCATGTATTGGGATGGGTAGTACCTCTCTATCTAGTTGGGCTAGCTGAAAAGCATTATATTATTTGTATTCATATATCAAATAAGGACCACTCCACAAGCTATCAAATTTAGTATGGTTGGTTGGCTTGGCCTCATTTGAATCCCACTTGAGGACTAGATCCCCTTTATTGAAGTCTCTTATTATGGATCTCTTATCAAAGGATTTCTTGACTTGAGCTTGATGTGATTCTAGTGTTTTCATTGCAAGGTCTTTTATTTCTTCAAGCTCCGTGAGTTCTATAAGTCTCACATGCATAGGCTCAACTTCCATCAACTCCATCTAATGGGCTAGCTATAATGTAGGTAGCTCAAGAGAAGTAGGAAACTTTTCCTCCCTTTCATATACTAATACATATGGATAATTGTCAATGGTAGCTTTATGAGTCACCTTAGTAGCTCACAAGGTTGTCTTTAGTTAAGTGTGTCATGTCCTTTGATTCTCTTCCATAGATATCCTGATGATTCTTATAAAAAAATTATTTGTGGACTCAGCCAATAGATTTTCTTGAGGATAATAGTTAGAAGAGGTGCTAAGGTATATGCCCATCTTGAGATCCCATTCACTCATTTTTATATTGAGGAATGTTATTGCATTATCAGAGATGATAGTGGATGAAACACCAAACTTGGTCATAATGTTGTCATAAAAGTCTAGGACTACAAATTCATTAGCTTCTTTCAACACAATGGCTTCCACCCACTTGGTGAATTAGTTGGTTATAGTAATCACCCATTTATGTCATACACTTGATGGAGGGTTTATCATTCCTATGAAATCTAGCCCCCATTGCATGAAGGGTTACTCTACTTGAATTAGGTTGAGAGGAAGGGATGCTAATATTTGCTTACCCATAAAGAAATCACACTTTTGACACTTTATTACCTATGCATATACATATTTGAAGAGGATGGGATAGTTATAACCAGCCCTCATTATCTTTTTTGTTGTGGTTCTAGGTCCATCAAGTCCATCATGGAATTACTCCAAAAGCTTAGTCATTTGGTCATTATCTATGCACCTTAGGAGTACTCCATTGAGGTATTTTATGAATAAAATTCCATCAACCAATGCATAAGGTATGGATTATAGTCTAAAATATCTCTTTTTTCCCCCTGTCCATACCCTGAGGGTACTCATTTGTTATCAAGAAATGTGTCATATCCTAGAGCCAACTAGTGTGAGGTGGAGGTGCATCTATTTGTGGGTTATATTGTGCTACCAAGATAACCTCTTTATCTTCATGAAGGTCATCAACCATATGCTCACACAAGCCTTTACATCTGACTAGCTTAGTTACCTTGATCTCCACATCATACTACATAACCTTGGTAATCTAACTAGCTCTCTTTTTGTCCAAGTCTTTGTTAAGAAGGAAGTCTCTCACTCTAGGATGAGACACCATAAGATATATTTTACTATTGGAGAGCATTATCCTAAAAAATTTAAGGCTTATTACTACTTCAAGGACTTTATTTTCTACAAAATTATACCTCACTTCATACCCCTCAAGCCCATGACTGAAAATGCTATTGTTTACTCAAGTCCTTCACCATTATTTTTCATCAGCATAGCTGATATATTATCAATATTGGAAAAAGAATAAAATATGAAATTCCTTGAGAAATCAAGATTCATGAGTGTAGGTGCTTGTCTAATGGCTTGTTTGATAGCCTCAAATCTTGATTTACCTTCATTTGACCAAGTGAACACTTGATTCTTCTTCAACATAGCAGTGATAGGCTTGACCAAGTTTGCAAAGCCAGGTATAAACCTTCTCAAAAAAATTATTTTCCCAAGGAAACTTTAGAGTCCCTTCTTATGCTTGGGTAAGGATAAGGCCAAGATGGTACTTATTCTATCAGGATCAATAGTTAATTCTTATTTTGAGACAATATGACACAAGAGTTTTCCCTCATGGACATCAAACACACATTTTTTGGGATTCAAAGAGATCCCATACTCTCTAAATTTCACAAATATTAACCTCAGGTGGTCTATGTGTTCATTGGCATCCTTAGAGAAAATTGTGATGTCATCCAAGTAGACCATCACCATTTGATTTAGCAATCCTTGGAAGGCCATGTCCATTGATCTTTGAAAAGTGGCCCCAACATTTGATAGGCCAAAAGGCATCTTTTGATAAGCATATGTGCCCTATATGGTGGTGAAGGTAGTCTTGTATTGATCCTCTTTCTTTACTAATACTTGGTTGTAACCTAGATATCCATCCAAAAGAGAAAAATGTTCTAAACTTGCAAATTTTTGAAGAAGCTTTTCCATAGATAGTAGAGGATAATGGTCCGTCAAGGAGACCCTATTCAGATCTCTAAATTCAACACATAGCCTAATCTCCCCACTCTTTTTCCTTATAGGTACTAAATTGGCTACCCACAATGAGTGCTTGATGGGAAAGATGATCTTGGATTCAATTAACTTCGTCAGTTATCTCCTCATAAGCTCTTTTATTTTGGGGTTAACGGGCCTTTATTTTTACCTCATAGGCTTAGTATTAGCCTCTAGTTCTATAATATGTTGGGCTAACTTTGGATCAAAACCTTTTAGGTCACTATATTCCCAATCAAAGATGTCTAAATAGTCCTTACAAAGTTCAATGAAAGCATGCCTTTTTACCTCATTACTTACCTTCCCAAGCTTGAAGAGCTTGTACTTGAAAATAAGGAATCTTTCATAGTTCTCCTCATTAGTTGACATCACTACCTTATCTTTCCTCATATGGTCTCCCTCATTAAAAACACTTTCAAGAGTAACCAACCCTTTAGGAATCCTATTAGATTTTATTTGAACAATGTGATCATCATACTAGTGTTAAAATTTGCCTTGGTTGGTGGAGGAGAAATCTACTTCTTGCTATAAGAAATAAGCAATTTGTTTGTCATTTTCAAATATCTACCAGTGGGCTTCATTATCTAGTACTGATGGCCTCACCATCACCTTCACATATGGTTGAACCTTGGCCTCTTTTAGCTTACTTGGAATATCAAATTGGGCTCTAATAGTTGCCAACCTGTTAGCATGATGGTTCTAGTTTCTTAGCATAGATTATATATTAAGGGCTTCAAAATATTCAATTAGGTCCCACACTCTATTTTTTTAAGACCTCATCAAAGGATTCTTCATAATGTTCAGGCCCCTAACTTGGTTCACTATAAGCTCATTGTCTCCATATGCTTTCAACCACTTGATTCCCCTCTTATTGGCCCATTAGAGGCCATGGATTAGGCCTTCATAATCTACTACATTAGAGGAGCAACTGAAATGGAGCCTATAAGAAGAGAAATACTTATCATCTGAAGGGGAAACTAGCATTTCCCTTACACCTACTCCATTTTTTCTCTTTGTACCATCAAACAACAACTTTTGTATAACATTGAGGTATTCTTTAGGTCTAATGAGGGAAGGCATGACTTTATTTTCTTCATGTAGTAAATAGACACCCATGTCTCTTTATTTAACACCTTCCAAAGGGTTAAGAAATTGATTATCCCCCCATAGCTCATCCAAGAACAAGTCTAGAATCTCCTCAAGATAAGTATTTAGTTCTTGACCAATTATAAATTCATCCTCATCAAGGATAGTATAATTGAGGTTTATGTTATCTATATGATGGGGTTCAATGTGAAATTGTGCCATGGGCTCAGCCTTGATTGATACCTTAGTCCCATACCTTGTTCTAAATTCCATGTAGGACCAACCTGTTGCTACATAACCCTTAATTTTTATTGTAAAATATCTAAATAGGCATAACATAAATCAAGGAGTTATATCAAAGATCAACACATCCTAATCCATCAAAACATTAAGATAAACATGCATGGTCAAATGCAATTCCTTGATGATACCAGATGGATTTGTTGAAAAACTATCAAGCTACAAAACTCCCTTAGTATGTGGCTCATATTTGAGGTTTAACTGATCAGCTATAGTCTTTAGCATTACTAAAGTGCTAGCTCCACTATCTACCAAGCAATTATGCACCAAGGAATCACTAATGTTTAATGAAATGTAAAACAGAGGAGGTTTGACTATCTTACTTGATCCTTTTCCCATAAGACTTTAGGTTGCATTAGTGAGGACCGTAGTTTCTTTGCTTGGTTGTCTACCTATAGTTATTGTAACACCTATCTTGGACAAACCTTCTTGAAGGATATCTACCTAATCAAGCATGGAAAGCATGTCCCATATTGGCACACTCACATTGGACCTTTTCATTTATTCAACAATGTTTATTGATGGACCACCAACCTTCACCTGAGCTTTGGGAGCCACTATTGTTGTTTGTTGAATTTGTCAGTCTTTTGGATCAAAACCTTTCTCTTGATTCTAATTCTTAAGAGGTGTTGGGACATTTGGAGTGATAACAAGCTTGTTAGTCTTAGATAATAAAGGATTAATGATATGAGGTTATTTTATCACCTCTTGATTACCATCTATATTCTTTTTTTAACCTTGTATTAGTTGCCACTAGAATGTATGCCTGGCTAGAACTAGCCTATTGACTGAGTGCATAACACTCTTCTTACTCACTAATGACCATTATAGCATCCAGTTGGTTTGATACCTAATTAGATCCTTGGTCCTATGAATACTATATTGATTTTTTCATCATGGGGATCTCTATGTTTTGAATAATTAGAGCTTGATTGTATCCATAAGTAATAACTTGCTACCATTGGTCATTGAATGCCTAGTTAAAACCATTAGTTGGGATAATGGATTGCTCAAAATATTGATTCCAAGGTATGGTCCCTTCATCCTCTTGGGACATATATTTTTGAATAAGAACCAAGGAATTGGAAGAGCGTACGACATTTGGATTATAGCTACTTTATCTAGCATAGTTAGGTTATTCTTGCCCTTGTTCAGGATTCTAGTTTTGGAAATTTCCCTTGAAGGGTGGTCTCTTCCCTTGATAAGATTGTTTTTGAGGCTGATATGGAGCTTGATAAGGTTTATTGAACTAATTTTTTTCCTTTTAACATTTACCACATCATTTCCCAAGGATTGGATCATGATCTTAAGTTCTAGGTAGCTTTTCTACTCTTGGGAATCACTTGATCTGCTAGTGGATGCCTTTTCTTGTTTAGTTGAAGGTATAACATCAATTGGGGTAATAACCATAAGTGGTGGTCTAATCTTATGGAAAAGAGGCATTGGGGGTCTAGAAGAAACTTTCCATCTTGAACTAGGTATTTTTTTTCTTTAATAGACACCTCATAAGCATATGGCAATATGTCCCCTACCATGGATTGGACCACTAGAGCTATATCACTATTTAGATCCTTTAAGTAGTATAGGAATGAAAAGTTAGGGGATTGTCTCATAGAATCTGAAATTATATCCCAAGATTTTTGAAATCTTGTGTTGAAGTCTTACATAATTTCAATGGGGGCTCTCTTGATTGTGGTAATCTATTCTGCTAGTGACAAATGGTCACTCTTGTCTACAAATATTTTACACAAGGCCTCTCCTAGCTGATTCTATGATTTAATAGAATTAGGATCTAAGCCTTTATACCAATATAAATCTTTTCCCTTAAGGGATACAGCTAATATTTTGATAGCTATATTTTCTACAATGACATTATGGATATTGCAAAAATTGGATGTCATTGATGTGTTTAGTAGGGGTTGTGGCTTGGTCTCCTATAAAATATGGGATGCTTTGGAGAGCTGATACTAGTATGGGATCATATTATGGTAGATTCAAAGGACTTTGGCCACTAAATCCTATAAAAGCTCTTTGGGGGATCATGATAACAAAAGGGGCTAACAAAGATCTTCTTGCATAGGTATACCTTATGACTGGTTTATAAAAATGGTTTCCTACATATGGGTGAGTATATCTTAACCTTAACCTTTGGTTGAACTTAAGGGGAGTTCAACAAGCTCAAAAGGAATACCTCTAGAAGATAATCTTGTAGTCACCTTTAACATGAAATATAGTTATTATTTTTCCACTAGATTGTTGAGTGTTCTTCGGAGTCACTAGCTACTGAAATATGAAAGATATAGCCACTACACATTGATCAAACCAATATCAAACTTGACCAATCTTCCTTGAAATTAGTCCCACCAAGCATGCCAAAAACCATTGTAGCTAGAAATTGCACCCTTATGGGAGATTTTTTTAGGCTATCTCACTGCTAGCTATAATATTGGAGCAACCTCAATCTATGGGTATCTTATAGTGAGGTTGAACCTATAGAGAAGGCTTGCTTCCTCTTGGTAGATCACCTAAACTAATGTTTCTACTTGGAAAAGAGGTAAAAAGGGGGTATAGGGTAACTAAGAGAGCTAAATGGGTGATAAAAAAAATTGATTGACACTTGCATAAGCATGAAATAAACACTATTTAAGCATAATATAATTCTTTCTCACACAACCTCATGAACTAGTTAATTTGCATAAGTGTTTCATAAACTAGGCTCACCAAACAATATATGAAGCAAAGAGAAATTTCAAAATCCACACTAAGTGTCCATTAATGATGGAAAGAGCTCAAGTTCAGACCTGAAACTAACTTGAAAACACCTAAAAATAGGCAATAAATAAGGACAATAGACATGGAAGAACACTTCTTCATAAGGCCATCATGCACAAGCTTACTAAGCACAATTTAGAGGCAAGAGATAGGTAAAAATTTATATTTATTGCTTTAAAAGGTATTTCTTATAAATTTTGATAGGGTTTCTCCTTGTAAAAATGAGGATATATTTTTAGGCTCAAAATCCTCTATATATAGCAAAAAGGAATTAGAGAAGAGGGGGATTATGTGAGAAAATAGAGAGAGGGGTCATAAATGGCTATAACCACCAGTATGTCCTTGCAATTACCTTAACCATGAGATGAGACATCCAAGATCACCACAAATATCCTCAATCCCTTTGTACATTCAAGTCTCACTTGATTGGATCTGAGAGAGACATGTCGTGGGTAGCTACATGTTCTCACCAAGTGTAAATGATTTGATGTTTTGCATTTAAAACTTGGTATGCTTCTTCACTTTGCATGTTCGTTGCTCCACTTGGATGCATCTATTCTTAATTTGACCACTTTACATGTTTTGACTATGAACTATAGACCATGTCATCAAATTTCAAAGGATAAATCCTCATCCTTTTCTGCTAATTGGCTATCAAAATCCCATTAGGATCCTTTCAAAAAGTTGGCCTTTTCTCATTTGTTGATCTCCTTGCTAGATCTTGATAAGTTTCAAGCTCATGGAAATATTGATGAATTTTTTTTTGAAAACTTGACCAAAGGAAATATCAACTTGCATGGGATCAAACTTGATGTTTGTATGTCCATCATTAATTCCTTTGGATTTTTGTTTTTGGCCATTTCTTTGGACTATTTTCTCATGGATAAATCTCCCAAAATAATTAACCCTTTTCTTTGGCCTTGGACAATTTTATTTGAAAATGGACCTTTGGAAGAATTTATAAAGTGCCTTATTTTTCAATTGAAATGCCCTTTCTAAAATGAAGGTACCCTTTGGCCTTCTTTTAAATGACCCCTTTTCCTGATAAGTGCCCTTCAGAGTTTTTGTAATGAACCTTTTGGAATTTTGCAAAGAACCTTTTGGATTTTTTGAAATGGTCTTTCAGAAACCTTGAAAATATAATTTCTTAAAGGAAAGTACCTTTCAAAATCTTGGAAAGAACCCTTAAAATTTTGAAGATGACCATTAAAGATTTACCCTTCAAGAAAATTATCTAGGATAATTTTCCTAAAAGAAAAGGTCTTTGTCTTTTGCTTCAGACATTTTGTCTGAAAGAAATATCCCTTTGGAAACCTTATCTCAGACAACTTGTCTGAAATAATTAAACACTTAGCTAAAAAGGGTCCCAAAATAAAGGAAACACTTAGTCCCTATAAATTTTGAAAGAATGAATAAGTAAAGACTTAGCTAAATAAAAGATTTTGCACTTAACTTCTAGCTTACAGGCTTATCCTTGAACACTGTTGTTAGGTCCTTAGAAAACCTTGCATGGATCCTCTCTCAAGACTTTGATCCATTGCTTCATCAAACCATGCAAGGGATTTAGTATGTGGTCCAAAAAATTCCAATAGGTCCTAACTTACCTTTTATCACCCTAGCTTACCAAATTTCCAAGTACATCATGCCTATATATTTCAATTATCTTCGCTTTCCTATGTTTGTTTATTTTTTATCTTTAGTTTTGTATCCTTGGGTTTTTATAAATAAGTCTCTACACCCTCCATGATAAAAAATACAAACACATTAGATAACCATTTAGTGATAAAGGGAAGTCAAGGTACACATATTACTTTTATTTTTAGTTATTTCATTTCATCCATTTACATTCAGTTATGTTATGCTTTAAAATATTGCAAATTATTTAGCTTCAACATTGTGTGTTGCTATGTTATTTTCTCTAAGCACCATCCCATGTTACACCTAAGTGGTACATGATGATATTTTAGTGGGTAATATGTATTCACATAATATTTTCAAAATTTATTAATTAATGATATTTTCTCTCTTGTAAAAACTCATTGAGTCTCAATTTCTCTAAGTGCACACCTTAAAGGGTGCACTGGGAAAGGGGTGGGAATGCCATTGGTGCTTATCAATATTTTTACCCCTTATACTACCACTTGAAATCAACACAAATCTCTCCTATACAATTCCCTAAGGTTTTCCTCCTCCCTTACACACTCCTCCAAGAAATTTTCTATATTAATCAACCCTTACTTTAGCTAAAAACCACTTTTGACATTTGTTGAACAATGTCATCCTTGGACAACCCTATACTAAAATTAATAATATCATGTTATGAGTCTAGGTCAGCCTTGGATAACCCAAAATGAGACCTAACTTACTTTTATTAATTAATGATAAAAGGTTGAATTGTGTCGATATTGTTAGCTAAACTTTCGTAAAGGTTTAGGGTTAGATTCATCTATATATACACATTATTTTCACCATTTATTAGAGAGAGAGAGAGATAGATTTAATTATTCATTTGTACTTCTTTACATTTTTATCTTCCACCATTCTACTTGAGGAGTTATTTGTTTAGGATTTACACTTAGAGAGAATAACTTTGTCTTGTGAAAGCTTGAGATTCACTAGGAGGTCCTTGGATATACTATAGTCCATTATCCATCCTTAGCTTCTTTAATAATACACAATAACCTCTTGTAAATCACCTTTGGCCAAGGGAGAGATTGAGTCTCAATAGGTTCATCTTCAAGGTAAGTATCTCTAACTTTACTCCTCTATTTTAGTAAATAGAAGTAGCATAAGTAATGGATTTTGAATGTATTTATCTCTCCATGCATTATGGTTATATCTATACATAGCTTAATTATAATTATTCTATACATGTTTACTTTCATGTTCATTACCCCCATTTTTTGCCACAATCTTTAGTGAGCAATAAGTTATATTTTACTTTACTTTGTATTTACTTTATGAATAATAGAAAGCATAAGACCTAAATAGGGTTATTGCATAGTGTTGGTTGAATAGAGGATTTGGATCCCTCTCTAGTAGTGTTATTATGGTATTATACCCCTTGGTTATTTTTAGTAGATCTACCTTGGTTATGATCCCAATTGTCTAAATATGCCAACAAGTGGAAGTGTAATTATGGTTTGTCTTCTCTGAGATAGGATTGATTTGTAGATCCACTACATTTCCCCTTGTATACAGATCTTAGTTGAAAGAATACCCTGTGTTATGGCCAAAACCACCCCTTAGACTAGGATATGTGTGTCCTATGGCACAAAATATTCCCCATATTTATTACTTTCATCAAGATTTTGCACACCTATTCGTTTAGTAGCATGCCCATTTTTTCTTAAAAATCATTTGCTAGGTAGTCCTAAAATGACTCTTAAAAATGGTAGAAGAGACCATGGTCTAAGTCAGATAGCAATTTTAACAAGATTTAATAGATGTTATTGATGATGTATGTCAAGATATTTCATATAACTTGTGAGTTGGTAACTATTTCATATCATTTATTTCACATAACCACATGATTGGATTTCATATTATTATTTTTATCTATTTGGTGCTTATTATACATATCTTACTTATATCATGATATTTATTTTTCAACACTTTATTTTTTATCATGTATTTTTTATTTATGTCATTTATATATCTTTTTAATCACCATTATTTTCCCTTTTGGATCTAAAGTATCACCTTTGAGTTTTATTTTTCAATATTTTTAGTTTCCCCCTCTTTTGGGATGAAATGTAGTCGACCTTAGTTTCCCTTATGGATCTTAGGAATCTAGCACCTTCAAGTTTATTTTTTCACTTTTTAATTTTTTACCATTTTTTAGTTAGCCTTAATTTCCTCATGATTATTTTGTATCTCTTTGCATTCCCCTTATTTGGGATGATTTATCTTATAAGTGCTTTTGGTAAACCATTTTTAGGGTACTATGGCTTCTCTAGTGACATGATTACCATATCTCATATGATTCCCTTCTATGGGTTTCCTTTCTAAATTTTGAATTACATTCTTATTTACTTTTAGATCCCTCTTTTTGCCTAGTCACTTTCAAAGTAATTTCTTTCCATTTTTGTGGTTAGTTACTAGCATACCTTCATTATATCACTTCTTCACATGGGTGCGTCTTCCATGATCCCCATATTTCCATTTTATTTCACTTGAGTCACACTAATTTTGGTTTTAATATTATATTCTTTTTATGGTGCAAGTTTAGGAGTCTTTAGGTACCATGTTCTTTAGGTTCTCCTTTTTAGTGGTCAAGTGTAAACTTGTTTGTGATAGTCATATTTATTACCCATGTTTGGTTTTTATGAATCTTTATAGAGGAGAAAAATATTAAAATATAAAAGAGTTAAAATCCTTCTCATAATAAAATGAAATTTTTAAAATTCAAAACAAATTTTAAAAATCCTATCATACCAAAAGATGTGAAATTTTTGACACATCTCCTATTATATTCGAAGATAAAACTCCATAGTTGGCCTCAAGATATATCCAATTTCCATTGGGAAGTAATAGGACAATAAATTAGGGAAAAGAAGGTCTCATTTTATCATTACATCATTCTACCTTCTAACATTATAGTGCCACCCACTTTCTCACATAACTACCCAATCTTCACAGTAGATCGATGGTTTTGTAAGGGGTCCTAAGGATTGGGGAACACATTGTGAGAAAGTAAGATAATTTTATTTCTCATACATATGTCATTCATGATATTATCTATCTATTTCACTTGTTATCCCAATCTTATGCTTGGTATATTGGGTTCTCTAGGTACTTGATGTTGAAATCTCTTAGCCTTGCCCACTTAGTTAGAGTGTTGTATCTCTAATAAATATTTATATATCACTTTTATGGTGCCTTTCATCCTTACATATCTATCACATATTTACCAATGTCCCCTTAATGGATATCACTTTTAACTAACCATAACCCTCTTCTTTACATCCCATTTGTATCATTTTTCTTTAGATTTGACTTTTAGATTCCATTTGTTGTGTCACTCAAGTTTTTAGTTTATGATTTTCATTTTAATACATTAGGGAATACAACCAAGCCTTCCTCACAAAATATTATCACTATAATATAACCAAGCATTTCTCACAAAAACCCATCATCATTCATATCCATACCATTTTTCTCATCATAGTTATATCTCTAAAAAGTTGTGATTTCTTACATTATGCTTTAGTACAGGCACTGATTTTGAATTTTCACTCATTGACATCATTGTCTCATTTTGATGCATGACTCTATTTTATTTGAGTTATTTTATTATCTTAATTTGAATTTAAGTTAAAATCACTATTTTCTTTATGTTCCATTATAATTAATTTTATTTATCTTACATTGGATGACATATTTTATACATTGTCACATATCCTTATTTTATTATCTTTCACATTTTCTTACATTTGATATCTTGTTTTCCAATTATTTTTCACATCTTATGATTAGATTTGTCTTAAATTTTGATGTGATTTATAACTTTTTATTTACAATGTTATATATATATATATATATATATATATATATATATATATATATATATATATATATATATATATATATATATATATATTTGTCTTAATATTTACATATTATTTACATTGGGTATGTTTAACATTATTTTTATTCATCTCATTTTTACATCTTTTGTTAGTGGATTTTTCTAAGTACTTACTTAATATATCATCCTTCTTAGTTTTTTTATATTTGACCATGTATTTTATCACTTTTTTGGAAAGGAATAAAACATACGTCACAACTTTCCATTGAGTGATAATTAAAAAAAATGATACTAGAAAAGAAATAACTCATACAAAAATTTCACACACATGTATTTTAAGAAAGAGCCAAAATGAGACTTATAATATATATGTCTCATTTTGGCTCTTTCTTAAAATATATATGTGTGAAATTTTTGTATGAGTTATTTCTTTTCTAGTATCATTTTTTTAATTATCATGCAATGGAAAAATGTGACTTATGTTTTATTCCTTTATATATATATATATATATATATATATATGAGTCTTAATTTTCTAAATAAATATATCTTGTTACATCAAACTACTCAAAAATACTTCTAAAAATAAAATGTAGGATTTAGGCTTGTGGATCACCTTCGGTGCAGTAGGAGAAAGGTATCACTCTCTCCATGGAATCTCATAATCAATAAAGACAAAAACTCACCCATAATGTTTGAGTCTGAGACTGCATACCCTAGACTTGTCCCTCTAAATGGGCCACCTAAGCCTAAAGATTAACCACTCACCCTAATATATCTATGTGTGTAGCTCTCTCTATGAATAATTCCTAACACGCTATCATTACATCTCCTCATGCCCATATCAGTGTAATCACCTAAGCTATAGTCTATTCGTGGTGTATGATCCCCTTAGTAGCTAATTAAATTAACCTAAACCATCTAGCATGTGTTCTAGATGAAGGTGCTACATGATCTATAATATTGCTAGTATGGTGTCTAAAATATCATGATGATTTATATCTACCAAATACATCAACCACACCTCCTTTATCTCTTAATTTACAAAAATAAAACAAAATTTGACATCAAATCTCACATATATATCTCAAAATATCTAAGCATATCTCTGACTAGTACCTAGCATGTATATCTCTACCTCTAATAAAATAAAAGTGATATCAAAAAGATTCCATACTTATACTCATTGCATCACCTCTATCACCTAACACATGTCCATGTCCACCACCAAAAAACCACAACCTATTGAAATGATTTCTATATCTAACCATGTATGGTCTAACTCACCTATGGGCCCACCTAGGGATCCACCTATGTTTGTAGAAAAAAAACTACCTTTTGCCTATGCCCTCTCTTTGTGTTTTTTACTACCATGATCGTCATCACCTATCCACTATATTTTGATTATATTTCACCACTAGGACTATAAATTTCACACCTCCCCCCACCCCTATGGATTTCTAGCATGCCTCACCTAATATGGTGGTACAATCAAAAGCACCATTGGGTGTGATAATCCAAACTATCAAGGTACATCATTGCATGGATATGTCATAACCCCCAAAGTATAGTGTCTCATGATTCAATTCTATCCCCTCACCTACATCATGATTAGCTAATATGACCAAGCATACATTATGCCTTATATGGTTTCCTTATTATTTGGTCCTTCCTGATAGTCTCTAGTGAAATCACATGGTGGATTTATATTACTATGTGGCCCCACACCCATATCCTCACTCAAGGGATATTATTATCCACCATATGAGATAACCCCATAGGTCTATACATATGGAACCTTTCATATATCTAGCTCACAAAAATAATAGAACCAATAGTCTGCTGACCTCAACTCAATACACCTTAAAAATTATGTACTAGTTAGACCCATATAACATCTACCATATTATATAATCTTCCCTACTTCAGTGTAAACCAACACATAAAAATAATGCACATATGCATTTCCCCATCAAACTTTTGACATAACATGTACACAACCGTAAGTCTAATAAAGGCTTTTTAGATACCTTGAATGCCTAATATGTACACCCAAAAAAGTTGTATGATGATTTTGTGCATATCATATTGATTTGATCTTGTATCTCATTGGGCTAGTGTTCTCCTCTCATATGTAGTTTATGGTTTTTCACATACCATAAGAGTTCTCATAATGGGCAAAGCTAATATGTCATGCACATCTTCCAAGGTAATTTCTAGATCTATCACATCCCCTCCACCTTAAACTAGAATGTTTCAATTGCCCTTCTCATTTCCTAAGAAACATGGTAATAAGATTCACACTTAGGGGCATACATCACATATCCATAATCCCATTAAATCCTAGAATCATAAATTAAGCCATGTCTATTTTCAATAGTCTCTCCAATACATCTGATATCTAACATGCATCTATGCTCTACAAAAATCGTATTTGTCTATGCAAAATATCAAATAATAAAACATAATCAAATTTTGATCTAAATTTTTTAAATAAAAAGAGTAATTAAAATAAAAATAGTCCATACATTCTACTATAACAACCATTTTACTATTATTATACTACACTATCCATACCCCATGGTACAAGCCATGGAAAATTTCCAACTACACAGGCCATACCCCATGAATCTAGTTATGGAATTTTTTTAGCTACACTAGACATACCCCAAAACATCGATCTTAGAAAATTTTCAACTACACCATACATATCTACAATATTATCCAACACATCATTATACTACATCATCCATACCCCATGATATTGGACATGGTTAGTTTTTCCTATTGTATTGGCCATGCATTTAACTACATTGGCCATGTTTAATTATCTTAGTGTATCATCCATACCCTATAGTATCAATCATTTTATCCATTTTGTATATCATTGTACATACCATATATTATTGACCAAAACCTTACTTAATTATATTATCCATATCCTATGGAATTGGCCATGAGTAGAATTCCACCCCTTACCAATTGTATTGGCCTAAAGGATATAGTTTCCCTAGGGTAATAATTTCTTTCCTTTACCCTATTTTTTAATTTTCATCAACTACCCACTACCCATCCTAATTTTATCTTCATTTTGACACTTGTTGGGTAAAATTATACTACATGGATTTGTGTTGGTGTCTATATTTCCTAATTTAGTACATTTTACTAAAAATGATAAAATTGAACATTAATTTCATCACCTACATCTAGGGCTCTGGTTTCAACTATGTTTTGACCTCTCACATGTCCACCTCCTCATATAAAATCCATAATCTCTCTAAGCATTTTTTTAGTCACACAGAACTCTAGTTTTCCAAAAATAAAAAATGGGAAAATGAAATATTTTTACCTATTTATATTAAAAACTTCAAATTTTAATTAATTTACTACAATATCCCATATTTTTATTAGATATTCATTTCCATATGTCCTTTTCATAATTTTAAAGAACACTTTGAATCATAGTAGATCGAGAATATTTAGGTGCTAATAAAAAATTTACAAATATTTAGATTTTCCCTTATTTTTCAAGTTTGAATTTCATTCTTCTTGATGGTCACCTTCTATCAACTTCAACACACATAACATCATCTAAAATTAGTAAGTTATGTGAAGGTACTTATTTTCATTTTATTTGCTTTCAGTTCTTTCAAAAAAAAATTAGTTATGTTCTTTTGTGTTGATATGTATCTATCCAAAAACACCATCCCACATTACACTATTGTGTCACATGATGATCTTTAGGTGGGGTATATGTATACACTAGATATTTTCAATTTTATCGCCTTACTGAACTTTTCTCTTGTAGGAGATTTTTATTGCATAAATATCCTTGAGTGTGTAGACACCAAAATCGTGTCTACTCATTGGTCGACCCTCCCCCTTTGGCCCCCTTAGTCCACTTCCTAACATTCCTAACACACACTTATTAATTTAAAATAATCATCTATTTTAAATTAATAACATTCCCCCTTGACACCCCCTTTGACACTTCACCCATGACACCTCACCTCACCCTTGGATTCCTTTTCCTTGGATACCCTCATTTATCACCCTATGACCTATTCCAACTTCCCCTCCACTAATCCTCATGTTTATTTAATCCACCTTCGACCATTTTTGCATGACCAATTGCCCCTGGTAGTTGGAAGAATAGGCAAAAGGTTAATTTTATCCCTTTTTCCGTTATTCCAGCTACCGACATCGGTTACCAGTCGGCCGATGCCGACAGGATCACCGACGTCAGTCGCTTAAAGCAATCCAAAGGCAAATTCTCTTCCTCCCAGAACGTCGAATCACAGACCGAATCAATCCTCTCTCTCAACTTCTAATTCTTTAGCTACAGGTATTTGACCTCTCTCTCTCTCCCAAACACACATCAAGCATCACAGGCTATAAGGACATTGCAGGAAATCTTCTACAACAGTGGCATCAGCAACCAGTCTACTACACTCCTCCTTCAGCAAGCAACAACTAAGTATTCCTCTATCTTTTCATTTCAGTAGCTTAGAATGTATTTGTAATTAGTTTTCTATTTATTTCTTCTAAGCCACATCACCAACCAGACCCGGCTATCAACCAGACCAATCAGACACTCTTCTTGGAGAGGCTAAAACTCCCTCCTCTTAACCTGACCCCTTTTGAACACTATCCTCTACTCCTTATCCCTCCTAAGACCCTATCTACTGCCCTGTAACCCTGCACAGACCCTTTCAGACTCCCAGACCCCTTCTATCAACCACAGACATAACCTTGGACCCATCCATATACTACTACCCCCACCGACGTCAGCAGCCTAACCAACGTCAGCAGACTTGACCAACTGATGTTGGCAGCCTAACCGACATCGATGACTATGGAAGATCGACAGCAACACACAGGTACGCATCTTCTCTATTTATTTTTCTTAGTCTTCCATTATTTCTCATTATCAAACATTTTATTTATCAATCAGTGGACTGACACCCTTCCAGGAAGTCTTTACACTTCTGGGATCAAGCATTGCTTGGCAGTCCACCTTACATCCATCTAACAATCTCTTTGTTTGAGTCTCTTTCTTCTCCAGGTGTCATCATCCATAGCCAAAGAGGAGTTCTCTCAATGTCTGGATAACGGTGTGCAGACCTCATCCAGGTAACATCTAACCCTGACCACTTATCTTAGTTTCTCATTTCCTTTTGAATGTAGAAAAGCGAAAATAGTTTGAAACAGAGTGCACACCTTAAAAGGAGCATCGAGAATAGAGTGGGATCAAATCATGGTACTTTATGGGATATTTTTACATACTATTATATCACATCATCACTATTATCATTTTAACCTCCTGTGATTCTTTATATGTATTACCTCCCTATCTAATTTTCATTTAGATTTTCTAGCTTCCCTATATCCTATTGTATTGTTCTAGTCATTACAGTTTATATCGTGCTTAAGTATTCCTTGTACTCTATTCATTAGCTTAATATAGTTATAATTATATCTTCTAAAATTTTACTATATTAGCTTTTTTGATACCATATGATGTCATCGACACCTCCCAAATGTATTAATCTAGCCAAAATCATCAACCTAGAGTTTAGGGTTAGTTTTGGTTATTCTATCTATATATAAGGTTCATTAGAGGGTTTATAAACTTATATTTGAAGTATTATCTTATGGTATTAATTAATATTAAGAGGAGAGGCCTTTTGGAGTTCCAAACTAAGGATATGTAGGCCTTCATCTAGCAATTTGAGGTCTTCAACCTACATCTCTTACAAAGTTTCATTTGAGCCCAAGGGGGAGATTAAAGCATCAATATGTCCACCTAAAGATTATTATTTATATTCTTATACTCTTTCCTTTACTTAGTAAATTATTATTTTATTATTAATTTGTGGATGTATATGTGTATCCTTATTTAGCCTCTTCCATATACTGAATAAGGTGGTATAGATATATGGTTTCTTAAGATTTCCATTTATCACCTTAGGTTGCATAGACCTCTGTTTGGTTTAATATTGCACTTTTCCTTATTTACAATCATTTACCCATCATTTATTTTATTTTTACTTATTGTAATCATTTACTTTACTAGCATATCTACTATCACAGCTACAATCATTATATTCATTGAGGTATAGTGAGAGTTGTATACAAGGGAAAGTGAATTTGATCTACAAATAAATCCTATCTCAAAGAAGATAAATAATACTCACCCTTCCAATTATTGGTACATTTAGATAATTGGGGTCATGACCAAGTTAGATCTATTAGACCTAACTAAGGGGTCCCGTACCACAATAATATTACTAGAGAGGGTTTCAAATCCTCTGGTCAAACAACACCATGTAATAACCCTAACTAGGTAATATGTTTTCTTATATTCATAAATTAAATATAAAGTAAAGTAAAATCTAACCCAGTTCTCACCAAATCTTGTGGCAAAAAAATGGGAGTAATAAACATAAAAGTAAACATATATAGAATATATCTACTTAATCTAATGTAGAGGAAATATTAATGCATGGAAAGAGAAGCATATAAGCTAAAAAAAAATGCAAATCTATCTATTTTAATAAGGAAGAGTAAGATTTAAGAATAATTTCCTTTGAAGACAAGCCTGCCAAACCTAAATCTCTCTCTTGGCCAAGGTGATTCACAAGAGGTTATTTTGGTATGTAAGGATAACAATGATAGGTCAAACATATGCTACACAACTACTCTATGCATCCAAAAGACAATATTTATATATCCAAGTGTATTATTGAAACCCTAAGCAATGATCCTCAAGTAGAATGATGGATATGTAAATGCATAATATATGATTTTCTTATTTTTCTCTCTCTAATATTTGGTGAAAATGATGTGTATATATAGCTAAATCTAACCCTAAACTATTTTAAAAGTTTATCTAATAGTTTCAACCCAATCAACCCTATATCACTAATTAGTAAAAACAATTGAGGTCAAATATTGGGTCAACTAAGGCCAATAGAGTCCTGTAGCATGCTAATATATTTTAAGTACAAGGTTATCCCATGATAATATTGTTTGGTAAATATCAAAAAGAGTTTTTGGCTTAGATATGGGTTGTTTAAGGTAGTGAATTACTTTGAAGAGTGCATAAAAGAGGTGTTAAAGCTTAGGTAAGTGTATAGGATATGTTTGTTTATGTTTCTAGTGGCGGTATAGGGGACAACAATATTTTGAATCACCAATGGTCTTCCCACCCCTTTCTCAATTCACCCTTTAAGGTGTGCACTTAGATATATTAAAACTTTATAGGTTATTGTAAGAGATAAAGTATTAGTAAGTGGTAAATTTAATAAAAATATTGTGTGTATACATATGGCCCACTCGAAGCTCATCACATGTCACATGAGTGTAACATGGCATGTTGCTTCAAGAAAGAACATGGTAACACATAGTTAACTTAAAATGAAATACTAAAATTAATGATAAAATGAAATTAAAATAACTAAAAGTACCATAAACATACCTTAACTTACCTTTGTACTCAATGACTACATGAAAATATCATAGTCTTAATCATGGAGTGTGAAATACCTACATTTTAGAAACCATAGGGTTACAAAACTAAAAATAGAAGTAATACATGCATATGTAGGATGTTAAAAGTAGAAATTAATTACTTAGAAAAAAATTCAAATTATGATTTGTTAAGGAAAGGTTAGAACCAAAATATCAAGCATGTAAATGACAAAATTATGATAAATTATTGTAGAACACACTAAATCATGTTGGGAAGCAAGTAAAATAGAAATGGAAAAAATTAATATAGAACATACTAAATAATGTTGTGAATCATGTAAAACATAAATTATAAATGAAATATAAATGAAACAAAACTATAAAAAATACATGTAATTAAGTGAAAAGTAACCCCATGTAAGATAAACATGTTGAATTAAACATGAAGAAATCATAAATGATTGAAAATGAAATTTAAATCAAGATGTAATACAAAGATATCTAATGAATATGAAGAAAGCATAAATAAATGAAAATGAAATGTAATTCAAGATTTAATACAATCATGAATAAGTCATACATAAATAAAAACATGTAATAATGTCAAATGTCCTATGTAAGATAACTAAAGTCAACAAAAATCAAATAAGAACATGATGGATAAATGAAAATCAAAAGCTCTAAAGGATGAAGACTCAAACTTAGTGCTTGTTCTAAGATATAATGTAAGAAAATACATCCACCTAATAACATGACTAGTATGATAATGAGATGGTGTGGAAATTAAATGGTGTATAGTATGTTTTTGAGGAATGCCTAGTCCTATCAAAAGTCTTACAATGCAACTCTCAAACTATAAACCAGGAGGTGTAAGTAGGAAATTTGTGATAAATGATGTGATCAACTAAAATCAATATCCAACAAGGGGAATATAATAAAAATATGATGTAAATAAGGAATTTGAGGTACCACATGGGTAATTTGAATATCCTTAGAAATATTGAGACAACCAGGCAAGTGAGCAAGGCTAAGAACTATCAACAACAAAGATTTAGGGCACTTTGACTAATGAACACAAAGCTTGGGATAACAAGTGAAGTACATAAATCATCCCATGAAGGCTATATGTATGAAAATTAAAATGTGCCTACCTTCCCACAATATGTTCCCCATTCTTTAGGACCCGTTATAGAGTCATCAGTATACTATAAATATTGGGTACATGTGTGAGTGTTAGGTTGTGGAACTAAAAGCTTCACTGATGCAGACATGGAGGAGCTTGCTGAGAGGTTGCTAAGTTATAGATCAACTGATGTCAGTCTGATCAGCCGACATCAGTCATACATAGTGAGAAGAGCAATCAATGTCGGTTAGGGATTGGCTGGCATCAGTCACCTCCAGGCAGACAGGGACCGACATCGGTCACCTATGCAGTTCCAAAATTGCCAGTTCACAGATAGTTAGTTAATGAACCAGTTGTTTGCATGATAAGAGGCTAATTTTAGTCTTAAGCTATAGATCTAATTATTGTAATTGGAGGTTTAATTATTTTTTGCATGAGATCTATATAATAGACTCATGGGCTGTATTGTAATTTGTGCTAGAGAGCAAGAGAGAAAAAATTAGCTCCTTCATAGTGAAGAGAGCAAGGTGTGTTCCTCCTAGTGCCACAGTGCCAAGTATGGGTGCTGGTTTGGAGAATTAAAAGGATTATTCATATATGTAGGATCTTGGTCAGCAGGTGTGTAAGGCCACATTTGGAGATCTACATGGTAAGTAAGATCATTGATTTGCAGGTGTATGTGTGTGCGAGATCTAGGTTTGCAGGTGTGCAGAACCAAATTGATTTGCAGGTGTGCAAGATCAGGGAGGTCAGCAACACAACAGAGAGTAATATTAGGGGAGATCTACTTGGAGTACGGTGTGTACTCAGTTGGAGAGCAAAGAGGAAGGAAAGGTAGATCATTCCAAAGTAAGATCATTTGAGTTGCAGGTTGTTGCAAGTTCATGGGAGATCTACTTAGAGTGTGTTGTGTACTCAGTTGAGTATGTGTGTATACTCGGTGTACTATCAGTAGTGGATACTAATTGGCTAGAGGTGAACACCAATTTTGTGTTTGAGTTGTGTGTTGGGACCGTAAGAGAGAGAGTGAGCTCTTGAAGAGATTTACTGTTTATGCTCTAGATGTGTGTGAGCTATAGAGATGTAAGGAAGAAGACTGTGGCATCTTCTTTGTTGCATTTCCTTCTGAAAGAGTATTAATACAATTGGGTATTGTCTCTCATATTCTGTGTTGTTCCTAATTCTAGTTACTTATTACTTCTAGTTTAATTCCGCATATTTAGTTGCTTGGTATCAATGGTGCTTCCTCAGTCCTAACAGTGGAGTCAGAGCATGTTTGTTGTTCTAGATTCCTAACAAGTGGTATCAGAGCTAAGGTTGCAGGGAGTAGGTGTGTGTTTGATTATAGGTCACTCTCAGGGGTTTCTGATTGAGTGGGATTATAACAACGGCAAAAGAAAGTACACTAAGAATGGAGGAATTCAAAGGCACAAATGGTCAATTACGGTGTTATGGAAATAAAGAGTAGGTAAAGAAAAATTGTTGGTTGATAGTAGATCAGCATGAAGGAATTAAAGAAGTAGATGTTGTAGGCGCTGTTGCATAGGATGCTCTAGGATGTTTCTTGGATAAAGTAGAATCTTGGTTTATAGATTCTGTTGCCTCTTTCCATGCAACCCAAATTAGAGGGGTTGGTGAGCCTTGTCATAGTATTGGCAAAGGGGAAGTGCGATTGAAATTGTAGATGGCCAAAACATGGGCAGTCTTGAAGATGTGGCTAATTTCTTTAGGAAATTTAGGTGATGAGAGATGCATAGAAACTCTCACAGCGGATGCACTTGAATTAGCATGTGGTAAGAAAACAGGTACTCTTTATCTACTTGCTTGTATTACTGATTCCACTTTTGTTGCACAGGTGTGGCTTTGTAGGCTTGGTCACATAAGTGAGAAGGGAATAGATGTTCTTAAGACAAATGGTAAGAGATCAGCTTTGGAGAGCATAGACCAAGATTTCTGTGAGCAGTGGGATGATACAAGAAAGGATTGGATTTATTGCAGGAAAAGGAAGACTGATGTATTTGATAAACTTAAGAACTAGAAAGCCTTGGTGTTCTTGGAGGAGATGATGGATAGAGATCAGTGGATGGGGCTGGATACCTCTGAGTAGGGCAATTTGGACATGGGTATGATTCAAAGAAAGCTCACAAGTAAAAAGTCATCACTCACAAGTGAACACAGGTATTGGCATCGGTTAGGAGTAACTGAATTCAAATAGATAGGTACTAACATAAGTCATGTGCAGACCAGAGGAGTCAGTGGTGTCAGGTAGGTGGAGACCGATGTCAGTAGGATAACCACCATCGATGACCTAGATAGTTGCATGGAACTGATATCAGTCAGATGCAGATTGTGTGGTGATCAAGGTCGGTCACTGGAACAGATTTTGGGTGGATAGCAAGCTATCAAGGAGTCTCAAACGCCCATGTGGAGGATTGAAAGGGTAAGTAAGCCTCAAATTCATTATTCCTCTTCTTTATACTCATTGCTCACTGCAAAGCAGGAAGGATCCAGGAAACAGTGGGAGCATGGCATGAACAGGATGTAAAACCAAATAGGAGATTTGGTAGGGTTGCCAGCCGGTATGAAAGCACTGAAAGATGAATGGATACCTTAGTTAAATAATAGAGAGAATGGACACATGAGATGGAAGGCCAAGTCATGTGGTCTTGAGGAAGCTACAGGACAGTGGTACAGGTTTTAATAGGTAGATGACAAAGTAGGGCTTTAGTCAATGTCATTGTAACCATTGTGTTTATTTTACTAGGTGGATGATGATCACGACATTATCCTATTATTGTATGTGGAGGATGATCTTATTATAGGTTCAGACATACTGGGTTTTGTTGATCTAAAGGTAAGGTTAGTTTAGTGATTTGCCATGAAGGATTTCGGAGTAGCAAAATTCTTTGGCATGAGTATCCTAGAGATAGGGAAGATCACAGGTTGATGCTGTCACAGGATGATTGTGTGAAGGTAGTGCAGGATGCAGAATAGGGCAGCACACCTATGGATGGACAGGTCACAGAATAGGGTCCCCAATCACATGATGAGGTTGAGTAGATGTGTACTCCCTGAGTTTGCCCAAGTAGTGGGTGCTGTCAGAAAGTTTGTAGTCAATCTGGGAAAGAAGCAGTGGAGGGAAGTGCAGTGGATTCTTAGGTATCTGAGAGGGACCAACAGCAGGTTGACATGCTATGCAGGGTCAAGTTCTTTTTCTACATGAGTTTGTAGATGCAGATGTGGCAGGTTACATGGATGACAGGTGTTGCACTACAAGATGTGTGGTGGTTGGTCTTCAAGATTGAGCTTGGAGAGGGATACAAGCTAGGAAATAAATTAGACAGTGTACAAGTATAGGTACAGTGTAGCTATTTATCTCCAAGTGGGAGATTATTAAGTTGTGGAGCTAAAAGCTTCACTAATGCAGACATGGAGGAGGTTGTTAGGAGGTTGCTGAGTTGTAAATCAACTGACGTCGGTCTGATCAGCCGACATTGGTCATATACAGTGAGAAGAGCAACTGATGTCAGTCAGGGATCAGCCGGTGTCGGTCACCTTTAGGCAGATAAGGACCGATGTCGGTCGCGTGTGCAGTTCCAAAATTGCCAGTTCATAGATAGTTAGTTAACGAACTAGTTGTTTGCATGATAAGAGGCTAATTTTAGTCTTGAGTTGCAGATCTAATTATTATTTGCATGAGATCTATATAATAGACTCATGGGTTGTATTGTAATTTGTGCTAGAGAGTAAGAAAGCAAAAATTAGCTCCTTTAGAGTGAAGAGAGCAAGGTGTGTTCCTCCTAGTGCCATAGTGCCAAGTATGGGTGCTGGTTTGGAGAATCAGAAGGATTCTTCATGTATGTAGGATCTTGGTTAGCAGGTGTGCAAGGCCACATTTGGAGATCTACATGGTAAGTAAGATCATTGATTTGTAGGTGTATGTGTGTGTGAGATCTAGGTTTACAGGTGTGCAAAATCAGGGAGGTCAGCAACACAATAGGGAACAATATCAGGGGAGATCTACTTGGAGTACGGTGTGTACTCAGTTGGAGAGCAAAGAGGAAGGCAAGGTAGATCCTTCCAAAGTAAGATCATTTGAGTTGTAGGTTGTTGCAAGTTCATGGGAGATCTACTTGGAGTGCATTGTGTACTCAGTTGAGTATGCGTGTATACTCAATGTACTAGCAGTAGTGGATACTGACTGGTTGGAGGTGAACACTAGTTTTGTGTTTGAGTTGTGTGTTGGGACCGTAAGAGAGAGAGTGAGCTCTTGAAGAGATTTACTATTTATGCTCTAGATGTGTGTGAGCTCTAGAGATGTAAGGAAGAAGACTGTGGCTCTTCTTTGTTGTATTTCCTTTTGGAAGAGTATTAATACAATTAGGTATTGTCTCTCATATTCTATATTGTTTCTGATTCTAGTTACTTATTACTTCTGGTTTAATTATGCATATTTAGTTGCTTGGTAATCAATGGTTCTTCCTCGGTCCTAATAGTGGAGTCAGAGCATGTTTGTTGTTCTAGATTCTTGACAAGTCATATCAGAGCTAAGGTTACAGGAAGCAAGTTTGTGTTTGATTATAGGTCACTCTCAGGGGTTTCTGATTGAGTGGGAGTATAGCAATGGCAGAAGAAAGTACACTAAGAATGGAGGAATTCAAATGCATGAATGGTCAATTACAGTGTTATGGAAAGAAAGAGCAGGTAAAGAAAAAAATTTGGTTGGTAGCAGATCAGCATGAAAGAACTAAAGAAGCAAATGTTGCAGGTGTTGTTACACAAAATGCTCTAGGATGTTTCTTGGATAAAGTAGAATCTTGGTTTATAGATTATGTTACCTCTTTCCATGCAACTCGAATTAGAGGGGTTGGTGAGCCTTGTCATAGTATTAACAAAGAGGAAGTGCGGTTGAAATTGTAGATGGCCAACACATTGGTGTTGAAGGAGGTCATGCAAGTCTCAGTCTTGGAGATGCAGCTAATTTCTTCAGGAAGGTTGGGTGATGAGAGATGCACAGGAACTCTCACAACGGATGCACTTGAATTAGCATGTGGTAAGAAAGTAGGTACTCTTTATCTACTTGCTTGTATTACTAATTCCACTTCTGTTGCATAGGTGTGGCTTTATAGGCTTGGTCACATAAGTGAGAAGGGAATGGATGTTCTTAAGACAAATGGTAAGAGATCAGCTTTGTAGAGCATAGACTAAGATTTTTGTGAGCAGTGGGATGCTACAAAAAAGGATTGGATTTATTACAGGAAAAGGAAGACTGATGTATTTGATAAACTTAAGAATTGGAAAGCCTTGGTGTTCTTAGAGGAGATGATGGACAGAGATTAGTGGATGGGGCTAGATACCTATGAGCAGGGTAGTTTGGACATGGGTATGATTCAAAGAAAGCTCACGAGTAAAAAGTCATCACTCACAGGTGAACATAGGTACCAGCGTCGATCAAAAGTAACTGATGTCAAATAGACAGGTACTAATGTCAGTCATGTGTAAAACAAAGGAGTTAGTGGTGTCAGGCAGGTGGAGACTGACGTCAGTAGGATAACCACTGTCAATGACTTGGACAATCGTATGGAACTAATGTCGATTGGATGCAGATTGTGTGGTGACTGAGGTCGGTCACTGGAACAGATTTTGGGTGGACAACAAGTTGTCAAGGAGTCTCAAACACACATGTGTATGACTGAAAGAGTAAGTAAGCCTCAAATTTTTTGTTCTTCTTCTTTATACTCGTTGCTCATTGCAAATCAGGAAGGATCCAAGAAACAGTGGGATCATGGCACGAATAGGATGCAAAACCAAATGGGAGATTTGGTAGGGTTACCAGCCAGTATGAAAGCACTGAAAGATGAATGGATACCTTAGTTAAAGAATAGAGAGAATGGACATGTGAGATGGAAGGCCAGGTCATATAGTCTTGAGGAAGTTGCAGGACAGTGGTACAGGTTTTGACAGGTAGATGACAAAGCAGGGTTTTAGTCAGTGTCATTATAACCATTGTGTTTGTCTTACCAGGTGGATGATGGTCATGACATTATCTTGTTACTGTATGTGGAGGATGAGCTTGTTGTAGGTTCAAACATACAGGGTTTTGCGGAGCTAAAGGTAAGGTTAGTTCAGTGGTTTGCCATGAAGGATTTGGGAGCAGCAAAATTCTTTGGCATGAGTATCCTAGAGACAGGGAAGATCACAGGTTAATGTTGTCATAAGATGATTATGTGAAGGTAGTGCAGGATGCAGAACATGGCAACACACCTATCGATGGACAGGTCACAGAGCAGGGTCACCAATCACATGATGAGGTTGAGTAGATGTGTACTCCCTGAGTTTGCCCAAGCAGTGGGTGCTATCAAAAAGTTTTTAGTCAATCTAGGAAAGAAGCACTAAAGGGCAGTGCAATGAATTCTCAGGTATCTGAGAGGGACCAGCAGCAGGTTGACATGCTATGCAGGGTCAAGTTCTTTTTCTACATGGGTTTGTAGATGCGGATGTGGTAGGTTACTTGGATGATAGGTGTTGCACCATAAGATGTGTGGTGGTTGGTCTTCAGGATTGAGCTTAGAGAGGGATACAAGCTAGAAAACAAATTAGACAGTGTACAGGTACAGGTACAGTGTAAATATTTATCTCCAAGTGGGAGATTGTTAGGTTGTGGAGCTAAAAGCTTCACTGATGTAGACATGGAGGAGGTTGCTGAGAGGTTGTTGAGTTGCAGATCAACTGATGTTGGTCTGATCAGCTAATGTTGATCATATATAGTGAGAAGAGAAACTGACATCAGTCAGGGATTGGCTGGTGTCGGTCACCTCTAGGCAGACAGACACCAATGTCAGTCGCCTGTGTGGTTCTAAAACTGCCAGTTCATGGATAGTTAGTTAATGAACCAGTTATTTGCATGATAAGAGGCTAATTTTAGTCTTGAGATACAGATCTAATTATTGTAATTGGAGGTTTAATTATTGTTTGCATGAGATCTATATAATAGACTCATGGGCTGTATTATAATCTATGCTAGAGAGTAAGAGAGAAAAAATTAGCTCCTTCAGAGTGAAGAGAGCAAGGTGTGTTCCTCCTAGTGCCACAGTGCCAAGTATGGGTGCTGGTTTGGAGAATTAGAAGGATTCTTCATGTATGTAGGATCTTGGTCAGCAGGTGTGCCAGGCCACATTTAGAGATCTACATGATAAGTAAGATCATTGATTTGCAGGTGTATGTGTGTGTGAGATCTAGGTTTGCAAGTGTGCAGAACTAGATTGATTTGTAGGTGTGTAAGATCAGAGAGGTCAGCAACACAATAGGGAGTAATATTAGGAGAGATCTACTTGGAGTACGGTGTGTACTCAGTTGGAGAGCAAAGAGGAAGGCAAGGTAGATCCTTTCAAAGTAAGATCATTTGAGTTGCAGGTTGTTGCAAGTTCATGAGAGCTCTACTTGGAGTGCATTGTGTACTCGATTGAGTATGTGTGTATACTCGGTGTACTGGTAGTAGTGGATACTAACTAGTTGGAGGTGAACACCAATTCTCTATTTGAGTTGTGTATTAGGACCGTAAGAGAGAGAGTGTGCTCTTGAAGAGATTTACTGTTTATGCTCTAGATGTGTGTGAGCTCTAGAGATGTAAGGAAGAAGACTGTGGCATCTTCTTTGTTGTATTTCCTTCTGAAAGAGTATTAATATAATTGGGTATTGTCTCTCATATTTTGTGTTGTTTTTTATTCTAGTTACTTATTACTTCTAGTTTAATTTTGCATATTTAGTTGCTTGGTAATCAATGGTGCTTCCTCGGTCCTAACAGTGGAGTCAGAGCATGTTTGTTGTTCTAGATTCCTGACAAGTGGTATCAGAGCTAAGGTTGTAGGGAGCAGGTGTGTGTTTGATTATAGGTCACTCTCAGGGGTTTTTGATTAAGTGGGATTATAACAATGATAGAAGAAAGTACACTAAGAATGGAGGAATTCAAAGGCACGAATGGTCAATTATAGTGTTATGGAAAGAAAAAGCAGGTAAAGAAAAATTGTTGGTTGGTAGCAAATCAGCATGAAGGAACTAAAGAAGTAGATGTTGCAAGTGTTGTTGCATAGGATGCTCTGGGATGTTTCTTGGATAAAGCAAAATCTTGGTTTATAGATTCTGTTGCCTCTTTCCATGAAACTCGAATTAGAGGGGTTGGTGAGTCTTGTCATAGTATTGGCAAAGGGGAAGTGCGGTTGAAATTGCAGATGGCCAACACATGGGTGTTGAAGGAGGTCATGCAGGGCCCAATATTGGAGATGCGGCTAATTTATTCAAGAAAGTTGGGTGATGAGAGATGCATAGGAACTCTAACAGCGGATGCACTTGAATTAGCATGTGGTAAGAAAGCATGTACTCTTTATCTACTTGCTTGTATTACTGATTCCACTTCTGTTGCACAGGTGTGGCTTTGTAGGCTTGGTCACATAAGTGAGAAGGGAATGGATGTTCTTAAGACAAATGGTAAGAGATCAGCTTCGAAGAGCATAGACCGAGATTTTTGTGAGCAGTGGGATGCTACAAGAAAGGATTGAATTTATTGCAGGAAAAAGAAGACTGATGTATTTGATAAACTTAAGAACTAGAAAGCCTTGGTGTTCTTGGAGGAGATGACAGACAGAGATCAGTGGATGGGTCTGGATACCTCTGAGTAGGGTAGTTTGGACATGGGTATGATTCAAAGAAAGCTCACATGTAAAAATTCATCACTCACAGGTGAACACAGGTACCAGCATAAGTCAGGAGTAATTGACATTGAACAAATAGGTACCGACATTAGTCATGTGTAGACTAGAGGAGTCAGTGGTGTCAGGCAGGTGGAGATCGATGTCGGTAGGATAACTACCATTAGTGACCTGGATAGTCACATGAAATCAACATCGGTCAGATGCAGACTGTGTGGTGACCGAGGTCGGTCACTGGAATAGATTTTGGGTGGACAGCAAGATGTCAAGGATTCTCAAATGCCCATGTGGAGGACTGAAAGGGTAAGTAAGCCTCAAATTTGTTGTTCCTCTTTTTTATACTTGTTGCTCACTATAGAGCAGGAAGGATCTAGAAAATAGTGGGAGCATGGCATGAATAGGATGCAGAACCAAATGGGAGATTTGGTAGGGTTGCTAGCTTGTATGAAAGCACTGAAAGATGAATGGATACCTTAGTTAAAGAATAGAGAGAATACACATGTGAGATAGAAGGCCAGGTCATATGGTCTTGAGGAAGCTGCAAGATAGTGGTACAGGTTTTGACAGGTAGATGACAAAGCAGGGCTTTAGTCATTGTCATTGTAACCATTGTGTTTGTCTTACCAGGTGGATGATGGTCGCGACATTATCTTGTTACTGTATGTGTAGGATGAGCTTGTTGCAATTTCAGACATACAGGGTTTTGCTGAGCTAAAGGTAAGGTTAGTTTAGTGGTTTTCCATGAAGGATTTGGGAGTAGCAAAATTCTTTGGCATGAGTATCCTAGAAACAGAGAAGATCATAGGTTGATGTTGTCATAGGATGATTGTGTGAAGGTAGTGCAGGATGCAGAACAAGGTAGCACACCTATGGATGGTCAGGTCATAAAACAGGGTCCCCAATCACATGATGAGGTTGAGTACATGTGTACTCCCTAAGTTTGACCAAGCAGTGGGTGTTGTCAGAAAATTTGTAGTCAATTTGAGAAAGAAGCACTGGAGGGCAGTGCAGTGGATTCTCAGGTATTTGAGAGGGACCAGTAGCAGGTTGACATGCTATGTAGGGTCAAGTTATTTTTCTACATGGGTTTGTAGATTCAGATGTGGCAGGTTACTTGGATGATAGGTGTTGCACAATAGGATGTGTGGTGGTTGGTCTTCAAAATTGAGCTCAGAGAGGGATATAAGCCAAGAAACAAATTAGACAGTGTATAGGTATAGGTACAATGTAGCATTTTATCTCCAAGTGAGAGATTATTAGGTTGTGGAGTTAAAAGCTTCACTGATGTAGACATGGAGGAGGTTGCTGAGAGGTTGTTGAGTTGCAGATCAATTGACGTCAGTCTGATCAGCCTACGTTAGTCATATATAGTGAGAAGAGCAACTGACATCAGTCAGGGATCAGCCGACGTCAGTCACCTCCAAGCAGACAGGGACCGACGTCGGTCACCTGTGCAGTTCTAGAACTGCCTGTTCACAAATAGTTAGTTAACGAACCAGTTGTTTGCATAATAAGAGGCTAATTTTAGTCTTAAGCTATGGATCTAATTATTGTAATTAGAGGTCTAATTATTGTTTACATGAGATCTATATAATAGACTCATGGGTTGTATTGTAATTTGTGCTAGAGAGTAAGAGAGAAAAAATTAGCTCCTTCAGAGTGAAGAGAGCAAGGTGTGTTCCTCCTAGTGCCACAGTGCCAAGTATGGGTGTTGGTTTAGAGAATCAAGAAGATTCTTCATGTATTTAGGATCTTGGTCATCAAGTGTGCAAGGCCACGTTTGGAGATCTACATGGTAAGTAAGGTCATTGATTTCCAGGTGTATGTGTGTGCGAGATCTAGGTTTGCAGGTGTACAGAACTAGATCGATTTGCAGGTGTGCAAGATCAAGGAGGTCAGCAACACAATGGGGAGCAATATTAGGGGAGATCTACTTGGAGTACGGTGTTTAATCAATTGGAGAGCAAAGAGGAAGGCAAGGTAAATCTTTCTAAAGTAAGATCATTTGAGTTATAGGTTGTTGCAAGTTCATGGGAGATCTACTTAGAGTGTGTTGTGTACTCGGTTGAGTATGTGTGTACACTCAGTGTACTGGCAATAGTGGATATTGACTGGTTGGAGGTGAACACCAATTTTGTGTTTGAGTTATGTGTTGGGACCGTAAGAGAGAGAGTGAGCTTTTGAAGAGATTTATTGTTTATGCTCTAGATGTGTGTGAGCTCTAGAGATGTAAGGAAGAAGACTGTGGCATCCTTTTTGTTGTATTTCCTTCTGGAAGAGAATTAATATAATTGGGTATTGTCTCTCATATTTTGTGTTGTTTTTTATTCTAGTTACTTATTACTTCTAGTTTAATTTCGCATATTTAGTTGCTTGGTAATCAATGGTGCTTCCTCGGTCCTAACAGTGGAGTCAGAGCATGTTTGTTGTTCTAGATTCCTGACAAGTGGTATCAGAGTTAAGGTTGCAGGGAGTAGGTGTGTGTTTGATTATAGGTCACTCTCAAGGGTTTTTGATTGAGTGGGATTATAACAATGATAGAAGAAAGTACACTAAGAATGGAGGAATTCATAGGAACGAATGGTCAATTATAGTGTTATGGAAAGAAAGAGCAGTTAAAGAAAAATTGTTGGTTGGTAGCAAATCAGCATGAAGGAACTAAAGAAGTAGATGTTGCAGGTGTTGTTGCATAGGATGCTCTGGGATGTTTCTTGGATAAAGCAAAATCTTGGTTTATAGATTTTGTTGCCTCTTTCCAAGCAACTCGAATTAGAGGGGTTGGTGAGTCTTGTCATAGTATTGGTAAAGGGGAAGTGCGGTTGAAATTGCAGATGGCCAACACATGGGTGTTGAAGGAGGTCATGCAGGTCCTAGTCTTGGAGATGCGGCTAATTTCTTCAAGAAAGTTGGGTGATGAGAGATGCATAGGACCTCTAACAGCGGATGCACTTGAATTAGTATGTGGTAAGAAAGCAGGTACTCTTTATCTACTTGCTTGTATTACTAATTCCACTTCTATTACACAGGTGTGCCATTATAGGCATGGTCACATAAGTGAGAAGGGAATGGATGTTCTTAAGACAAATGGTAAGAGATCAGCTTCAAAGAGCATAGACCGAGATTTCTGTGAGCAGTGGGATGCTACAAAAAAGGATTGGATTTATTGCAGGAAAAGGAAGACTGATGTATTTAATAAATTTAAGAATTGGAAAGCCTTGATGTTCTTGGAGGAGATGATGGAAAAAGATCAGTGGATGGGGCTAGATAACTCTGAGTAGGGCAGTTTGGACATGGGTATGATTCAAAGAAAGCTCGCGGGTAAAAAGTCATCACTCATAGGCAAACATAGGTACTGGCATCGATCAGGAGTAACTGACATCAAAAAGATAGGTATCAACGTCGGTCATGTGTAGACCAGAGGAGTCAGTGGTGTCAATCAGGTGGAGACCGACGTCGATAGGATAACCACCGTCAGTGACCTAGACAGTTGCATGGAACCGACATCGATCAGATGCAAAATGTGTGGTGACCGAGGTCAATCACTGGAATGGATTTTGGGCAGACAGTAAGCTGTCAAGGAGTCTCAAATGCCCATGTGGAGGATTGAAAGGGTAAGTAAGCCTCAAATTCATTGTTCCTCTTCTTTATATTCATTGCTCACTGCAGAGTAGGAAGGATCTAGGAAACAGTGGGAGCATGGCATGAATAGGATGCAAAACCAAAAAGGAGATTTGGTAGGGTTGCCAATCGATATGAAAGCACTTAAAGATGAATGGATACCTTAGTTAAAGAATAGAGAGAATAGACACGTGAGATGGAAGGCCAAGTCATATGGTCTTGAAAAAGCTACAGGATAGTGGTACAGGTTTTGATAGGTAGATGACAAAGCAGGGCTTTAGTCAGTGTCATTGCAACCATTGTGTTTGTCTTACCAGGTGGATGATGGTCGCGACATTATCCTATTACTGTATGTGGAGGATGAGCTTGTTATAAGTTTAGACATATAGGATTTTGCTGAGCTAAAGGTAACGTTAGTTTAGTGGTTTGCCATGAAGGATTTGGGAGCAAAAAAATTCTTTGGCATGAGTATCCTAAAGACAGGGAAGATCACACGTTGATGTTGTCACAAGATGATTGTGTGAAGGTAGTGCAGGATGCAAAACAAGGTAGCACACCTATGGATGGACAGGTTACAGAACAGGGTCCCCAATCACATGATGAGGTTGAGTACATGTGTACTCCCTAATTTTTCCATAATAGTGGGTGCTGTCAGAAAGTTTGTAGTCAATCTAGGAAAGAAGCACTGGAGGGCAGTGCAGTGGATTCTCAGGTATCTGAGAGGGACCAGCAGTAGGTTGACATGCTATGCAGGATCAAGTTCTTTTTCTACATGGGTTTATAGATGCAGATGTGGCAAGTTACTTGGATGACAGGTGTTGCACCACAGGATGTGTGGTGGTTGGTCTTCAAGATTGAGCTTGGAGAGGGATACAAGCCAGGAAACAAATTAGATAGTGTACAGGTACAGGTACAATATAGTTGTTTATCTCCAAGTGGGAGATTGTTAGGTTGTGGAGCTAAAAGCTTCACTGATGTAGACATGAAGGAGGTTACTGAGAGGTTGCTCAGTTGCAGATCAACTGATGTTGGTCTGATCAGCTGACATCGATCATATACAGTGAGAAGAACAACTGACGTCAGTCAAGGATCGGTCGATATCGATCACCTCCAGGCAGACAAGGACTGATGTCGATCACCTGTGCAGTTTCAAAACTCCTAATTCACAGATAGTTAGTTAATGAACTGGTTGTTTGCATGATAAGAGGCTAATTTTAGTCTTGAGCTGTGGATTTAATTATTATAATTGGAGGTCTAATTATTTTTTGCATGAGATCTATATAATAGACTCATGGGCTATATTTTAATTTGTGCTAGAGAGTAAGAGAGCAAAAAATTAGCTCCTTCAGAGTGAAGAGAGCAAGGTGTGTTCCTCCTAGTGCCACAATGCCAAGTATGGGTGCTGGTTTGGAGAATCAAAAATATTCTTCATGTATGTAGGATCTTGGTTAGCAGGTGTGCAAGGCCACATTTTGAGATCTACATGGTAAGTAAGATCATTGATTTGCAGGTGTATGTGTGTGCGAGATCTAGGTTTGCAGGTTTGCAGAACCAGATTGATTTGCAGGTGTGCAAGATCAGGGAGGTTAGCAACACAACGGGGAGCAATATCAAGGGAGATCTACTTGGAGTACAGTGTGTACTCAGTTGGAGAGCAAAGAGGAAGGCAAGGTAGATCCTTTCAAAGTAAGATCATTTGAGTTGCAGGTTGTTGCAAGTTCATGGGAGATCTACTTGGAGTGTGTTGCGTACTCAGTTGAGTATGTGTGTATACTCAGTGTACTGGCAGTAGTGGATATTGACTAGTTGGAGGTGAACACCAATTGTGTGTTTGATTTGTGTGTTGGGACCGTAAGAGAGAGAGTGAGCTCTTGAAGAGATTTACTATTTATGCTCTAGATGTGTGTGAGCTAGAGATGTAAGGAAGAAGACTGTGGCATCTTTTTTGTTGTATTTCTTTCTAGAAGAGTATTAATACAATTGGGTATTATCTCTCATATTCTGTGTTGTTTCTGATTCTAGTTACTTATTACTTTTGGTTTAATTTCTCATATTTAGTTGCTTGGTAATCAATGGTGCTTCCTCGGTCCTAACAGTGGAGTCAGAGCATGTTTGTTGTTCTAGATTCTTGACAGGTGGTATCAAAGCTAAGGTTGTAGGGAATAGGTTTGTGTTTGATTACAGGTCACTCTCAGGGGTTTTTGATTGAGTGGGATTATAGCAATGGCAGAAGAAAGTACATTAATAATGGAGGAATTCAAAGGCACGAATGGTCAATTACGGTGTTATGGAAAGAAAGAGCAGGTAAAGAAAAATTGTTGGTTAGTAGCAGATCAGTATGAAGGAACTAAAGAAGTAGATGTTGCAAGTGTTGTTGCATAGCATGCTCTGGGGTGTTTCTTGGATAAAGTAGAATCTTGGTTTATAGATTCTATTGCCTCTTTCCATGCAACCAGAATTAGAGAGGTTGGTGAGCCTTGTCATAGTATTGGCAAAGGAGAAGTGTGGTTGAAATTGCAGATGGCCAACACATGGGTGTTGAAAGAGGTCATGAAGGTCCCAGTCTTGAAGATGCAGCTAATTTCTTCAAAAAAGTTTTGTGATGAGAGATGCACAGGAACTCTCATAGCGGATGCACTTGAATTAGCATGTGGTAAGAAAGCAGGTACTCTTTATCTACTTGCTTGTATTACTGATTCCACTTTTGTTGCACAGGTGTGGCTTTGTAGGCTTGGTCACATAAGTGAGAAGGGAATGGATGTTCTTAAGACAAATGATAAGAGATCAGCTTTGGAGAGCATAGACTAAGATTTCTGTGAGCAGTGGGATGCTACAAGAAAGGATTGTATTTATTACAGGAAAAAGAAGACTGATGTATTTGATAAACTTAAGAACTGGAAAGCCTTGGTGTTCTTGGAGGAGATGATGGATAGAGATTAGTGGATGGGGCTGGATACCTCTAAGCAGGGCAGTTTGGACATGGGTATGATTCAAAGAAAGCTTGTGGGTAAAAAGTCATCACTCACAGGTGAACACAAGTATCGGCATCGGCCAGAGGTAATCGATGTTGAACAGATAGGTACCAATGTCGGTCATGTGTAGACTAGAGGAGTCGGTGGTGTCAAGTAGGTGGATACTGACGTCGGTAGGATAACCGTCGTCAGCGACCTGGACAGTCGCATGGAATCAACGCCGGTCGGATGCAAACTGTGTGGTGACCAAGGTCGGTCACTGGAACAGATTTTGGGTAGACAGCAAGCTATCAAGGAGTCTCAAATGCCCATGTGGAGGATTGAAAGGGTAAGTAAGCCTCAAATCTGTTGTTCCTCTTCTTTATACTCGTTGCTCACTACAGAGCAGGAGGATCCATGAAATAGTGGGAGCATGGCATGAACAAGATGCAGAACCAAATGGGAGATTTGGTAGGGTTGCCAGCTGGTATGAAAGCACTGAAAGATGAATGGATACCTTAGTTAAAGAATAGAGAGAATGGACACGTGAAATGGAAGGCTAGGTCATATGGTCTTGAGGAAGCTACAAGATAGTTGTACAAGTTTTGACAGGTAGATGACAAAGTAGGGCTTTAGTCAGTGTCATTGTAACCATTGTGTTTGTCTTACCAGGTGGATGATGGTCACGACATTATCCTATTACTATATGTGGAGGATGAGCTTGTTTCAGGTTCAGACATACACAGTTTTGTTGAGCTAAAGGTAAGGTTAGTTTAGTGGTTTGCCATGAAGGATTTGGGAGCAGCAGAAATTTTTGGCATGAGTATCCTTAAGACAGGGAGGATCACATGTTGATGTTGTCATAGGATGATTGTGTGAAGGTAGTGCAGGATGCAGAATAGGGCAACACACCTATGGATGGACAGGTCACAGAACAGGGTCCCCAATCACATGATGAGGTTGAGTATATGTTTACTCCCTAATTTTGCCCAAGCAGTGGGTGCTTTCAAAAAGTTTGTAGTCAATCTGACAAAAAAACACTGGAGGGCAGTGCAGTGGATTCTTAGGTATCTGAGAGAGACCAGTAGCAGGTCGACATGCTATGCAGGGTCATGTTCTTTTTCTACATGGGTTTGTAGATGTGGATGTGGTAGGTTACTTGGATGATAGGTGTTCCACCACAAGATGTGTGGTGGTTGGTCTTCAAAATTGAGCTTAGAGAGGGATACAAGCCAACAAATAAATTAGATGGTTTACAGGTACAGGTATAGTTCAGTTGTTTATCTCCAAGTGGGAGATTGTTAGGTTGTGGAGCTAAAAGCTTCATTGATGCAGACATGGAGGAGGTTGCTGAGAGGTTGCTGATTTACAGATCAACCGATGTCAGTCTGATCAGCCGACATTAGTCATATATAGTGAGAAGAGCAATCGACGTTGGTCAGGGATCAGTTGGTGTCGGTCACCTCTAGGAAGACAAGGACTGATGTGGGTCGCCTATATGGTTCTAAAACTGCCAGTTCACAGATAGTTAACGAACCAGTTGTTTGCATAATAAGAGGCTAATTTTAGTCTTGAGTTGTGGATCTAATTATTGTAATTGTAGGTCTAATTATTGTTTGCATGAGATCTATATAATAGACTCATGGGTTGTATTGTAATTTGTGCTAGAGAGTAAGAGAGCAAAAATTAGCTCCTTCAAAGTGAAGAGAGCAAGGTGTGTTCCTCCTAGTGCCACAATGCCAAGTATGGGTGCTGGTTTTGAGAATCAGAAGGATTCTTCATGTATGTAGGATCTTGGTTAGCAGGTGTGCAAGGCCACATTTGGAGATCTACATGGTAAGTAAGATCATTGATTTGCAGGTGTATGTGTGTGCGAGATCTAGGTTTGCAGGTGTGTAGAACTAAATTGATTTGCAAGTGTGCAAGATTAGGGAGGTTAGCAACACAACAGGGAGCAATATTAGGGGAGATCTACTTGGAGTACGATGTGTACTCAGTTGGAGAGCAAAAAGGAAGGCAAGGTAGATCCTTCCAAAGTAAGATCATTTAAGTTGCAGGTTGTTGCAAGTTCATGAGAGATCTACTTGGAGTGTGTTGTGTACTCGATTGAGTATGTGTGTATACTCAATATACTGGAAGTAGTGGATACTAACTGGTTGGAGGTGAACACCAATTCTGTGTTTGAGTTGTGTGTTGGGATCATAAGAGAGAGAGTGAGCTCTTGAAGAGATTTACTGTTTATGCTCTAGATGTGTGTGAGCTCTAGAGATGTAAGGAAGAAGATTGTGGCATCTTCTTTGTTGTATTTCCTTTTGGAAGAGTATTAATACAATTAGGTATTGTCTCTCATATTTTGTGTTGTTTCTGATTCTAGTTACTTATTACTTCTGGTTTAATTCCACATATTTATTTGCTTGGTAATCAATGGTGCTTCCTCGGTCATAACAGTGGAGTCAGAGCATGTTTGTTGTTCTAGATTCTTGACAAGTGGTATCAGAGCTAAGGTTGCAGGGAGCAAGTTTGTGTTTGATTACAGGTCACTCTCAGGGGTTTTTGATTGAGTGGGAGTATAGCAATGGCAAAAGAAAGTACACTAAGAATGGAGGAATTCAAAGGCACGAATAGTCAATTACGGTGTTATGGAAATAAAGAGTAGGTAAAGAAAAATTGCTGGTTGGTAGTAGATCAGCATGAAGGAATTAAAGAAGCAGATGTTGCAGGCGTTGTTGCATAGGATGCTCTAGGATGTTTCTTGGATAAAGTAGAATCTTGGTTTATAGATTATGTTGCCTCTTTCCATGCAACCCAAATTAGAGGGGTTGGTGAGCCTTGTCATAGTATTGGCAAAGGGGAAGTGTAGCTAAAATTGCAGATGGCCAACACATGGGTGTTGAAGGAGGTCATGCAGGTCCCAGTCTTAGAGATGCGGCTAATTTCTTCAAGAAATTTGGGTGATGAGAGATGCACAGAAACTCTCACAACAGATGCACTTGAATTAGCATGTGGTAAGAAAGCAGGTACTCTTTATCTACTTGCTTGTATTATCAATTCCACTTCTATTGCACAGGTGTGGATTTGTAGGCTTGGTCACACAAGTGAGAAGGGAATGGATGTTCTTAAGACAAATGGTAAGAGATCAGCTTTGGAGAGCATATACTGAGATTTCTGTGAGCAGTGGGATGCTACAAGAAAGGACTAGATTTATTGCAAAAAAAAGAAGATTGATGTATTTGATAAACTTAAGAACTGGAAAGCCTTAGTGTTCTTGGAGGAGATGATGGACAGAGATCAGTGGATGGGGCTGGATACTTCTAAGCAGGGCAGTTTGGACATGGGTATGATTCAAAGAAAGCTCACGGGTAAAAAGTCATCACTCACAGGCAAACATAGGTAATGGCATCGATCAGGAGTAACTGACGTTGAATAGATAGGTACCAATGTCAGTCATGTGCAAACTAGAGGAGTCAATGGTGTCGGGTAGGTGGAGACCAACATCGGTAGGATAACTACTGTCGATGACCTAGATAGTCGCATGGAACCGACGTCAATCAGATGCAGACTGTGTGGTGACTGAGGTTAATCATTGGAATATATTTTGGGCAGACAGCAAGCTGTCAAGGAGTCTCAAACACTCATGTGGAGAATTGAAAGGGTAAGTAAGCCTCAAATTCATTGTTCCTCTTCTTTATACTCATTGCTCACTGCAGAGCAGGAAGGATCCAGGAAACAGTGGGAGCATGGCATGAACAGGATGCAGAACCAAACGGGAGATTTGGTAGGGTTGTCAGCTGGTATGAAAGCACTGAAAGATGAATGGATACCTTAGTTAAAGAATAGAGAGAATGGACACGTGAGATGGAAGGCCAAGTCATATGGTCTTGAGGAAGCTACAAGACAGTGGTAAAAGTTTTGACAGGTAGATGACAAAGCAAGGCTTTAGTCAGTGTCATTATAACCATTGTGTTTGTCTTACTAGGCAGATGATGGTTGCAACATTATCTTGTTACTATATGTGGAGGATGAGCTTGTTGCAGTTTCAGACATATAAGGTTTTGTTGAGCTAAAGGTAAGGTTAGTTCAGTGGTTTTCCATGAAGGATTTGGGAGCACCAAAATTCTTTGGCATGAGTATCCTAGAGACAGGGAAGATCACAGGTTGATTGTGTGAAGGTAGTGCAGGATGCAGAACAGGGCAGCACACCTATGGATGGACAGGTCACAGAATAAGGTCCCCAATCACATGATGAGGTTGAGTACATGTGTACTCCCTGAGTTTGCCCAAGCAGTGGGTGCTGTCAAAAAGTTTGTAGTTAATCCAGGAAAAAAGCACTAGAGGGCAGTGCAGTGGATTCTCAATTATCTGAGAGGGACCAGCAGCAGATCGACATGCTATGCAAGGTCAAGTTCTTTTTCTACATGGGTTTGTAGATGCAGATGTGGCAGGTTACTTGGATGACAGGTGTTGCACCATAAGATGTGTGGTGGTTGGTCTTTAAGATTGAGCTTGGAGAGGGATACAAGCCAGGAAACAAATTAGATGGTGTATAGGTATAGGTACAGTGCAGTTGTTTATCTCCAAGTGGGATATTGTTAGGTTGTGGAGCTAAAAGCTTCACTAATGCAGACATGGAGGAGGTTGCTGAGAGGTTATTGAGTTGCAGATCAATTGATGTTGGTCTGATCAACCGACATCGATCATATACAGTGAAAAGAGCAATCGACATCAGTCAGGGATCGGCCAGTGTCGGTCACCTCTAGGCAGACAGGCACCAATGTCAGTCGCCTGTGTGGTTCCAAAACTGCCAGTTCACAGACAGTTAGTTAACAAACCAATTGTTTGCATGATAAGAGGCTAATTTTAGTCTTGAGCTGTGGATCTAATTATTGTAATTGGAGGTCTAATTATTTTTTGCATGAGATCTATATAATAGACTCATGGGTTGTATTGTAATTTGTGCTAGAGAGTAAGAGAGCAAAAATTAGCTCCTTTAGAGTGAAGAGAGCAAGGTGTGTTCCTCATAGTGCCATAGTGCCAAGTATGGGTGTTGGTTTGGAGAATCAGAAGGATTCTTCATGTATGTAGGATCTTGGTCAGCAGGTGTGCAAGGCCACGTTTGGAGATCTACATGGTAAGTAAGATCATTGATTTGTAGGTGTATGTGTGTGCGAGATCTAGGTTTGCAGGTTTGTAGAACCAAATTGATTTGTAGGTGTGCAAGATAAGGGAGGTCAGCAACACAACAGGGAGCAATATCAGGGGAGATCTACTTGGAGTACGGTGTGTACTTAGTTGGAGAGCAAAGAGGAAGGCAAGGTAGATCCTTCCAAAGTAAGATCATTTGAGTTGCAAGTTGTTGCAAGTTCATGGGAGATCTACTTAGAGTGCGTTGTGTACTCGATTGAGTATGTGTATATACTTGGTGTACTGGCAGTAGTGGATACTGATTGGTTGGAGGTGAACACCAATTCTGTGTTTGAGTTGTGTGTTGGGACCATAAGAGAGAGAGTGAGCTCTTGAAGAGATTTAATATTTATGCTCTAGATGTGTGTGAGCTCTAGAGATGTAAGGAAGAAGACTATGGTATCTTATTTGTTGTATTTCCTTCTGGAAGAGTATTAATACAATTGGGTATTGTCTCTCATATTCTGTGTTGTTTTTTATTCTATTTACTTATTACTTCTGGTTTAATTCCACATATTTAGTTGCTTGGTAATCAATGGTGCTTCCTCGGTCCTAACAGTGGAGTCAGAGCATGTTTGTTGTTCTAGATTTCTAACAGTGAGAAAGTATGTGGCACTAAAAGTATATGATATAATGAGACCTCCTACCCCAGTCTACTATCTTAATTCACCCTAATGGACCTTGACTCTATCATGAGGCTAACTATGGAGTTTGAGATTCAACTAATATAGGAGATGTTTCAAATATAGATCATGTCTTTGGGTGTGATATGACTTTTAAGATTGTTTTTATTTGCCATTTAATCATTACCTTTTGTTTCTTTTCTGATTTGGATTTTAACTCTTTTAGATTTTATGATTAATCTTCCATATGGATTTAGAGAACCAAACATGAGTAAAATAGGTTAAAACATAAAATATCTTACACTTAGTTAGTAGAGAAAAGGACCTAAAGATAAAGGTGTCTAAAGACTCCTAGACTTGCCCACAAGTAAATGCACAATCTCAAATTTTACCTATGTGTGCCTCAAATGAAAGGAAGTAAGGGAATGATGGGGATCATGAGAGATCCATCCATATAACAAGTGATAAAATGATGAATAAGCTCTTATATGATCACAAGGAGTTAAAATAGTTCTATGAAAGGGATGGGGATATGCTATGAAATTCATGTCACTAAAAAGTCATACTAACCTACAACGGATCTAACATAAGAACTAATGAAAGTATTAGTCATCCCAAAAGAGGTGGGAAATTAAATAAGCATCAAATATGCATAACTCTATTGAGGTAAATAATGAAAATAAAATAAATGGTAATAATGAAAGAGATATATAAGAACAAAAATGGAAACAAATGCCAAACATAATGTGAAATAAAACCAAAGAACCCAAAGGAATTAATAGTGCTATTAAAGTGTGTTTGTGAGGATGACCTGGTCCTATCCAAGGTTTTACAATGCAAATCATGAACTATAAAGTTAAATAAAATGCACAAAAATAAAGAAACATGAGACAAACATAACAATAAAACTCCATGCTAATGTCTATATCAAATATGAGCATGTGAAATACAAGCCTATGTGTCTCAAAAATCTTTTTGAAGTTGAGTTTATTTTTTATTGTGCATTATATAATAAGACTGGGCATCATAAGATTACCCAATGGGTAAGTGGATGTAGGTATGGGCATCACAAGATGCCCCAAAATTTGAATTTATATGTAAATTTTCATTTCAATATTCCCTAACATGTGATGAGGAATGAGGTAAATTGGAACAATTAAAATGAATTTCATTAGGTTGGTAGTTGCATTTGGAGATAGTTAAATGTGTTGGTTTGTTATATTTTAAGGGTGTTAAATTTTAAATAGGATTTGAGAAGTATTAAGAGGTATATAAGTCAAAGTAATACCATTTATGATGCACTTTGGACTAGGAATTTGATCTAGGTACTCCTTTGGTTCGTGTGACCTAAGAGGTTGAGGTTGGATGAATGAAACCACCTGTTTGAAGTTTTTCATGTTAGCTAACCTTTCCTTATTGGTATATGAATAAGGATCAATTGTGGTTTGTTGTACAACATTAGTAGATGAGGTGGAGGTATGGGTTAATTGTTTTTAATAATTAGGTAGGTGATGTTGATGTGATTGAGATTATTTAGATTGGGTTTGTGATGCTTGAATATAATCTTGATAACATTGTTTTTTTAGAGTATCAAGATTTAAATATGAACCAAGAAATAAATCAAGAATAAATATATGAAGATCATGACAAGTCTCATGATAATGACCTATTATAGAATTCCAACAACAAAATTTATCAGGATTATACCATTTTGGAGGAGGTTTGGAAGGATCAAAGCTCATGGGTTTAGAGGGTGGCAACTTCTTCTTATGTTGTTCTAAATTCAATGGAGGGTGAGTGGTGTTAAAAAAATTTGCATTGGATGCTCCATTTTGAGTTTATAAAGGCTTATAAGAATCAATGTTATGATAAAATGATTGTAAAGGTTCCTTACTATTTTATTGAGGTGGTTCAAATTGAGGATGTCTATATTTAAATCACAAGGTGGTTCTAAAGCTTCTTCTAAAGTTCTAGGGGAAAACATACTAACTTTTTATTAAAGAGGAACTTTAAGAGAGGTAACAAATAAATTTAAAAGAGTATAATCATTCATGTTATGGTCCACTTTGTGAGTTAGATACTTCCTTGATTTGATGAAAGTGTGAGCAAATTCATTATGAAGTTGTTTGACATTGATGAAATGGATAAGTTAATTTTCAAGGTCATCATTTTTTAATTCCTTCACTATATGATTGAATAAATACTCTAGTTGTGAGATGAAATTTATATTAAGTTGGTTTTACCATTCAAGTAAATCACCAATAAAGGTTTTGGCTAGGATATTGGTGGTAGCAAAGGTGTTAGTTTGGAACCATTCCTTATATAGATTACCAAAATATTTAAGAGAGATAGTGGAATCTTTAGTTCCATCATATGTGATAGTTAGAGAGATATTTCGAATGTTTATGGATGTAAAAAATGGAACTAAAGGTTAATTTTTAATATGTTTAATAATTTTATTATCTATATTGGTTGAGGAATGATATTTCTATTGGCATCTCTAAGAGGAGAAGGGACAAAATTTTGATTTGGTTAATTCATGATGAATTAAGGTGGTTGTCTAGCCATTTGTAACATTTGAGATTGCATTTTCATTTGCATCATTTTTAATGGTTAGCTATTTGTATATAATTCATATGATAAATTAATTGAGAAATAATTTGAGTTGTATCAATGGGAAGATTTTGATTGCTAATGGTAGTAGGTGGTATGTTAGTGTTGGTAGGAGGATCATTCCCTATATTGGTAGTAGGAAATGTATTATCGGGTGGAGGATTCCATACATTGGTAGTAGGAGGAGGACTAGGATGAATAACCTCATTTGAGTTACATTGTGTAATAGTTAGTTTTGGATTAGGAAGACATGAAGGAAAAATTTAATAATTTCATCTGAAATAATAAAATAAGCAAGGTTCTAATATAAATCCTTAATTATGTAGTGTTCTTAACTAATAATAATCTCCAAATAATAAGAAAACTATAAATAACTAAGTTGAATAGGTCAACTTAGTTTTGTGGTAAAGCTAAGAATAATAACATGTAATAGATTGATTTGAACCATTTGACTATGTTTTGAGGGAAGGCAACCTGTAAAAGACTGAGTCGATTGGGTCAACTATGTTATAGGGATAGGAATTTTTTTTGAAATGTGATAAATTGTAGATGACTAAGAAAGTTAAATTAAGCACACAAACTACTAGATCATTGTATTTGATCTAATTATAACACACAACACAAACCTTGTACCAATGTTGGCTAGTACAAGTTTTTCAATATAAAACACAATTTACAAAGAGCAAGCAACAAAACTAGAATGTAAATGCTAATATAATAAGTAGATATTCTTGAATGTTTTTATTTATAACTTATTAAAATAAATGTGATACGGAGTTGGCTGTAAACATGAATTAGAAAGGTAATCTAAGGATAGTTTCAAGTAATTAAGGCTGAAAGGAATTTGTATTAGTGATAGTACTAGCTTGGTATTGGGGCCTACCCCCTCATTTCATAATATTACATGGATATGGGTGCCAAGTGCTTTGTCAATATATACCATCAACCATGTATTTATACTTGACCATAAAACCAAGTTGGCTTCCCCCTTGGTGATGAAATCCAAGTAGGTAGACCTTGGGTAGAATTTGTTTAATGCTTTTTGGTGTTATGTGATTTGGAAGCATGTAAAAAATAAAAATAGTGTGACTAAATAAATAAATTAAAACCTATTATTTAGTTTATATTTGATACTCTAAGAAAGAAAGCATAAAAAATGAAAAGTGAATTAATTACTAACAATATAGGTTAATTTAGGGTGGGGGCCCTAGCCTGGTTGGCTAAGTATTTCTGCTGCGACTTTGCTGGTCTCAAGTTATAGTCTCCCCCCACCTCATGGTACCAGTATTAGGCATGTCTAGCCAGTGCCACTAGTCACATTAAAAAGTTTACCAGGCTTTAAAAAAAAGAAAAAAAAACAATATAGGTTAATTTCTTTATTTTGAAGAGTATAGAGTCATTTTAGGTGACCCTATATGTAAATAGTATAGAATAGAGTCAAGAGGTTTGATGATATCTATTAAAGAAAAATATATAATAACATATATATATACCTATTTTTGATGATATCTATTGAATAAAAATATATAATAACATAGTTGAATAGGGCAACTAAGTCTTCTAGATAGGAAAATAAGTTATAGAACTATGTTGATCTAATCAACCCAGTTTACTATAGGGTTACAATTTTATATATTATAAGTTATGAAAAATAGGTCTATAAATGAATAAAAAGGTAAGAATGAATATGATAATTTTTTAATATGCTAAATTTTCTATTTTTTATACTAAAAATTTACTAACATAGTTAGACATTTTAACTGTGTTTAAAAACTTACTAACAGAATCAGTTGTGTTGATTATTTTTATAAAACCTACTAACAGAGTTAGTATTGTTGATTTTGTTTATAAAACCTATTAATAGATTTGGCTATGTCAAATATGTTTGAAACCTATAAGCAGAAAGAAAACTGAGTCGATTAAGTTGATCCAGTTACCTGTATTTGAAGAAGACCTACACAAAGCCAAACTAAGTTGATATGATCGACTATGTGTTAAAACTTTCACATAGCATGTTAAATTGAATCAATTTATTCAATATATTAATGCAAAAAAATGAAATAAATAATAAATTTAAGTGTGAAAGCAAACCTACAAGGGTTATTTCATGTTGGGTTCACCAGAATGTATACAAGGGAAAGTGAAGTTGATATACAAATCAATCCTATCTTAGAGAGGATAAATCATGCTTACCTTTACTCTTGTTGGTACATTTAGACAATCAAGATCATGACCAAGATGGAATTTTTATACCTAACCAAGGGTTCCCTTACGACAATAATATCACTAGAAAGGGTTTTAAAGCCTCTAGTTAAGCAACATTGTGTAATAAACATAGTTGGTTCCTATGTTTTCTTATATTCACAAAGTAAAGTAAAATCTAACCTAGTTCTCACCAAACCTTGTGGCATAAAATGGGGGTAATAAACATAAAATCAAACATGCATAGAAGATATCTACTTCAGCCATTGTAGAGGAAATCCTAACACATGGAAAGATAAGCATATAAGCTAACAAATGCAAATCTATCTACTTTAACAATAAGGAGAAAGAGTTAGGAATACTTACCTTTGAAGATGAACCTTTTGATCTTAAATCTTTCCCTTAGATAAGGTTCCTCTCAAGAGGTTGTTGTCATATGGAAGGATAATAAATATAGGTCAACTTTAAGCTACATGGCTTCTCTATGCATCCAAAAGACTTCTCCACAAAACAAGATTTGTATCTCCAACTGTAGTATTGAAACCCTAAGCAATGCTCCTCAAGTAGAATGTTATATAAGTAGATGTGAAATATACGATGTTATTTTTTTATCTCTCTAATATATGGTGAAAATGATGTGTATATATAGATAAATCTAACCATAAAGTCTTCCAAAATTTTAGCTGATAGTTTCATCCCAATCGACCCTATATCATTGATTAATAAAATCAAGTTAGGTCCTAGACTAGGTTGGCTAAGGCTAACAGAGTCCAATAACATGCTAATATATTTTAAGTATAGGGTCATCCTAGGCCAAAATTATTTGGTAAATGTCAAAAAGAGTTTTTATCTTAGATAGGGGTTGTTTAAGGTGGCGAATTACTTGGAGGAGTGTGTAAGGGAGGTTTCAAAGATTAGGGAAGTGTATAGGAGTCATTTGTATAAGTTGAAAGTGGTGGTTAGGGGACAACAATATTATGAATCATCAATGGTTTTCCCACCCCTTTCCTAGTGAACCCTTTAATGCGTGCACTCAGAGATATTCAAAATTGATAGGTTCTTGCAAGAGATAAAGTATTAGTAAGTGGTAAAGTTAGTAAAAAAAATTGCATGTATACAAGAGCTATATCAATATGTCATATGTTTAGGCTCTATAACCCTTTCTTTTTGACATTTTATTTTTAGATTAATCTTTTTTATATCTCCAATTTTTATAGGTCCTTACTTGATTATCCAAGAATACTTAGGCTCTATTTGATTAACTTTTTTGAGTCTTAGTCTATTAATAAAAATAAGATAGTTGTGAGTCATTCTAGCCCATTCATACATAGATTAATTCTTCTTATCCTTTATAGAGTACATCATAATTGTGGGTGTTAGTTTATATTAGGATGTACACTAACATCCATCTTAATAAATACTCTATAAATGAAAGGATGAAGTAATCTACATTATTCAAAATAATGATAAAAAAAGAAAGTAAAGTAACAAATAACACTTTGGTTTAAATTAAAAAAGATTAACCAGTGATTATAAAACATTTTAGGTGGCATATTTATATGTATTTGAATATTCCTTGAATAAATATTGGTCCATTATATTAAAATTATAGATGAAAATTTAAAAAAAAAACTCTAGTATAATATTTTACATATAATTTAGAATAAAAGATATCAAATACGTATATAGAATCAATTCTCGGTGACTAATTTCAACTTAACAAGAAGATGATATTTCAAATCCATATAAGTGCCACCTTAGTTCCATTATTCTAATTATTCACCACATTTAAGACCAAAATACATAATATTAGAATCATGTTGATGAAATCATTTATAATTAAATCAACATAAATATCATTGAAATTATTGTAATCACATTCTTTTAATTTTCCATAAATAATATAACACTAAAAATTAAATTAAAATGATTTTTAAACTTCACCCCATTTATATTTGTAATATTATATTAAAATATCTTCTAATTTTCAAATGTCATTGTTATAATTGTATGATAAATTTTAAACTATTACGATCATCTCCAACTACATGAAAAGAAGATCTGTATAATCATACATGTGTGTGTTGCATTTTTATTATTTTGTACTAAAATAATTAAATTTCAATTTCTTCTAGCCTATCCAAAATATAAATATCATTATGATATTGAAACACCTTATTACTATCCTTATTTCATGTTATTTGTACTCTTCTAATGAACAAGTATCTTAAGAAATGCCATGATTTGTATTTTGAGTAACACCTTTTATTATATTGAATTCTAATCTAGGTATATATTCCCTCTCAAACAACACACCAAAATCTAATCCAACCCCAAAACTAATTGACTAGAGCGCTATCATATCATTGGAAGTATACCCTATTTATCACTTTGCTCAACTAATATTTAGATAATGTCAAATTACCATTCAACTAAATAACCAAACATGATTTTTGCATATCCTTGCCATCAAGATACAATATTGGTTTAATATTTTTATTAACATTCCCATCAAAGGAATTTAAAATATCATCTAACTCATGCCTCCACTCACTCTCCTTTATTTGAAACTCATTAACATCAATGACCGTTGAAGGTGAATATTAGAATATTGAATTGGAATGGTTTGGGAAAGACCCAACTACTTTATACTCATCTTCTTCCAAAACTTGGAATGTTCTACAGTTTCAATCATATATCCATATTTTTGCCCACTAATAATCTTCAGTGTGTTTTTCCAGTCACATGTTAAAACTTGAAAAAATGTCTTGTGCATCCTTTACTCCTTTCTTAAGGGCTTTTGCACTTTATCCATATGTAGATATTGATTTATATTGAGGCAACACAGCTATATTTCTTATTATATTATGATTTATTTTATTCCAAATAATTTCTTTTTTTATGATATTTATTAAAATTAAGACCTTATGGATTTACATATTATTCAATAAATCTATTTAGTATTCCAAAACTAAGAATTGATTGATTGAAATTATATTCCCTCTATACTCTTACCATCCCAATTAATTTTCATAAAAAATCTCACATTCTTAGAACAATTTAAGTGCAATACACAAAAAAAGTGGGAGTATTGAATTTGAAACAATCTCATCAAAAATTTATAAAGTGACATTAAATTTTCACATTTTGACATGCCTCCCTGTTAATGAAATTTATGATAACATTATTTTGATTTTGGTTTCATATCCAACATGACCATAACATAAAAAATAAAAAATAAAATGAACTCTTGAGCATTTTTCACTCTTTCCCATAGAGTCAAGCTATGAGACAAGATAATTTATATGTAATATGTAAAAATTGATAAATAAATCTCAATACCTAATGTTGTTTCTCTTCAGCCATTTTTGGTCATTATAGTCTCTTGCAAACACCTTTGAACATGCCTAGAAGAAATGTGTTGTGTTGAATCCCAATTCTATCTTTCTATCCTCTCTATGTATTAAATTATAAACATATTATCATCCAATTTAAATTTGTTGGAAACCATTCTAGTAGATTAAAATTAATCATCTCTACTCCAACTATTAAATCCTATCATCCACTAAACAAAAGATTCACTAGTTTCTTACCATTATGGCATGAAGACATTTTACATTTCAATCATTATACAAACTAGTTAGCCTTTATCTTTCTCATGAAATTTGATAATTTTTTAAAATTGTTGAATAATAATCCTTCATAATGATTTGCATTCTTATATATCCCCATAATAATATATCCCAAAAATATTTCCACTTTTTTATGCCACATGTCTTCTATTTTTACCATTGGTGTTGAAAAAAATCATTAAATATATTACAATTTAGATGAAAAATAAGAACCAAATAATAAATTTGATCATGTAAATGATTTTCAATAATAAAACATGATTAATATCCAATCATATAGTTTTTCAAGCCATATGTGATAATCTCATGTCCTATAGTTCCATCACCATTCATCACTAAGAAATGAAATTGGAACTGATGTTTAATTTTCTCACCACAAAACCCACCAATGTATCACTTTTTATACCCACATAGCATATTTTTTCATAACAATTTCATCTCCAGTAAGACACATATGAACCAGACATTTAATACCAAGCTTTTTTTTATATGAAGTATCAACCCTACCTCAAAAATGTACATATGTTCCCTTAGAATATATGTCAATTTTTTTCTAACTTGTCTTAATTTTTTTGTAAGCTAGGAAATCTATGTAATGTAGGACTTATACATAACTTGGTCATCTCATAAATATATTATGGATGCATAATTATTGTCTTCATGCTTTAGAATTAGTAAGGTTGTGAAATATATCTTGGAAAAACTCTCAAACTGGATCTTTACATTGTAATTTCATTGATGATTTGCCTTATGTACATATTTACAAAATATGAAGACAACCTTCCTCTCTATTGATTTGAATAATTTTTCCTTAAGGGACTTTAATCTAGTAGACAATGAATCAACTTACATCTTCTCTCACAAATGAGCCCACTTTGTTTTTCTATGACTTATATTTATAGATCTTGTGACAAATTTGAGTTAAATTTAAGTTAAATAGTATAATAATCTCCCTTTATATGTATATCTCCTATGTTTTTTTAAAAAATGTAATTGATTCATTATATAAGCATTTTAAACACTCATATTTGGTATTAAACACTTGACAATATTAATTTTTATCGAGCCTTGGTATACTTGACCTATTAATGCACATATGACTCTTGTTCACATCTCCTCATAGTCATGCATTCATATATTTTGAAATGGGATTTTCATAGTCTCTAATTAAACATATTAATATTGTAGAAACCTAAAACTATCCATAACTAGCTTTTGACTAAACTTCAAACTAATTCCTACCAACCATTGCAAATTAAGCCTAATAATCGCTGAATGTCCCAAATTTGCTTATCCATCATTTGTCAAAGCTCAAAATCATTTTGATACATACCTAATTGGATTATTTTAATGTATTCAATAATAACCTCTCAAAAATTCATCCATAATCACCTTACGACATCACAACAGTCAATTTGGCCTATCGACCTATTAAGTGGGGCACTTGCACACTTAAATCAAATCTTGGAAATGCTAAAAGGCTAATCATAATTAATTAACAAGCTAAACCAAATTAAAATCCTAGAATTATACATTTGAAATTAATGAAAATATTAAAAAAAATTCAAAATATCCTATCCTTTCATCATTGCCTTTATGCCTTATCAAGATCTTTGAAAATATCCAGAAATATTTATTTTGGAAAGCCATGCCTAGTAATTACAAATAGTAATTACTTGATAACTATTAACTCTATTAGGGCTATATATGACTCACCTAGGTTTACTTCAAACCCATTCTAAACCTAAACTCAACCCTAACTCACCTTACATGAGATTTAAATCCTTAGGCTACAAATACAATGCCATACATCTTTGTTTTTAAGATTTCATAAGCCAAAGTTATAATGAAAATTTGGAGAGAGACAAGCTATTTTGTTGCAAGTAGTGTTATAATGTCAAAATCTTGAGCCATAGAAACATCAGGACACATCAAAGCCATATGGTGTCAATGAGAGAAGGAGCCAAAAAGCTTCATTTTATAAAGACTTCTTGATGCATAAGCTGAGTAATTCACTCAACAAAACATTTAGAGCTCCTAAAGAAGGTAAAAGGATTTGTGTCTTTTATGTTTTAGTTGTGCTTGCATCTAGATTTTGTTACTAAGCTCTCCCTAAATTCTAGGCTATGAGTGTAGGTGTTAGTGTGTTTTATTTGATTTTTTGTTACTTGAACTAACACTATACTAACCTCCCTTATTGGATTCCTATGATCACAACTGACATGCCCGATGGGACATGCACCCCATGAAGTTGATCCTAAATCCTTTAAGACCATTATACTAATGATTTTCATGTAATAATTTGAGATTGCTGATCAAAATAGGTGAAAATTAGAGGCTAAAGGATGTTTTTATGGAAGTTATGAAGTTGCCATGTGTAGTCATGGTTTTGTTCTCTGGAGTCATGATATTGAAGCAATATCATAACTCACACAGTCATAGTTTTGTCTCTATTTATGCATTTTTGCATCTAAATTATCATTGTTATACTAATTAGTTTTATTCCTATAGGAGAATTTTTGATATTACAATATAATGACTCTGACAGTCACAATATTGTAATACCATGATTTTGCAAGTTATGATATTGCCAAACCATCAGCAATATTGACCTTAACCACTAGCAATTCATAGTAACTTTTTGGGTTAAGTTACAATATTGTGACTCTTAGATTATTGATATTTCCTTGTTATTAACAATTTTGATATTGTATTTTATACTTTATTTTCTCGTAAGTTATGGTATTGCACTGATAGTTGCATTTTTACAGAGTTGCAATTTTGCTTTGTTTTATGTGGTTTTACACTGTGTAAACTTGAAAGCAATATTTAGGAAATGATTTATTCATTCATGAAATGATTATAAGCACAATTAATTTATAACATGTTTTTTTAGGACCCAAAGGCCATAAGGAGACATTTAAAACACATCAAACCTGCAAAATTCACATTTTGAATTGGTTTTTTAATAATCTTTTTATTTAAATCATTTTCATTTCATCAAAGTTTTTAACCAACAAATGTCAAGGGGCCAGAAATTTCACAACACATCTCATTTTGGATGCATTAAAATGAAATTTAAACATTTAGTTACATGCTTTAAGGAGTGTTAATTTTATGCTTGGTTTGTTAAAAGTTACTTATTTTAGCAAAATGATTGATGTGTGTATGTTCTTCCCCCCATTCCCTTTAAAGAACTTAGGGGACCAAAAGTGATCACTCATTGCCTCAGTCACTTTAGTCCAAAAGTGTGAAAATAACATCATTTAGGCCCTCCTCAAATTTGTATGATTTAGGTGATCCAAATGTGACCCTAAAGTCTTTTCACTTATCTTTTATTTTCATGCATTTTTTCTAGTGAGCGGGACTTCATCTCCTCCTCATGAGTTCTCTAGGGAAGTGTTTACCTAAGAATTCATCTCCTGACATCATATCAACCCCACTCTATGATGGGGTGTATAAATTGAGGTTGACTTACTAGGATGCTTGTTTGAGTGGTTAAATAAGTTCCATTAGTAAGATACTACCTCAAACTATAGAGGTAACTCGGACATCACACTACACTGAGAAAACAACAGATGTAGTGGTTATTAAAAAGATAAGACCTTTTCAAAATAAGTGAGTTGATGCAAATCCAAATTATGTGAGCATATCTTGTGTTATCCACACTTGGGACCATCTAGAAACATGAAAAAAATGATAGATTAGAATAACCCCACTTACCTTGGATATACTTTTGATGTAAGGAAAGTAGCCTAAAGTTTCATGTCATAGTAAAAACTGTTAAGAGAAGAAGGGGATAAAAAACCTACTTTTCATGCACCTTTATTTTTGGATTAACACTTAAAATCCTCTCAAGAGTGAGTATATTGATGGAATTTGACATTATTATGCAACCTTATTAGTTTTAGGATTCAATATGTTACACTTAGGTGTTTATATCATTTTATCCTTTCTTTCATGGTTTTGAGTCTAAAACTATTTGTTTATCTTACCACATCCAAATGAGTCTTGTGTATATATCACTCCATTATTTAAGTAGGTTTTATGTGATTGATTTAATGTCATACCTATGCCTTAGTCTTTTTGCAAATATTTGAGTGTGTGTCACTTTATTGGAAAGGGTAAGGTTACACTACCCAAATCTTTTCAAGCCTTTTTGCCTTTAAGTCTTAAAATAACCATTTTCTATATCTTTAGAGTGTGATAACACCATTATGCTACTTGAATCATTTCATAGAGTTATTTTCCTTGTGTCCATGTTTCCATTTTTGAAACCAAAGCCATGTGTGCCTTTTGGATCTTTACCTAGTGTCATTAAACCATTTAATTTTGTCTAGCTTATTATTTGTTTAAAGAAGCCTAGTTTCCTAAGTTTATTTTTTAATTAACCTTTATGAGTTCAAATCCAAACATTGATTGATTTTTGTTTACACCTTATGTAATTTTAGCCTATGACATTGATATTTCTCTTTTGGGTTTTGCAACTTAGGTTAATTATTTACCCAATTTGAAAACTATTGTTTGTGCCTTTATTTGGGAGATATAGCCTATCTTCCTTATGCCTATTCTTTTATTCCTTATACCAATTGACCAAGTTCATCTCTAAAGTTGAATTCCTAGTTTATGCCAAAGTGTTTCAAATTTTTTAGATTAAATCTCTTGCTTTATTTTTAAAGTCTAGCTTTTATGCCTTGTTTTTCCAAGAGTCCTAGCATATGCATGTTTTGATCCTAAATTTTATGCCACATTTGGCCAATAGACCTAGAAAATTTTGTTTTATTATATTAGAATTGTTTGGAACATTGTGAACCTAGAGTTTGGTATTCTAGTTTTATTTCATCCACTTGACCTTTTGTGTTAGATTGTTTTATACCAAGTTTTAGCATAGACATTTTTGGGGATACAGTTCCATTCCTTTGACCATGCTCAAACCATTTATACTTTGGACATTATTTTTAATAATTTATAGAACTCTAGGCCCTTTATTGTGAAATAGTCACCACTCATTTGAATATGTCTCACTATACTTGTAGTAGATCCATGTACAATCTAGGATATGGTAATGTGGTCACGCATGAAGACTTTGTTCAAGACCCATATGGTGATGATTTAGTTTGTGATATATATCCTTATCCACCTTACAACACTCAATCAAGGGAACAAATCCAAGATCATTTAGATAACTATTTGGTTAACATGCATCCATACTCAAAGTAAGATGAGGAACAAATAGCATAATATTTAGTTATCATACCTTTGGTTGTATACCAAGCTGAATAACAACCATACTATGTTACAATGCCATCAATGTATGATCCTTATTTGTTTGATTATCACTTACATGTAAATAAGGATGAATTATTGATTAGAAACATGTGGGTAAGGGATAATTTTATAACAAACTTACCCCACCAGAATTTTCCAAGTTTAGTTAGAGTGCCTTACAACATGCCTTATAATAAAAACACTAAATATGCCTCTTATAGTAATCCTCAAGCTCTAATGTTGATGTTAGATTAAGACCCATGTATGCTTGTCATAGTAAATGGCATCATGGAGGATAAATATATATAGTTATATACCATATATCATACCTATTTGAACTTAGCATGCAATTTCAATAATATGACCATGTCAATTGTTCCACTTATCGATCTAGCTCTTTCAATAGGAGTCAATCAAATTGACAGGACAAGAAAATTTAGATATAGACCCATTCATGAAAATTAATTTAATTGGAGACATATTTATTGCCCTAGATATTTAATAAGTGTCTACTACTTCTACATAGATGAATGTGCCAAACATAGTGGATAACATGCAAATGTCATCCAATCTACACTAAAGTGGTTTAACTACATAAACAACTAGTCCTCAACAAAACATACCTTTAGTTAACACCAAAAGTGGTTCATAATAGTAGGGGGTAGGAACATCCAACTCCTAATCACAATAAGCTACCTCTAATCCTCAACCAACTTCTTTATCAAGAATGCAATTGCAAGGATTAAGAAATCAAGTGACAACTAGTGCTTTGCCTCAACAAAACATGATGACTATTACTCCAGCATAATAGGTGAGGACTAACATTCCATAATAATAGGCACAATCTAGTAGAGGCAAAAAAATTCACCACCTCAACACGGGGAAACTAATGTTCCACCTCATCAGGTAGTGACAACTATACCTCTTTAATCATAGACTAACATGTCATTACCATTGCAAACACTATCTAATAAGCAATGTATGTCTATTGGTCAGAAATAAATATCAAAAATTCTATAAGTTTCTACTTCCCAACAAGTGTTCACACAATCAAGAGGCGCTACTATTTCACAAGTACTAATTAGGAAATAATTGCCTTTTGTTCCAAATGTGCCACAAATTCAATGATAGGGCCTTACTTCACAACCAAGTTCCCCTTATTTAGCTAGGTTTAAATCATCAACAACAAGTCCCTATTTAACCTCAGTAGGCATAGTACTCCACTCAAATCCATATCCTTTCATCTCAACCACAATTATCCTAAAACTAAGCCTATACATTAAATCCTAACTAGAATATTGCATCATATTGTGTGTAATTACAACAATTGCATCCTAATCTATGAATGTATATTCTTGGTCAATTCCCTAGCCAAACCAGTATCCCATAATAAATCATGCTTCTATTATACTCTGGTCAAAGTAACCTACTTTTAACCACCAAACCTCCATCTCAGGCCAATGTTCTATCCAGTCTCTTGGCACAAGAGCTACAATAAATGAAGGATGCAATTACTGCCATCTAAGATAGGAAATAGAACAAGAAGTTTAATTTAGATGATACTTTTTTCCTACAAATACAAGGGTAAAGGCCCAAAGTTCCATTTAACCAAATTATTTATTGCTCTCTAGCCAATGGATTATAGTGATATATACCTCCTAATATTTTTTCCTCAAAGTCTAGAAGGCTAAGCTTTAGATTGATTCTTAAAATTATCTAAGAACTTAGTACCTAATTTTTATGACCTTTTAAATATTTTTTTGCATCATTTCTATTATAATCTCAAACATGAGATTTCATTGGTAGATTTGACTCAAGCCAAAAAAAAATTTGGTGAAATTTTCATAAGTTATCTATAGTGATGGAGAATAATTTCAAGAAGATTAACCCACAGTTTACTAAATAAACAATTAGCCACAGTGTTTACCAAAAAATTGCATAATGAGATATCTTATCATTTGGAGTTATAATGTACCCATCCCCTCAAGGAAATCATTGACAAAGGTTTGTTAATCAAAAAGGCCCTTATTAATAAAGGGATTGTCAATCTTACCTTATCAAATCAAAATCATAATCAAAACCAATAAAATAGCCAAAATCAAAACCATAACCAAGTCCAATTGAAAGCATCGCAACCAACCCAATCCAATAATTATGAAAAATATAAATAGTTTAACCACAATAAAATTATTTTTGGTAATGGAGTAACTAAGTCATGACATGTCAAAATGGTGCAAACATTGTCTACTCAACCAATGTTGTAAATGCAAAATACTCCTCACCAAAAACTAATTCAACAAGTGCAACCTTCACAGTAGCCTAGGCTAGCTTGAAAAATGCATCAAACTTTGCCTTTGAAAACCCCTCCTTTAAAAAAAAATAGTCCTACCCATTAAGTTTTTAGTGACCTTATAGAGATTATTAAATCTATGTTTTGAAAACTAGCTATCACTAATCTACGTAGTTAGCCCATATCAAAGCATTATCCTGAGGGCATCCCTTATCTAGATTGGTATAGGCAAAATGAATTCTATTAATACCATCAAGTTAATGTCATAATTTGTATCATTGTGTGTAAATCAAGCACCTTATTCAAAATATGCTAGAAAATGAGGGGGGATAACATTGAATAATGGATCCTCTACATCTAGTCAAAACATAGGTATTTATCAAAATCATTTTCCACAACATAATAACAACCAACAAATATAATAATAGAGGCTAGAATAATAACAACAATAGTATCAATAGTTGAGATAATAATACCAACAACAATAACAAAATCAACCAAATGGATAGAGCTAAGGCCAGAATGATGCCAACAACCAAAAGACTTACCACATAGTTACACATAAATACAATAAAGTTGTAGGCCATATTACAGGAGGTCATGTTTCTACCATCTCTATCAATCCAAGACCAAGTATTAACCAAACAAGATCATTTCTAATCAATTCCAACCAACCAACTTATGATATTGATCCTTCCTTGACTTGGGACTGCATACAGGCATATCAGTAAGCAAGAATCACTACTTTTAGACCTTATACTGATAACTCATCATTGACTCATGACCACATACAAGTGCACTGACAACTGAGACTTATCCTATCTGGTCCCCTTCTACCAACATTTCCTATAATCAATGGTCCTATATCTAATCCCAATTATGTAATCATAACTTGATGATCAAATATTACCAACCTAGGCCCATAGCCATATAACACTCCACCCATCTAACCCATTATTCTAACTAGGAACAAACCATTTTCCATTGAAAAGAACAAAAAATTTGATATTATGGAATAACTATAGAAGACACCTGCACAAATTTCCATTTTAGATTTGTTGCATACATCTACCATCCACAAGAATATCTTGACAAAGTTCCTTGGCCAATCTTAAGTTCTAAATGAGATATCCCTAGACAAATTCCAAGCTTTGGTTAGACATCTAACCCCATACCATCAGTTATCATTCAACCAAAGTGATATGTCATTCCTTGGCCCTCTTCATAATAATCCATTATACATTGAAGTTATCATCATATGGCATAAAGTGAAGTTTTTCCTCATAAACAATGGATCGAGCCTAAATATTATGTCATTAAATCTTATCAATCATCTCAGATATACCACAACTGATATCTAACTAGAAAAGATCATAATCAAGGCCTATAATAATGAATATCAATAATCACAAAGCATCATCATCTTGCCAATTATCATTGGGCCTTTAAACCATGATACATTATGTTATGTTTTAGACATAGACCTATCATATAATTTGCTTTTGGGAAGACCTTGGATACACAAAGTTTGTGCAATCCCTTAAAAATTGCACCAATGTCTTAAGTTCACCCATTTAGGTATGGAGGTCACCATTCATGGAAATTTTTAGCCATATGAACATTGTAAGAATTTAGAGGTTGAGTAAGAAAGGTATAACTACCATTTTGGCTTGAATATAATTTCTAAAAAGGACAAGGGGAAGAAATTCTTGTTGATTTATCAGAGGCCAATTGCATTGACTTGGATACCCTGTATTAATTATCCCACATGCCACCTCCTGAAATGTTCAATCATTTTACCATCATGGTTAATGGCCTGGAGAATATTTGACCCATGATACATTCCACATTGCCAATATTCCATAGAACCCAAAGTCTTATGGAATACATAAAGCCAAACCACCTTGCATTGAATGGCAATGAAATGGAAAAGAAAAACTAAATAATCTAGCACCTATCATTTTTACACTAGCCATTGGCTAAGAATATGACCCACTTGTAGATGATGAGACCTGGTTATACAATGACAACTTGGAAAATTTCTATAATAATCCAAAATACCCCATTCCTAAAAATATCATGGAGAATCATGCCTATCAAGGAAGAGGTCTTAGGCAAATTAGTAGGGAATTCTTGAGCCAATATCCATGACTCGATATAAAGGAACCTATGGTCTCAGATTTAAACCACTTGGGGGTGACCCTATATATCTTATTCATGTTCCAACACCAATGAATAGTGATGATGATGTCAAAAATGAAGTGGAGTCTGATCATAGCCCTTATGAAAACTTGGTTAATACCAATTTGTTTGACACTCATACAATCTATACCCTTATATTAGTTATCCATAATTTGTTTCCTCTATACCACCCTTAACTTATAGCCTAGGACTAATAAAAATCCATAGTGCCTGTAGAAGAGTTTGAGAATGTTGAGGCCTTTTGCAATTTTTTAGGCCTAAAAAATAGTGTTTCATTGGGAGACCATAAACAAGGGTTTTCAATCAAGTTGGATCTTGCATCCTATTTAATATAATGGGATAACACCCTTAGCCACAAATAATTAAATAAAACATTGAGGTTCCAAGGTGAAAACATCTTTGAGGCTTTTTTGGACCACGGTAAAAGTAAAAAGAAAGGCCAGTCTTCTGGTGAAAACCTATCTTATGCACTATTAGATGCGGGTATTTAACCTTCCTCTAATATAGCTTAGGATACCACAAATGATGAACTTTCTTATGGGTCCAAGTTTAGTTCTACCAAACAATATTCCTTTGAAAAAATCATTCAATAGTTTTTTATAGTGTTTATCGCATGGCCATACTTACCATCAGGAGATTCTTATTCATCTTGCCTAAGATAACTTAAATATCTAGTCTGCATGGAAGACTCTACTATTATAGGCTAATTCCAATCATTGCCAACTATTTTGGAGGATGGTTTGACTCTTCTTATGGAGGACACTACACAGTTCAACATCAAGACTCTATATGACCCAAAGTGGATCAAATGAAGCACATCCTTCATTGAGGAGGAACACAAACTCTTTACATCCCTTTTTATGGAATTTTTTTACATATTCACTTGGGCATATTCAAAAATACCAAGTTTGGACCCCACCTTGGTTGTACACCACCTTGTGGTACATCCTGATGCCAAACCCAAAAATCAAAAATTATGCAAGATGCATCCTTGCATTACTGTATTAGTAAATTAAGAGTTTGAAAAACTCTTATAATCAAGATGTATTATATCGATCGACTATTCAAAGTGGGTCTCAAATGTTGTGCTAATTAGTAATAAGCTATAAGGAATAAAGATCTACATTGATTTCAAAGATATAAATAAGGCCTACCCTAAGCATGATTTTCCTCTACCAATGTTGACATTATTATTTATTCCATAGATAGGAAAAAAATGATTTCACTAATGGATGGGTTCTTAGGATATAATCAGATCTAGATTGCACTAGAATACCAACATAAAATATTATTAACCACTCCATGAGGAATGTTTTATTATCAGGTTATGCCATTTGGTCTCAAAAATGTTGGGCCCACATATCAGATAGACATGACCATCATATTGCATCATATGATGCATAACATTATTGAAGACTACGTTGATGGCATACTAGGTAAGTCAAATACCATGACCGATCATCCAATAGCACTATGAAAAATATTTGAGAGATTGCATGAATTTAAGATCAAACTCAATCCTAAAAAGTGTGTTTTTGGAGTTACTTAAGGTAAATTTATATGGTTCATTTTATCTTGGATAGGCATTGAATTCAATCTAGCCAAAGTACAAGCCATTACTAAAGTACCACCACCTTTTAATTTAAACCAACTCTATAGTTTACAAGGCAAAGTTTAATCTATCAAATGCTTCATTTTTTAGTTGCTCAATAAATTCCATCCTTTTACACACTTACTAAAGAAGGGTGTCATGTTTTATTGGGATGATGAATGCCATAAAGCCTTCTAATTCTCAAAGACTATCTTACCAATCCACTTGTTTTATTGCCTCCTAGGCCAAGAAAGCCATTCCTACCATATCTATCTACCACAAATAAAGACCTGGGGTCACTTCTAGCTCAGCATGATGATAATGGAAAAGAACATGTCGTGTACTATCTAAGACGTATATTGGTTGAATTGAGCTTAGTTATATGCTCATTAATAATCATATTTTGTTATGGTTTTTACATCTCAAAAACTATAACATTACATGTTAAACAACAAGATTGTGGTTATTTCCAAAGTAAATCCACTCAATTATCTATTATCCAATACATCTTTATAATGCTACATGGCCAAATGGATCATGTTTATAAGTAATTTTAGATTGAATGCATAAACCAAAAGGCCATCAAGGGATAAGAACTTTTAGATTAGCTTGTTAAAGTTCCCCTTATAGATACAGAACCTCTAACTTTCCAATTCCCAGATGAGTCCATTATGACCATCATTGAAACACATCTTGAGGAGCAACACTAAAAGTTGTATTTTGATGGATCATTCACAACACATGGATAAGGGGTAGACCTTTTGTTTCATACACCATAAGGGGATCTTATCCCTAAATCATTATGTATCACCTTTCCTTATACCAACAACATGGCTAAATATGAAGCACTCATTATAGGAATTCACCAAGCAATACAATGGAATATCCAACATCTAAAGGTTTATGGTGATTCTTATTTAATTATTAATCAGGTTATAGACCATTTTTAGAGTAAAGATGACAAGATGGTGCCATATAAGGCAATGATCAACACTCTCAAATAGCAGATATCCAATGTATAGTTTAAACATATACCAAGGGCTAGTAATAGAATAATGGATGTTATGGCTACCATTGTCTCTTTGATTTGTCATCTAGACAAGGCAAAGATATCAATTAGTCATTTAAAATCTTGCAACACTAGCTCATGAACACTAACTCTAACCTTTATGCCTATCTTCATGAGCATATTATACCACCTAACCTATCTTGCAAACAATCCAAGGCCTTTAACTACCATTCCATATGTTATACCTTACTTGGACCAACCCTTTATCACTATAGCTTTGACGAAACTCTACTTCAATGTTTAAATTCAAAAAAATAAACATTATCATTATGGTAAGTCCATGAAGGAGTATGTGTAGCCCACACAATCAGGGCCATACTGACCAAAAAGTTCTTATGTATTAGGTATTATTGGCCAACTATGGATGCAGATGCAATTACATATGTTAAAAAGTGTGACAAATGTCAAAGTCATGTTATTCTGATTCATGCCCTATCTAAGACTCTAAAACTAATGCCTATACCATGACCATTTACTAATTCAGGCCTCAATCTCATTGGAAAGATAAACCCTACCTCCTCTGATGCCCATAAACACATCCTTACCGCTACTAAATATTTCACTAAGTGGGTTGAATTTATACCCCTCACTCGCATGATTGGAAAGCAATTTTCTAGATTCATTTTCATCTATCTCACCTACCACTATGGCATCTAATTTGACATTATTTCTGATAATGGTGGATCTTTCAATAATAATAATGTCAAATTGTTATGTGTTGAGTACAAAATTACTCAACATTTTTCTATTACCTATTACCCACAAGGTAATAACCAAGCCAAATCATCCAATAAAAATATTGTCAACATACTTAAAAATATTGTTAATGATGTTGGCCATGATTAGCACCTCCAAATATTTTGTGTTCTATGGGCATACCACACCAATTACCATACCCCAATAGGATCCATTCCATATTCACTTGTTTATGGAACTAAAGTCATTATTCCCATTAAGGTTGAGTTACCTTCTCTTCACATCTCTTTAAATCATGTCCTGGATGATGAATATTATCATGTAGCTCACCTGCAAGAGTTAGATTTACTTGATGAGAAATACATGGCCGCATTCAATAGCTTATAAGCATACCATAACTAACTCCATGGACACTATAACCGATGGGTTATACATAGATAATTTGAGCTTGGTGATCTTATTATTAAATAAAACCAATAGAATACCATGGCCAAGAAGAAACACAAGGGTAAGTTCAAACCCAATTAGATAGGCCCATTCATCATTGTTGTAAACTATGGCTCTAGAGCATACATGCTCACTACACCAAATAAGGATGAACTTGATGAGCTAAAGAACATTATACACCTCAAGTGTTACTTCATTTGAGAGACCTGGTGTATTATTTATGAGGCCCATTTATGTTTTACCATAATATTGACATTCTTCTTTTTACCATACCTTTTATACTGATTGATTTGTTTTTCCCTACCTACCCAATTACTTTGACCTTGGTTTCATTTAATTAGTTCCATGGTCACTTTCAACATGAGGATTCCAATCAAATTTCATTAGTTGTTTTAGTATTCTAGACAAACACCATATTTTGGAACCATATGATAGTGGTTTGGCAGTTGCATCCTTCATTTCCTATTTCATTTTATACCAAGTGTTCCTAATTATAACTACCTTTGGGCAAATCAATGTCTCACCATCACGCTATTAATTATAACCACCTATGGGAAAATTAATATCATTGACCTATGTTGTTGTTTCCTAATTATAACTACCTATGGGTAAATTAGGAATAATAGTGTTTATCATGCCTTGAAGTACCACCTTGCCATGCCTATGTTTTATTATACCATTTACCTATGTTGCCTATTTTGTTTGATATTTTAATGCTACCTAGTTAGATTCCACCATTGTAAGGTAGAACTACAATGACTTGAGGTCCCATCTTTGGACTATGTAAGAAGCACTCAATTTTTGTTGAGGTCAACTCAATCACCCTTTCCCACACTCTCTTTATTTTACAAGCAACCTACACCATGCTCTTGACATTTTACGAGTTAGACCATTTAGTATCTTGTCTTTCTCGCTTGAGTTAAGATACTTAAAAACTTTTAAAAACATTGAAAAGAGACCTAGAAAATCTTAAACAATAACCATTTCTTTGACTTAAGGATTTTGGGAACCCTAGCTATTTCATAAGAAACCACTTATCTTTTAGTTTCCCCATCCTTACCTAGCCTCCCATCCCACACACTCATTGTTTTGTGTTCCCATTCCCCTATTCTTCTATAACATCCATCATATTTTCTTATCATCATTTTATTCTATCCCATATCTTGGGAAAACTAAATTTGTCCTAAATTTTATATTTGACCTTGTGTCTATGGAACTATGTAGGTAGTGTCCACTTGCCTAGTGCACCTAGAATCACATCAGCCACTCCCTTTTTTCCTTCTATTCCCACATTTTGTTTTTTTTTTCATTATCTCCTATAAACTAGGGGAAATGTTCATCATCTTATTTGTGTCATGTTGTTTGCACTAATATTTTACTTAACCATTGTTTATTTTTGTTTCATTTCCTTCTTATTTTATTTTATTCTTTCTTGGGGTTTTGTCTTTCTATTTTTTTTCTTGTTTTCCTATTTGTTTGCTTTCTTATTATGCTTTGATTCATTTTATGTGTAGTCATTAAGTGATTCCTTATGCATTATTCTTAAATCCATCCACATTCATATGTTAACATTGTCATCATCATTTCTATCAATGGTGCATTATTTTTTATTATATATTAGATCGTGTGTCAGTCCTTATACATATTTTGGTTAAGTAATCATGGTGTTCTACCATGATGCCTACCATCTCGTGTTACATAAAAAATTAGTTTGAGAAGTCTTACAAGCAATGGGTCCATGATATATCTCCTTGGCACCTAAAAAACTCCTGATCTACCCAAATCCTTCCCCATACAGAGTAATTAAATCAAGAAAGCATTTTAAACCCTTGATAGTTCAAATGAGCATATCCCTACTAGCAGGTTTCCTAAATTCATCTTTCTCCTCTGTATTAGCTTACTCTTACTTCATGACTATAGTTTCAATTTGTAATCCTCATTATCCAATTTTCCATCATCCTCTCATCATTAGATCAATAATTATAACCACCTCTAGGAAAATCATTATACCTCATCCCACTTACATTGCCAATGATTATATCCAACTTTGGGAAAATTATTATGTATCATCCCACCCATTAAGCTAATGATTATAACCACCTTTGGAAAATCATTATCTTTCTTTTACCCAATTGCATCATGTTTTCTTTGTGATAATGCTTATAACTACCTTTGGGCAAACCATTACCTCTATCCACCCAACTGGGGCATGTTTTTATCCTACCAATGATTATAACCACCTATGGGCAAATCATTTTTTTCCCTTTTATGAATATAACCACCTTTGGATAAATCATTCTCTTGTTACCCTAAGCCTTTTTCAATGATTATAACACCTTTGGGAAAATCACTACTTTTTTTATCCCACCTATGTTAATGATTATATCTACCTATGGGAAAACCATCTTATTTGTTTGCCCAACTAGGTTAGCTCCATATATCACTGATTATAACCTCCTCTGGGCAAATCAATCTTCTCCACCCTATTTTCTCTTTTTGGTCCCATCATTTCCTCCTTTTAAGGGACCACTCATCCACCCCTTTTTTAATCAATCTCTCAAGGGGGCACCTATATTTCATCCATTTTTATTGAAGTCATATGCATACCAAAAAAATTTCATTCTTTGAGAAGATGTTACTCTGTCTATAGCTTACAACACCTCCAAAATAAGGGCAAATTGTAGACACCTAAAATTGGCCATAACTAGATTTTGACTGGACTTCAAATTTATTCCTACCAACCATTGAAAATTAAGCCTAAGAATCACTAAACATCTCAAATTTTCTTGTGCACTATTCGTCAAATCTCATAATCATGTTGAGACATCTCTAATTGGGGTATTATATTGTATGCAATAATAACCTCTCATAGATTCATCCCTAATAACCTTATGGAATTACAATAGTCAATTTAGCCTATGGGCCTGTTAAGTGGGGCACTTGCACACTTAAATCAAATCTTGAAAATTATAAAAATCTAATCATAATTAATAAACAATCTAAACCAAATTAAATGCCTAGTTTAATTATCCATTTGAAATTAATGAAAATCTAAAAAAAGAAATTCAAAACTTTAAAATATCCTAACCTTTCATCATCACCTTTATGAGTTGTCAAGATATTTGAAAATATATTAAAATATCTATTTTAGATATCAATGCCTAGTAATTTCAAATCATAGTTACTTTACAACTATTAACTCTACTAGGTTTAGATTTGACTCACCTAGATTTAGTTTGAACCCACTCCAAGCCTTAACTAAACCCTAACTAACTTTAGGTGAGAGTTAAATCCTTAGGTTATAAATACAATGCCATGCCTATTCATTTTTAAGATCTCATAATTCAAAGTTATAATGAAAATTTGGAGAGAGACATAAGCTATTTTTTTTCAAGTAGTGTTATAATGCCAAAATCTTAAGCCATAACAACATCAAGCCACATCAAAGCCATATGGTGCCAATGAGAGAAGGATCCAACAAGATTAATTTTCCAAAGACTTATTGATTCATAAGCTAAGCAAGCCACTTAATAAAACATCTAGATCTCCCAAGGAAGGTAAAAGGATTTGTGTCTTTTATGTTTTAGTTGTGCTTTCATCTAGCTTTTGTTACTAAGCTCTCCCTAAGTTCTACACTAGGAGTGTAAGTGTTAGTGTGTTTTATTTGTGTTTTTATTACTTTAACTAAAACTATACTAACCTCCCTTCTTGTATTCCTATGATCACAATTATCATTCTCAGATTATCTCCTATTCTCATAATCAATAGTCATGTTCTCTAGATAGTTTTGTACTTCCTCAGATAATGATACACTATAGATCTATCCACATGGGATAGATCTATATGTGTACCATTTAATAATAATTTTCCCAAATTAAAATTCTTCATATGTTTCAACCCATATGTTTCACATGTTAGTTCAAAGTAAATTACCCAAATATTTAGCTATATTTAAGCATATCAATTCTAAGCTTATTCATATATGATAACCACTTACATGTCACTAGAAATATACTACACATTTAGAGGAACTACACTAAATTTTATAAATATAAAATCCCTCAAAGGATAAATCCCTAATCTAAGTCTAATTTCCATTTCAAGGTCAAAATCATAGGTTTTCAATTGTTTAAATCCATACATAGGATTATATTGCATGTTAGTATTACAATGATTCCACCCACTTAGCTAGGTAGGATAACTATGCTTGTTTTTAATTTCATCTTAGGATTATTAGATATGTAGTTAATGTTTATCCATAGGAGAAATTTTTGGTTAACTAAACCTTTTCATTTCTCCATTTTCCTTATTTACATTGATCATGTCATGAAAAACTAAGGTTTGAATCAAGGAGAAGGAAAACAAATCCATATGCATGGGATCTGACACATTTTCATACACATGATCCCTTAGCAGATACAGGCATAATGATAAATATTATCATAGATCAACATAGACATGTAGGATATTTTTACACCATAAAAAATAGTCTCACACTACACAGGCATTAAGTGGTAAACTTATCCCAACTTGCGAAAACATTATGTTTCTATATCTGAGCATTTGAAGGCCCTTTATTGATCTCTATTGACAATTTTACCCTATCATAGACTTACACATACCATAAAAAGGCTAAGTACCTAATTCATTTATTATTTCCATAAATAAAAAGTTAATATATTTTTCTAGTTGTATTCTAATTTGTATGTGAATTGAATATCTTACTATAATGCTCGCCATAACTCCACACACTATAAATACATGACTAACTTTTTTTTATAAAATTTTACCAAGAAGAGTCATTGTTCCCAAAATTTAATAAATAATGTCTTGAAATTCCAATTCATGTACAATGAAAATTTAATAAAAAAAATATTTATATTCCCCATGAGTATTGGCCCCTCCCCTTTGTCTTACTTGGAAAGTATTAAATTATACTAAATGATCAATGAAACTTGTTAACTATGGATTTCCCCTTTTTTATTAAATCACTATCAGGGCACACTATAGAATCACTATAGGTGAGGTGCTAAAATCAATTGCCACATTAAATACATTACCTCCCTATTGAGGGGGAATTTAATTTACCCTAAATACAAGCAACCAATTTTTATTGTATCATAACTATAATCCCATGGATTCTTAATGACACCCTACTAGCCAAAGGCCTATTTTATTTCCTATTCACACTCTTATTCTTACTAGCATAAAATTAACAATTTGTTACAATGCGCCCCTTATGATGTGGACCACTTAGGGTCAAAAAATGTCCATCCTAATTGTAGACGTTTCTCATAAGGACAACACTTATCCTCCACCATTTTTTTATAACTACCACATTAATTTTTAATTTATATTAAATACTATGCAAACCATAAACAAGTAAACATGATATTGTGATCACCATCTCAACCACACTATCCCTTCTCCTATTCCATACTCAAATCTACATGGTAGATTCTTCAATATGCATAAATTCATGAAGAAAAACAAGGTGAGGGTAAGGATGATATCCCACAAAATCATTGTATTTAGTGCAAGGCATGACATCCCCCTTCCTTTATAAGATCATCATCCTCAATGTGATCAACGTAGTCATAACACTTAAGATTAGCATTATATATATATATATATATATATATATATATATATATATATATATAATGCTAATCTTAAGTGTTATGACTACGTTGATCACATTGAGGATGATGATCTTTTATATATATATATATATATATATATATATATAGTATGTATATTCCTTCTTCTCAAGAAAAATAGTAATTCATAACATTGGATAGAAAAATAATAATAGAAAATACCGTAAATAGCATCAAAACTCATAGTATGAAATATCGATACTAGAGATTATAGTATTTTATTAAAAGCCTTCAACATATCAAAATGGTTACACCCATAAATTGATGCTATGAATATATTACCACCATGGCTATGCCATTGCAGTGGTGATGAATTATGGTTTTCAATATTGTCTTTAATTCTAGTTATCATTTTTAGCCAATTCAAGGATTTTTTAAGGAATGGTATATTTTAAAAGAAGGTTTCTAATAATACTCACTTCTTGTTTTTCAAGAGATTTACACTTGTCAAAATAACAATAGCAAAAGCGATCACAAGAATGATGATCAATCCTGTTCTTGGGTTTGTATGTCCCATGAGATAACTTGGCTAAATAAGATCCTCTCATGATAAAAAACTAACACCTAAATATGTGAAATCAGATCAAGTTTTCAAATTAAATAGGATTTCTTAGTAAGGTTTGAAATATACTTTCATTCAAAATAGTAGTTTCATAAAGATACAAGAGGTCAATCATAATGTCACACCAAGAGTGTAATTATGAATAATAAGGTATAAGTTAGAAATAAGTGATTCAAAACATGCCACTATGGAATATTATGAGGTTTTTTTTTCAAATCCCATTATAAAAATAAATAGTACTTATATATAACCTATTTACAACCATATAAATTCAACACAATAAATGCATACTCATGTGATGATTCTATGCAAATATCCATCCATGAATTTTCCATGAATCATGTAATAATCACAATTTTAATAAAATATAATATTAAGGTCCCTTTTTTACCTTCCATCTTGAATTTTTCCACTTACATTCCAAGGTATATGTTAATGTGTTTATAATTATATAACATAAATAATGAAAATGTATGCACTAAATAAGGTCTTACCCACCCATGACCCTTGTCATGGCCATATGATATAAGATGGATACCTCTATATTGTGAAATTCAATCATGAATGTAGATCTCTCTCTCTCTCTCTCTCTCTCTCTCTCTCTCTCTCTCTCTCTCTCTCTCTCTCTCTCTCTCTCTCTCTCTCTCTCTCTCTCTCTCTCTCTCTCTCTCTCTCTCTCTCACACACACACACACACACACAAAAAAATTGTCTATAGTAAACCAACATTTAGCCTCTCATAGTCTTAAGTTACTCCTTTGAGTCTATCAATAGTATGTATACATCATAGTAATAAGATGAGGGGAACAAATAAGCAGCCAATAATGGCCCCAAGTTCCTTTTTTGAATCCATTAACAATGTGTATATAACATACTAATAGATGAGGGGAAACATAAAGAAACCAATCATAGACCCAAGTTCCTCCTTAAGCATATAAAAGAATGGAAGCCATCAAGCATCCCATTATGCCCCAAGCTTCCCCATCATGATCTCATAACAATGTAAATGTATAAATGATGATAGCAAGGGAACCAACAAGCAACCTCCATGTCCCCAAGTTCCACTTCCAAACCTTATGGTAGTACACCTTTTTCCATCACCTATAGACATGTCATTAGAGTAAAAACCAATAAATCATGTGGATGTGGTGGTATCACCTACCATAATAGTCCTACATAGATCAACAATGCCAACTCAATAGATACCATAGTTAGCCAATATTGGGTTAGATCACACATTCAATGAGTCATCATAATAATTATGAACAAAAACTATAGGACCATGAATTAATATATCCATGCAAGAAAATCAAACCCATACCATAGCATATTCATGTCAATATATCTCATAATCATGATCAAATCATAATGGCATGGAAGTACAAAACCATTAATCAACTCACTTTTCATATATTTATGTTCATATAGTAGTGTGTGTATATATATCATAATAATAGGAAAGGAACCAACATACAACCTTGATGGCCCCAAGTTCCTCTCCCTATCATCATGTTAGTACATGTTTTGCATTACAACCATCCAATAGAAATCCTAGCTTGCATTTTATCGTAATGCAATGAGATTTTTTTTAATAATAGTTTATGATCATAGCTAATGTTTTCAAATAAGAATAATAAATGCATCTCTTAATGACACCATTTATTATAGAAGAAAAGGTAAGATTAGTCTTAGTAATACATCATCAAAATTATTTTTAGCAAGATAATCCATCCAAACTCTATGACAAACAAACTCATCAAAAAATTATCAATCATTTGTATGCCAAATCTCTTCCACTAACATTCAAGGAAAAAAATGTTTGTCTACTCAACTCCTTGTTAATCTGTAACACATATAAGGCAGAATAGATGTATAAGATAGAATAAAATTAATAGAAACTATCATTACTTAACATATAGAATTTTGGTGTGATGATATTCTCAATTAAAAAGGTACCACATGAAATTTCAAGGGTTGCGTATGGAGAAAAAACACTCCAACAATTACTTTATTTGGTCTAAATTTTATTGAGGTTATATCCACCCCATAACAAAACTATCTCATGTATACGGGTTGTGTTAACCACACAATCCAATGAACCAAGAGAAGAGTTCATCCCAGAGCTCCAAGTGTTTCAAATGTGCTCTAATACCAAGTGTAACACTCACCACAACTCCACACACCGTAAACACATGACTAACTTTTATTTTATTTTAAAACACTTGCCAACATACATCTCAAATAAGTTGATAACAAGGAAATGAATCTTCATAGAAAATATTAAATTTTTTTAGAATATAAGAACACATTTTATTATCCAAAACATATGTCATGACTATTTAACATTATCATAGAGAGTAAGAGACAATTTTAAAAAAATTGACCATTAATTAACTCAAGTTATCCACTAGATACAATCACTCAATAATGGAAGATATGAAAAGGATTTAATAAGTTCTAAAAGATTAGTTTCCACCCATGGTTAACTAATTTTTAACATTCATAAATCCTTAACCATGTGTAAATATTATCATCACAAAGATGAAATCCTCGACACCTATTTCATCCATCAGAATACACAATCCCATGCTTTGTTTTGATTTTATTCTTATTGAGGTTGGAGAGAGAACATAGTTATTATGTAGAATAGTAAGGTAGCATGATGAAACTATATCATCATGATCAAATTATTAAATAAAGTGCCAAAAAAATGGCTAGTCTGTATGTAACTAAAATTATAATTGAATCATAATCCTTATCAATAATGAATAATAATAGTTCAAGGTTAAGTGAGTTTTTTTAAGGTTAATATGCATGAATGTCATATGCTAAGAATGGTCTAAACATGGAAAAATCAAAAAATAAATATTTCCCCAACCTGTATCATTCATAGTATGTATCTAAGTATGCTCATATTTAATCTAAGAGAAGCATGAATGACAAGTTTGCTCATAGAGATATAGCATGCACCTTCAGTTATCAGGACATAAATTATTTTTCAAATAAATATGTATATCAATCATATGATACAATTATATCACATTTAATGAAAGCATTAAGAGGTTTACCATAATAGATTTTATATAACATTCTACTTCATTTGAGGATCACCCTACAATAAACAATTATCCACTATTTAGGTACACTTATTCAAGAAAGGTTTTGACATCCAAGAGTCGCATTCCTTGAATCCATATTAATTTTGTTTATCAATAAACATGCACTATAATCAACATATAATTTTAATCAGCATAATTTTGGCAAGAAATATCCTTCATAGTTACATACTAACCAAACTAAAATCCTCATTATTTAGTTAATCTCATCCTTTTATTAAACAGTATGCCAAAGGAAAAATATCAAGGTCTAACTCTACATGTCTAAGGCAAACATATATTATAATAAATTATCACCACTTGTTAATTTATAAATTTAAATTAAATCTCCTTAAATATTTTCACAAAATTTGTTTTCACTATCTTGGCCAAAATAATAGAAGAATTTCTCACTTCTATCTTTACTAAAGATATCAATTGGCTACTTATACCAAAAAAAGCTTGTAATCAAAAGACACCTATCTTAGTGAAATAAATGAAAACAAATTACTAGGATATAGTTGTCATCTTTTTGGTGGCTTATATTTATGCTTTTACCCCAGGAGTGTTTTATTAACAAGAAGTGTACCACTATGCATCTTTTGTTTCATTATCAATGTAGGTTAATACTTGGAGAGCGTATAGGTGTATGATCAATGGAGGGGACAAGACACAAATATAATAGTTATAAATTATGACTACAATCATGTCATTGATCAAGAAGTTTGAATATAAAGTTACTATAAAATATAAATAGTTCCACCCACAAAATGAGGAAGAAATAAATGAAAGAGTGTATCACTTTCCCAACTTACATAACATGTGGAGAGAATAAGGAGTGTTCAATTTTTATTGGATGTCTAATTGCTCATAAGCAATAAAATTATCCTTATAAATAATGACATAAAACTTGTGGTTTATACTGCCACAACATCCTTCCCATGGGAAATTAATATATTTTTATAGCGAAGTGATCACACTCATTAATTATAAAAATATATTTTCCCATGATAAGAACATTTCCAACTATATTTCTAATGAAGTTTTATTTTGAAACTTCTTAAAAGGAGTAAAATTTGCATCCACATCCTTAATTTGGGGGTGATATGGAAGTTCCTATCCTAGTACCTAAATCCACGTTAAAGGAGGAAATATAGTTTTAACCATATTGACCTACTTTTGAAACTATGATTCAGCTAACATCACAAACACATACTAGCATCGACATAAATATTTGGGTAATTAGAAAGGCATGAAGCTCAATTAGGTAGCCATATATCCAGTCCTACATATAAAATCAATAGGTAAAAATGGTACCTCATGTACCAAAATGAAATATGATCCATCTTCATTTTAAACTTCAAAATGGGATTTACATTGTTACATCAAGTTGTAGATAGCTACAACTGGCCCACAGAGGGAGTTAAAAACACATATTAGACTCTTTAAATAGTTTATCGATTTATGAACAATGGAATAAATAGGAAGAATTACAAATGGGTAAAGAGTAGTTGTATAATGTTAACCAACATTTCATTATCCACCAAGTCCTCAGTCATAATAAAATCAGGAATTAATTAGGTGATATCTGAAGAACAAATACCCCTCACTTATAGGACTTATTAACCATAAAACATAGAATATCAATGATTGTATATGTTGTATCAACCTCTTTTTTTTGTTCAGATCCTAAATATTGCTTAAATAAAATAAATCCTCTATAAGAACATAAATAATAAAACTAACCTAGAAATATGGTTTCTATTCTCTTTTTAAGGAACTCATCCCCCCCTTTTTTAATATAAATGTTATCTATTATAATCTGTAGGAAATCAAAAGAAAATATAGAAACTAGATTATTTCATTCAACAGTCCATTACTCAAATGGTAGATTATTTTATAAATTTTGTGAGAGAACCAAGGAATGTAGATTCACTTGCCTTAGAGGAATGGTGAAATAGTTGAAGGATTTTATTCCCTTACAATATCCTTCTATTGTGTACTTATGATGTACATATCCTCTTCTTCTTCTCTGAATCCTTTTGTTGCAAATTTATGATGCATTTCCCTTCATCTATCAACTTGATATGAATGGGATCAGAAGGAATGCTAATAACACTCTCTACCCAAGGCATCTATCCAACCTGACAACCTAGAAAACTACATTCCTATGCCATTATAATTGTCTAGACTTGTAAGGCATAATTTGTGTATTTTTTAAGGTGTACTTAATAAGAATAAAATAGGTTTGAACTTCTCTAGAAAACTTTATGAATTAGATTCCCCTTTTTATTTATCTTCTCAAGGAAATATCTCATACAATCCCCAAGAATAATTATTGTTCCCAACATTTAATAAAAATTGTGTTGAAATTCCAATTCATGCATAATGACAATATTTTTTTAAATCCCATTTATATCCCTCATGAGTGTTTTCCCTCCCCATTTATCTGACTTGGAAAGAACTAAATTATACTAAAGGATCCATGGAACTTGTTAATTACAAGTTTCCCCTTTTTTTCTTAAAGCTTTATCATGTCACACTATATAGTCCCTATAGGTGATGTGCACCCACTATAGTTTAGAAAGACACCAAAATAAATTGCCACATTAAATACATTACCTCCCGATTGAGGGGAAAATTAATTTAACCTGAATATAAGTAACCAATTTTCATTGTAGAATACCAATAATCCCATAGATTCTTAATGCTTCCTTACTAGCCAAAAGACTATTTTATTTCATGTTCACACTCTTATTTATACTATCATAAAATTAGCAAGTTGTTATAATACACACCTTATGTTATGGATAACTTAGGGTCAATAATGTCTATCCTAATTACAGATGTTTCTCATAAGGAGAAAATTTATCCTCCACCATTTTTTCATAACTACCACATTAATTCTTTGTTTATAGTAAATACTACATAAACCATAAGTGACTAAACATGATGTCATGATCACCATCTCAACCACAATATCCCTTCTACTATAACATGCTCAAATCTACATGGTAGATTCTTTAAAACACATACATGAGCGAAGACAAACAAGGTGGGTAAGGATGATATCCCACAAAATCCTTGTATTATAGGGTGAGGCATGACATCCCCCTTCCCTTATAAGAGCATCATCCTTGATGTGATCAACGTAGTCATAACACTTTTATATATATATATATATATATATATATATATATATATATATATATATATATATATATATATATATATATATATATATATATATATATATATATATATATATATATATGTATGTATGTATGTATGTATGTATGTATGTATGTATGTATGTATGTATGTATGTATATGTATATATAATTTTTATGATTACGTTGATCACATCGAGGATGATGCTATTATATATATTCCTTGTTCTCAATAAAAATAGTAGTTCATAATCACTAGATATAAAATAATAATAATAACATCAAATATTGCAAATAAGATCAAAACTAATAGTATGACACATCACTTCTATAGACTCCATCATTTTCTTCAAAGCCTTCAACATATCAAAATGGCTAGCCCATACATTGATACCATCGATAGATTACAACCATGGCTATGCCCATGCACTAGTGATGAATTATGGTTTTCAACAAGGTCTTCAATTCTAGTTATCATTTTTAACTGAGTCAAGGATTTTTGAAAGAATGTTAGCTTTTGTGAGAAGGATTCTCATAATACTCACTTCTCATTTCTCAAGAGATTTACTCTTTTTAGCATAAAAAATAGCACAAGTGCTCACAAGAAAGATGATTAGTCTTATTATTGGGGTACTATGTCCCATAAATAACATGGATAAATAAGATCCTCTTAAGATACAAGACTAACACCTAAATATGTGAAATTTTCTCAATTTTTCAAGTTAGAAAGGAGTTCTTAACAAGGTGTAAATACACTTTCATCCAAATTAGTAGTATCAAAAAGATATAAGAGGTCAGTCATAATGTCTCACTAAGAGTGTAAGTACCAATAATAAGGTACAAGTTAGAAATAAATGATTTAGAACATGCCACTATGAAAGATTATGAATTTATTTTTTTTTCAAATCCCATTACAAAAACAAATAATACTTATATATAAACTATTTGCAACCATATAAATTTAGCACAATAAATTCATACTAATGTGATGATTCTATGTAGATATCCATCCATGAATTCCCCATGAATAATATAATAATCAAAATTTTAAGAAAATATAATATTAACTTCCCTTCTTTACCTTCCACCTTGAATTTTTCCACTTGCATTCTAAGGTATATTTTAATGTGTTTATGAGTATATAACATAGATAATCAAAATGTATGAACTAAATAAAGTCTTACCTAACCATGACCCTTATCATGGCCATATGATATAAAATTGATACCTCTATATTACAAAATCTAATCATGAATATAGATCATATATATATATATATATATATATATATATATATATATATATATATATATATATATATAAACTGTCAAAAGGAAACTAACATGTAGCCTCTCATAGCTTCAAGTTTTTACTTCAGTTCCATCAATAGTGTGTATATATCATAATAATATGATGAGTGAAACCATAAAGTGGCTAATCATGGCCCTAAGTTCCTCCTTTGAGTCCATCAACAATGTGTATATAACATAGTAATAAAATGATGGGAACCAGTAAGCATCCAATCATGGCCCCAAGTTCCTCATTGAGTATATAAAATAAAGGAAGCCAAAAATCATCCCATTAGGCCCCAAGATTCTCCTTCATGAGCTCATAACAATGTACATGTATATAAATGATTATAGGAAGGGAACCATCAAATAGCCTCCATGGCCCTGAGTTCCACTTCCAAACCTTATGGTAGTATACCTTTTACCATCACCCAAACACATGTCATTAGATTAGTGACCAATAATGCATGTGGATGTGGCAGTGTCACCTACCATGGTAGTCTTACATAGATCAAAAATATTAACTTAATATATACCATATTTAAACAACACTAGACTAGATGACACATTCAATGAGTCATTGTAATAACCATAAACAACATCTATAGTACCATGAAGTAATATAGCCATGCAAGAAAATCAAACCCATACCATATCATATTCATGTCATTAGATATCATAATCACGATCAAATAATTATGGCATGGAAGTGTAAAAGCATTAATCAGCTCATTTATCCCATGTTTATGTTCATACAATAGTGTGTATCATAATAATAATAGGAATGAAACTAGCATGTATCCTCCATTTCCCTAAGTTCCTCTCCCTGTCATCATATTAGTACATGTTTTTCATTATAGCCATCTAATATAAAATATAGCTTAAATTTTACCTCAATGTAATGAGATATTTTTTAATAATAGTTTATGATCATAGATAATGTTCTCAAATAATAATAATAAATTCATCTCTTAATGCCACCATTTCTTATAGAAGAAAAGGTAAGAATAGTCTTAGTCATACATTGTCAAAATGATTGTTAGAAAAATAATCTATCCAAACTCTATGACAACAAAACTCATTAAAAAAATATCAATCATTTGTATGCCAAATCTCTTCCACTAACATTCAAGGAGAAAATTATTTGTCTACTCAACTCTTTGTTAATCCATAACACATCCAAGGTATAAAATATGTATTGGCTAAAACAAAATTAATAGAAACTATCATTCCTTAACATATATAGTTTTGGCACAATAATATTCTCAATCAAGAAGGTACCACATGCAAGGTTCAAGGGTTGCATATGGATAAATAACACTCCAATAATTACTTTGTTTGCTCTAAATTTTATTGAGGTTATATCCATCTCATAACATAATTATATCACTCATAAGGATTGTGTTCACTACACAAGCCAATGAACCAAGAGAATAATTCATCCTAGAGATCCTATTATTACAACCATGCTCTAATACAACCATGCTCTGATACCAAGTGTAACACTCTCCACAACTCCACACACCATAAATACATGACTAACTTTTTTTAATTTTAAAACACTTGCTCACATGTGTCTCAAATAAGTTGATAACAAAGAAATGAATCCTCATATCAAAGATTACAATTTTATAGATGATAAGAACACACTATTATCCAAAACATATATCACAACTATTTAATGTTCTCACAAATAATAAGAGACTGTTTCAAAAAAATGACCATTAGATAGCTCAAGTTATCCACTAAAAACAATCACTCAATAATTATAGGTATGAAAAGGATCTAATAAGTTCTAACAAACTGGTTTCCACCCATATTTAGCTAATGTTTAACATCCCTCAATCATTAACCATTTGTAAAGATTATCATCACAAAGACAAAATCCTCGATACCAATTTTATCCATCAAAATACCTAATCCCACACTTTGTTTTATTTTGCTTCTTATTGAGGTTGGAGAGAGAACATAGCTATTATGTAGAATAGTAATTTACCATGATGAAGCTATATCATCATGATCTAAGGATGAAATAAAGTACCCAAAAAAGGCAAGTCTACATGTAACTAAAAATATAATTGAATCATAATCCTTACCAATAATGAATAGTAATAGCTCAAGGTTAAGTGAGTTTCTAAAAATTTAATATACATCAATTTCATATTCTTATAATGGTCTAAAAATGGAATAACCAAAATATAAATATTTCCCCACCCTTTATCATTCATAGTATGTCTCTAAGTATGATCATATTTAATCTAAGAGAATCATGAATGACAAGTCTACTCATAGAGTTAAAGCACACACCTTTAGTTATAAGGACACAAATTATTTTTTAAATAACTATGCATATCAATCATCTGATACAATTCTATCATAATTAATGAAATAATTAAGAGTTTTACCACAATGGATTTTATCTAACATTCTACTTCATCTTATGATCACCCTACAAGCACCAATTATCCACTATTCATGTACACTTGTTCAAGCAAGGTTTTGACATCCAAGAGTCGCATTCTTTGAATACATATTAATTATGTTTATTAATAGACCTGCACTTTTATCCGCATACAATTTTAATTAGTTTAGTGTCGGTAAGGAATCTCCTCCATAGTTACATACTAAGCAAAATAAAATCCTCATCATAAAATTAATCTCCTCCTTTTATTAAACATTATGCCAAAGGAATAATATCAAGGGATAACTCTACATTTCTAAGGCAAATAGATATTATAAAAAATTATCACTGCATGTTAATTTCTAAATTTACATTAAATCTCCTTAAATATTTTCACCAAAGTTTTTTTTACTATCTTGGACAAAATAATAAAAGGATTTTTCACATTTATATTTAATAAACTAAAGATATAAATTGGTTTCTTATATAAAAATAATGTTTGTAATTAAAAGACACCTATCTTAGTGAAATAAATGAAACTAAACTACTGAGGTACATGTGTCACTTTATGGTGGCTTATATTTGTGCTCTTACCCTAGGAGTGTTGTAATAGAAAGAAGTGCACCACTATGTATCTTTTGTTTTAGTAACAACATAAGTTAAGACTTAGATAGAATATAGGTGTAAGACCAGTGAAGGGGATAAAACATAAATATAACATCTACAAATTCTAACTACAATCATGTCACTTGTCAAGAAGTTTGAATATAGAGTTATTATAAAACATAGAGAGATCCACCCAAAAAATGAGGAAGAAAGAAATGAAAGAATTTATCACTTACTGAGCCTACATAGCATGTGGAGAGAATAAGGAGTGTTCAATTTTATTTGATATCCAATTCATCATAAGCAATAAAACTATCCCCAAAAATAATGATATAAAACTTGTTTATACTGCCACAACATCCTTCCCATAGGAAATTAATATATTTTATTTTTTATAGCAAAGTGATCACACATGTTAATTATAAAAATATGTTTTCCCATGATAAGATCATTTCTAAATATATTTACAATGAATCTTTATTCTAAAACTTCTTAAAATGAGTAAAACCTACATCCACCTCTTTAGTTTGGGGGGGTATAAAATCTCCCAGCCTAGTACCTAAATCCACATTCAAGGAGGAAACATAGTTTTCACCATATTGACCTACTTTTGAAACCATGATTCAACTGACATCACAAACACATACTCTATTGACATAAAACTTTAGGTAATTAGAAAGGAATAAAGCTCAATTATGTAGCCATATATTCAATCCTGTATATAAAATTAATAGTTAAAAATGGTACCTCATGTACCAAAATGAAATATGAGTCATTTCCACTTTACACTTCAAAATAGGATTTGCAATATTGTATTAGGTTGTAGATAGATATGATTGGCCCAGAGAGGGATTTAAAAACACGTATCAGACTCTTTAAATAGTTTATTTATTTGGGAATAGTGAAATAAATAGGAAGCATTGTAAATAGGTAAAGAGTAGTTGTATAATGTTGGCCAATGCTTCATTATCCACCAAGTCCTCAGTCATGCTAAAATGTGGAATTAATCATGTGATATCTGAAGAATAAATACCCCTCACAAGAATTATTAACCATAAAATAAAAAATATTAATGATTTTATATATTTTAGTAAGTTGCTTCTTCTTATTTTCCAGATTTTGAATGCTTACTAAATAAAAGAAAACCTCTTTAAGAACAAAATTAATAAAATTAACCCAAATATATGGTTTCTATTCTCTATTTCAGGAATTCAACCCCCCTCCCTTTTTTAATCTATTATAATTCATAGGAAATCAGAAAAATATATAATGTCTATATTATTTCATTCAATAATCCATTATTCAAATGGAAAAATTTTCCATAAATTTCACAAGAGAACCAAGGAATATAGATTCACTTACCTTGGAGGAATGGGGAAATATTTGAAGGATTCTCTGCCCTTGGCATATTCTTTTTTGTGCACTTATAATTCTTCTTTTTTTCTTTGAATCCTTTTATTGCACATTTTTAATGTGTTTCCCTTCATTTATCAACTTGTTATGAATGGAATTAGGAGGAATAATACTGACACTCTATGCCCAAGGTGTCTATCCAACCTGAATGACTACATTCCTACACCAATATAATTATATAGCCTTGTAAGGCATAATTTTTTATTTTTCTAAGGTCTATTTAATAATAATAAAATATATTTTAACTTCTCTTGACCACATTATGCATTTTATTCCCCCTTTTTGTTTATCCTCTCAAGGCAATATATCATATAATCCACAAGAAGAATCATTGTTCCCAACATTTAATAAAAAATGTGTTAAAATTCTAATTCATGCATAATGATAATTTAAAAAATAAAACATTTATATCCCCCATGAGTGTTTTCCCCTCCCCTTTGTCTTAATTTTAAAGTATTAAATTGTACTAAAGGATCCATGGAATTCATTAACTACATGTTTCCCTTTTTTTCTTAAAGTTTTATCATGGCGCACCATAGAATCCCTATAGGTGAGGTGCACCCATTATAGTAAAGTAAAGCACTAAAATCAATTTTAACATTAAATACATTTCCTCCCTATTTAATGGAAAATTAATTCAACCTGAGTATAAGAAACCAATTTTCATTATAGCATACCAACAATCCTATGGATTCTTAACACTGCCCTACTAGCCAAAGGCATATTTTACTTCTTGTTCACACTCTTATTCTTACCAGCATAAAATTATCAAGCTGTTACAATGTAACCCTTATGAAGTGGACCATTAGTTTCAATAATATCCATCTTACTTTTATATGTTTCTCATAAGGATAAAACTTATCCTCCACCAGTTTTCCATAGCTTCCACATTAATTCATAGTTTATAGTAAATACTACATAAACCATAAGGGACTAAACATTATATCATGATCACCATCTCAACCGCATTATTCATTCTACTATGACATACTCAAATCTACATGGTATATTATTCAATACACATACATGCATGAAGATAAACAAGGTAAGCGTAAGGAAGATATCCCACAAAAGTCTTATATTACAGGGCAGGGCATGACATTTACACAATCTTACTTATCCTTAGTTTTATAATATTAGGCTTATATTAATCCAAAATTAGATAAAACATATTGGTTAATCCATGCCTTTTCTTGAGCATAGAAAAACCCCATATTCCTTAGGGTTTCTTTTTAGGATTTTAGATTTTTGCATTTATTTTTAAGCATCAAAACTAATTTCTAATTTCTTCTTATTAAATCATGGATATGATGGATAGGCATAGTGTATATTTTTTAGTTCAATTAATGATAGTTATAATCACATGTTTTTGGTTCATCTTTCACAATCATGTAATTAAATGGATGAAAATTGTGAATAATCAAATTAATACTGAAATTACTTATATAAAATTCTTAACACATCTTAGTAACTTAAATTGTTTAAATATTCAATCTAAGATATTTTGGGTTACTAACAGATGAAAAAAAGAATGTATGGTTCATTTCATTCCTCTCCATAGACTTTAACCTATTGATGGCTTCCATCACTCTCTTATTATTTATCCTAAACTTATATTGGGTTTTGAGGTCCATGTTATCACAACACTAAGAGGTAGGGTGTAAAGTAGTCAAACTATCCCTCCTCTTCCCCATACACCTCCCATGATGCCAATTAATCTATTTAAGGCTATGGTATCATTGATCAACTTATAAATATCTCATCCAAAATATCAATATTATAAATACTTCATAATTCACATATTTATATAGATATTCTCCATGTAGCATTGAATGATACAAATTTATCAAGTGATGTAGAACCATATTATGTCACCTTTATCATATTACATTATGATGTACTAAGGAAAATATATCTTTTGATAAATAATACTTACATCCCACACACATTATGAATCAACATCTCCAATTATATATTCAAGTATGGATCAATAATATGGGAATTAAGTAGATTTTGGTCAGAAATATAATTAGAATTAATATTTATAATATTTGTTTCCTTAATTTATTTAGTATAGAATCCAAGGGTATCAATTTCTCATATATGAATATTTGGGGATTAGATAATATGCCTCAAAAACTTTTAGGAAAAATATAATGACATAATTTTGGGTCATAGAATAGTAGCTACCATATGTCAGGTCATGCCCAATGACATCAATTATAATATTATTTTGGGAAGACTTTATGAATGTATTCCCTTCTTATTTACATGCATGTCTCAAGTTTATTCATCTAGGACACACACACACACACACACACACACACATTTTATGGATTAAGAACCATTCAAGCATTATGCAATGACACAACCTATGTAAAACTTTATACCTCAGATGCACCTTTATCCTTGAGAGTGTGGACATCATGTTACACACAATGATATACCAACACTAACACCCATTCCAATTATTATTTTTCCACATACAAAATTTTTAAAGCACTATGTTTTTGGGATAAAATATGTAATTTTTTTTAGTACATAGGATAATGATTTGAAAAACATGCACAAGGCATTGTTAATCCCATTTTAGCATTTGATCATAAATGTAATCAAGGCCTTGGTTACACAAAATATTCAATAGATAACAATGAAACTAAAACTAAAAAAATAATATTTACACACATTATCTTAAATCAAATACTAAGCTTAATCAAGAGATCATCATGTATCAACATTATAATTACTATACCTTGATCTCATTGATGATATAAGTTTTCCAAAGATTTGGACATTAGAAAAGCTATCCAATGATGAGTCTCTCTTATAATATTTAGGGGCATATAAGGGTCTCCCTTCCTTCTATCATAAGAATATGTCTCCTCATATAAAAAATGTCCATGCATATTTTTGAGAGAGAAAAGAATAAAAAAATGATCTCCAAATAGATTGTTTAGATGCAATGCCTACTATACTATATGTGGAAGATAGATCATCATTTCTAAATGAATAAATAGTTGAGTTAAATTATGTAACATATAGAGATCCAAGGCTAATACTCCTTGTTGTCTTCTCAAATATTATGAAGGAAAAATATTTGGATAAGTATTACATGATTACCTTGAGTTATTTGCTTTGGATTATTTAGATATGCTAGGCATTGACCATCTAATTTAAATTAATAATATAATATTTTACCAATATACATATCAAATTAATCAAAAAATTATAAAAATGCATCTAAAATCTGATTTTCTTGTTAAAGATGAAATTTAGAGGTTTTTAGATGCATGATTCATTTGATTGATTAATTACCCAAATTGGGTTTCTAATATAGTACCAATTGAAAACTAGGAATTTGATTCAAGAGAGGTGGTTGGTATTGTGTTAGTTCTAAAATGAAATCAAATTGAAAGCAACACGCTAACTAGCATAACATCTTTAGGCCTAGTCACTAAGGAGAGCTTAGTGAGGAAAAAACCATTTGAAAACACAACTAGAAATGGAAATAAATGAAAAATATGAACACAAACACAAATTTCTTACCAAATCCTTGATTTTTCCAAAAGGCTCCTTCTTTGGCTTGTTTAGATTGTGCTTCAAGAGATCTTCTTCAATGGAGTGTGGCTACCTTCATCTCCTCTTGACACCTTTGGCTTTGTGATGGATTTGGCTTAATATTTAGGAATAATAACACTACAAGATTTAGTTTGAAGCTCTTTGGTCTTGGTAACTTTGGTTTGAAAGAGATTAAAATTTAATAGGCAAGGCTTCCTATTTATAGATTTTGTAAAATGACCAAAATGAACTTGAACCATCCATCTCAAGATGAAGATGTGTGGCTAAGAATCCATTAATTTTTGAGGAAAAAATCAATAAATGCTTTCATAATTTTTGGGATAAAGAGGCATCAAAGGTCTTAATGAGGCATGGGAGGGCTTAATGAGATATTTTATGCATTTATGGCCTAGGGATGTCTTTCCAAGAAATGATGTCATTTGATGATGCAGATATTCAATATCAATTTCTAAAAATAAATATTCAATAAGTTACATGGAAAATTAACTTAAGGTCTTGATTCAGATTAATTAGCCTTAAACATGATTAGTCAACTTTGATGCAAATCTTGGTAATTCATGCACAAATTAATCAAATTGTTCAAAATGTCATATTATTGGCTCAAAATTTGATTGGATTGGAATTAGGATGTGATGTTAGATGCATTGGATCCATTATCCCATTTAGGATGTTGCCAACACAAAATAACAAAGGCATGTGTCTCATACAATAAATTTGGTAGAAAAGAACAATCCAGAGCACCCAGTTGCAAAATTATCATTTTGACTCAAAATGATTTGATCAAATTTAGGTGTCTCATAAAATTCATTATCCCATTTAGTGATACTCTAGCCAAAATTGACACTTGTATATAGCAATTTCAACTCATTTAATGTGTTTTAGTGTTTTTAGGCCAAATTATGCATTTTGATAGAAATTGGTCAAAAGCCTAGCTAGAGGTCATTGGTGGCCAATTTTAAGTGTCTATAATTTATCCCTATTTGGAAAGGCATTACAAGATATAAGCACATTAATGTCTTCTCAAATAATGAAAAGGTCCTATATACCTACAACTTTGATGGCAATGGATGAACTATATGATTCCCCCTCAAGGGAATGATTGGCACAAGTAGATCAGTAAATGATCCCTCGAAAGAAAGAAGTGAATCAAGGGGACCAATCATATGAATATGATGGGGTAAGAACATAATGAGTTTGAAAAAGTAGTCAAATCACTAAGAATGCAAGTGGGATGGTGTACAATGGTTTTCCCAAAGGTGGTTATAAACATTGTACCTTGATAGTGGTAACATGGTATGATAACATAATGATTTGCCCAAAGGTGGTTATAATCATTGAGATGATGGAGATGCCATAGTTAGGATAGAAAAACAATATAACACCTATTTGGGCAAAAATAAAGTAAATTTGGTGAGAACATAGTGTTTTACCCAAAGGTGGTTATAATCATTAAGAAATGCAGGTGGGATAGTGTACAATGATTTTGCCATAGGTGGTTATAATCATTGGACCTTGATTATGGAAAACATGATTGATTTGGTTAATGATTGAAGACATGATGATGATAACTTGATACAGAGGATAAATCTAAATTGGGACAACCTTTTAGTAGGGAGATGATCATCCAAACTAACAAAGTTTGAAATTCTTTCATTGTTAATTACTCTATTTGGGATATGATTGGGTTGTTGTTGATGTTGCCATTGCTGAGTAGATGTCCTAAAGCTGATTTTTTTTGTGACAATTGACATTGAGCCTCATGATATAAAAACATGAGGATTAGGTCAAAATATGCATAAGAACTGACTCTCAAATCTAACATTCAAGGGAAAATAATGTACTAATGATAAAAACCATGATGATAATGTAAACATATGATTATGGATGGATTCAATTATAAATACACAAGGAATCACCTAATGAATGCACATAAACTGAATCAAGGCAATAGTACTAAAAGCAAAAAAATAATAACATAAATAACATACAAACAAACAAGCCAAGAAACAAACAAATAAACAAAAAATAGTCAGTCCTAATGTTAGTACAAATAACATGACTTAAACTAGACAAACATTGCCCCTAGAAAATAGGTGATAATTCAGTAAACAAACATGAAGGGAGGAATAGAAAAAAAGGAAGGGGGTGGCTGAGCTATTTCCATATGTGCTAGGCAAGTGGACACTGCCTACATAGTTCCATGGATGTTACATCCAACAAAAACTTCAGGCCGAATATAATTTTCCTAGGAAATAGGAATAAAATGATAACTGATGAAAAAAACATGTTGGATGTGATAGAAGAATAGGGACTCATAAAATGGTGAGATCATGGGATAAAAGACCAAAAAGGATAGGGAAACTAAGGAATTAGTGATTTTCTTGTGACTTAGTAAGGGTTTCTAGAATCCTTGAGGCAAAGAAGTGGTCAATGTTTTTGGTTTTTCTAAATGATTTTATAAATATTTTTGAAATTTTTTTAGTATCTCAACTCGATAGAGAATTACGGGATACTAAATGGTTCAAGCTTGAAAAATGGCAAGAGTATTTCTTAGGTTTCTCATAAAATGGTGAGAACATGTCTTAGGTTATTCTCAAAATGATGAGAGTGTGGCTTAGGTTTCTCACAAAATGGTGAGAGCATGGCTTAAGTTACTCATAAAATGGTGAGAGCATAGATTAGGGTGATTGAGATAACCTCAACAATTATTGAATGTTTCCTACATAGTCCCAAGATAAAACCTCAAGTCATTCTAGTTTTGTCTTACAACGAAGGAATCTGACTAGTATAGCAGCCAATTCAAATAAAATAGGCACAATTGGTAAAAGGCATAGCATGGAATAGGAAATAGTAAGTTAGTATGTCAAGGCATGATAAACAAGTGTTTCCCCTAGTTTTCCCATAGGTAGTTATAACCAGGATACAATGACACAATTCAATGATACTAATTTTCCCATAGGTAGTTATAATTGGTTTCAAGATGATGGGAGAGAATGAAACAAGAAATGAAGGATGCAACTACCAAACTACTATCCTACTACTCCAAAATACTGACTCTATCTAAAATATGTGAAAAAACTAATGAAACTAAATCTAAATCCTCTTATTGAATATGGCTCTAGAATGAATAGAATAAAACCAAGGTCATAAGGCTGACTAGGAAGGGAAAAATGAACTTGGCTGATGAGAAGGGTATGGTAAAATGGATAGGCGATAAGAAAAGGTGATAGGTTGGTAGGATGATAAGACAATAAAATGGTATAGTATAAAGAAGATTGATAAAATGATACCACTTGAAATGGTCCCTATAGATAATATACCAAGTCACTCAAGTTTAGTACCACTTGAGGTGGATAATGTTTATTGGCTCATCAAGTTTGTGTTCATCTAGTGTGGTAAGCCTATATGCTCTTGTACCATAGTTTGTTACAATGATGAAATGACCAACCCAATTAGTTTTGAACTTACCTTTATGCTTCTTTTCAACTATGGTATTCTTTTGGTTTTATTTAAGGACAACATCACCAAGTTTAAATTCTCTATGTTTCATGCACTAATTATAGTGGCCTCAAAGTTGGTTCTAATAGGCTTGGAGATTATTCACCACATCCATGAATTTCTCATCAAGTAATTATAGTTATTGTAGGCAAGGTACTTGATAGTCATTATCATCATTGAGATGGCAACTCAACCTTAAAATAAATGCATAGAGAAGGCAACTCAACCTCAATAGGAAAGATGGCTTTTATACCATAAACAAGTGAATATAGAGTGATTCCTATGGGTGTATGGTGATTGGTATGGTATGCCCAAAGGGTGTAAAATATATAAAGGTGCCAATCATGATCAGCATCATTGAAAATCTTTTTGAAAATGTTAATAATGGATTTATTTGATGCTTCAACCTGACCATTACCTTGTGGGTAATATGTGGTGGAAAAGTGTTACATGATGTTATATTCATTACATATCTTCTCAACATCCTTCTTCTTGAATGATCTTCCATTATTAGATATAATGTCAGAAGGGATACCATAGTGGAAAATGAGATGGTTAAAAAAGAACTTAGAAATTTGATTTACAGTCATGTGAGGGGTATAGATTCAACCCACTTAGCGAAATATTTAGTGGTGGTATTTATGGTCATCAAATGATGTGGGGTTGATCTTACCAATGAGGTTGAGGCCCCATGTAGCAAATGGCCATGGTATCAATATTGGTTTTAGAGCCTTGGCTAAGGCATGAATCAAATTGGCATGCCATTGACACTTATCACACTTATTTACATATGTAGTTACAACTGCATCCATCATGGGCCAATAATAACCAATATGTAAGAGATTTTTGGATAAGACTATCCCACTAGTGTGGGTTCCACATACTCAAACTTCTTGTAATGATAGCATAGATTTTGACAAAGTTAAATAATGAAGTAGAGTTCCATCAAAACTATGGTGGTAAAGGGTTTATCCAAGTAAGGTATAAGGAGTGGTTTGTTGGATGAAGGCTTTAGATTGTTTTTAGGATAGGTCAAGTGGTAAAACTTTGTTATGGAGATATTTTTAAAGGTTTGAATACCAAATAGAGATAGGACCAAAAATATCACAAATCATCATGATAGTAAAGGTTCATGAGTTGGTGCTAGCAAATTATTGACAAGGAATTGATATTCTTTATCTGTATCTATTTGTTGAATTAGAGATCTAATAGTGGCCATAGAATCTATGGTTTTGTTACTTTCCCTTGGTATATGTTCAAACTGAATGTCATTAATCTACTACTTGAGAGTGGAAACCAAGGCCTTATATGGAACCAACTTCATCTTTGTTTTGAAAATGGTTTGTAACCTGGTTGATGATTAATTGAGAATCATCATAAACCTTGAGATCCATTGTATTTTTTGGTGAAGTCCTACAACAAGTGCTTCATATTCATCCATGTTGTTGGTAAAAGTAAAACTGATCCTAAATGATTTAGGGATTAGATCTCCCTATGGTATAATAAATAAAAGGCCTACCCCCAATTCATGTGTTTTGAATGATCCATAAAAATATAGCTTCTAGTGCTACTCCTCAAGAGGTTTGTTACTAATGGTCATTATGGATTCATCATGGAATTGGAATGTGAGTGGTTTTGTATTAGTAAGGGGTGCTTCAATAAGTTGATCTATAAGAACTTACCCTTTAATGACTTTTTGGTTGATGTACTTGATGTCAAACTCACTTAGAATCATTAACCATTTGGCCATTCAACCTTGTAAATCTATTTTAGATATTAGATACTTGATTAGATCTACTTTTAAAATAACCATGGTTTTATTATTTAACATGTATTGGCACAATTTTTGAGCTACGAAGACCATAGCTAAATAAGATTTTTCTATGGGAATATAATTATATTCATACACAACCAGTGTATATCTTAGATAGTGCATAGCATACTCCTTTCCATTATCATCATGTTGAGCCAAAAGTGCCTCTAGGTCATTGTCAATAACTAATAAGTATAATAAAAATGGCTTTCTTAGCAAAGGAGGCAATAAAATATGTGGATTTGCTAGATAGTCCTTTAGCTACTAAAAATATATCTAGCAGTGATCATCCTAGTGAAATGTGACTCCTTTATTCAAAAGATGTGTAAAAATATGGCATTTGTTGGCTAATTGTGATATGAATCATCAGATAGACTAGATTTTGCCCTATAAACTACAAAACTGCTTCAAATTGGTCGGTGGTTCCATCTCTATTATTTCTTGGACTTTGGTTGGATCAACTTCAATGCATCAACAAGATATAATGAATCTAATCAATTTGCCTATTGTGAATCCAAAGACACTTCTTAGGATTAATTATAAATTTTTACTCACGTAGTCTTTCAAATATTCTACATATTACTATTAGATGATTGGCTTTGGTTTTTGATTTACCAAGAATGTCATCGACATACTTTTCAATAATGTCATGCATCATATTGTGAAATGTGATGGTCATGGCTCTTTGGTAGGTGGCCCATACATTCTTAAGACCAAATGGCATAACCCGATAATAGAATGTTCCCTATGAAGTGGTGAATGTTGTCTTATTTTGGTATTTTGGTGCTATCTTTATTTAGTTGTACCCTAAAAAGTTGTCTATTAATGAAAGCATTTCATAACCATTGTGGAGTCAAGAATCATGTCAATGTTTGGAAATAGAAAGTCATCCTTAGGGAAAGATTTGTTTATATCATGGAAATTAGTAAAAATTTTGATTCTTTCAAGCTTTTTTATAATTGGCACAACATTGGAGATCCACTATGAATAGTATATCAATCGAATACACCCTACTTCTAAGAGTTTTTCTAACTCTTTCTTCACTAATACAACAATGTGAAGATGCATTTTACATAGCTTTTATTTTACTAGTTTAGCATAATGATTGACCACAAGGTGGTATAGAACCAAGGTGGGGTCCAAACTTGGCATGTCATAATATGCCCATGCAAATATATCTATAAAATCCCTCAAAAGGGTTGTAAGGACTTCATTCTCCTTATCAGTAAGGGATGTGCCTAGCTTGATCCATTTTGGGTCATTTAGGGACCCAATGTTAACCTTTATTGTATCTTTCACTAGAAGGGTTGAACCATCTTCAAGGATAATGGGCAAATATTTGAACTAGTTGGCAACATTAGAGTCCTCTGTTAGGACTGGATTTTTAAGTTTCCCTAGGAATGATGAATTAGAGTCCCTCAATGGAAGGTTTATCCATGTAACAAAAACTATTGGAAACTCTTGAAATAATTAATCAAAATCTTATTGTTCTTCAAAACTAAACTTAGATTCATAGATAAGTTCATCTTTGGTGGTTTCTTGAGATATGGTTGAAGAAGGTTTAACACCCTTGTCTAATGACACCTAAAAAAGGTTTTCACCACTAGACCATCCTTTTTCTTTAATTTTACCCTAGTTAGAAAGCACCTCAAAGAGGTTTTCACTTTGGTACCTTAATGTTTTAATTATTTTCTTTAGGCTAAGGGTGTTCACCCACTCTCCAAAATAGGATTCAAGATCTAAGCTGATTGAGAACCTTGATTTAATGTCCCCCAATGGAACATTGTCTCTAAGGTTGAGAAAATCATAGAAAGCCTTATCATTTTTAAACTCATCAATTGGCATGTTGGACTCTTGTTAGTCCCAATCTATCAGCTAGGGATAATACAATGGTAGTGAGTTATGATGAATGACTGGTCTAAGGGTACAAATGGAATGAGTGTCAAATAGATTGGTCTTAGCTAGGTCATCAAAAAGGTTATTATCAGACCCTGCTTCACTCTTGACATCCTCATCACTAGTCGATGGTGATGGAACATGAGTAAGTTATATAGGGTCACCCCTAAGAAATTTAAATATAATTCCATAGGGCCCTTTGTATTTGTTCATGGAAATTAGTTTGAGTGTTCTTTATTGATTTAATCTGAGGCCTCTTCCTTCATAATTGTGATAATTCATGATCCTATTGGGAATAAGATATTTAGCATTCTCATAATAATTAGCCAACTTGTCATTATATAACCATGATCCATCTCCCTCAAGAGGGTCTTGTTCTAGGCTAGATGCTAGTATAAACATGGTAGGTCCTTTACCTTTGCCCTTTTATTGCCATTTTGGATGAAGTGGCTTGGCTTTAGGTCTTCCAAAATAATTTGGGTTTTGTATAAGGTTTACAATATGAAAGGTATAATGGGTTAAATACTCTCTAGGGCCATTAGATGAGATGGTATAATGGTTGGATATCTCAAGAGGTGGTATGTGGGAAAGGGAATCAAGGGTATTAGGATCAATGTAATTTTCCTCCAGTGAATTAAGGAGTATTAATTTTCTCGTATCTTGCTTGGACACTAGATTCATGTTGAAATGATAGTTATAGCTATTGAACTTGACCTCTAGGTGTTTGTAGTGCTCATATGGATGCAAATCTCTTGGTATACAAACTTCCATCCTTGAATGGGAGAACTTGATGCATTGGTGCAATGTGGATGAGACTTCATAAATTTCATGTAACCAAGGTCTTCCCAAAAGCATATTGTATTACAAATTCATATCTAGCACATGGTAAAGTGTATCATGGATCAAGGGCTCAAGGATAATTGGTAAATAAATGGTGCCTTGTGATTCTCATTCTTCATTATTGTAGGCTTTGATGGTTATTGTTTTTACTTGAATATATGCCATCGTATATCCAAGAAGCTTGATGAGTTTTAGATACACTATGTTTAGACCTAATCCATTGTCTATAAGGACATGTTTCACTTTGTGCTACTTTATGAAAAATTTAATGTACAATGGATTATTATGCAATGGACCAAGGGATGATGTATTTCTTTGGTTGAAAGTGACTTGTTGGGTTGAATATGGATGTCCAACCAAAGCTTATAATTTTTTAAGGGATATGTCACTATAAATGGTGGATTGGTTAAGGAACTCGTTCCAAATATCCTTGTGGATTGTTGACATACATAGAAATTCTAAAATGAAAATTTACATGGGCATATTTTATAATTATTCCACAATGTCAAACTTCTTCTCTTGGTCATTATTAAATGGCCTATTCTGAGTTAAATGATTGGTTGGGTGATGGGTGAAATGGCAAATGGCTATGGGACTAGGATGGTAATCCTTGACCTCTAAGTTGTGATTGCATAATCAATATTAAACATGGGACCATGATTGCTAACAAATGTTGGTGATGGTGGGAGACCATCTAGGATAAGTCTTGGTTACTAGTGTACTTATGTGTGGTCATGAGGAAATGATGAGTTATTAATATAAGGTCCAAAATTAGTAATTCATCCTTGCTAGTACATTTGTATGTTGTTCCAAGTCAAGGAAGGATTATCAAAGTAAATTGGTGGATTGGCATTGTTTAGAAAAGGTCATGATTGACTAGTATTTGGTCTTAAATTGATGGAGATGATGTTAATGTAACCTCATACAATATGACCTACAACCCTATTATAGTCATGTGCAACTACATTTTAGGTTTGTTGGTTGTTTTCGTTTTGACCTTAATTTTGTCCATTGTTCAGACATTGTTGGTTCTATTGTTATTGATTCTACTACTTCAGCCTTTATTATTGAATTAATTGTTATTGGTGTTACACAAGATGTTTTTACTATTTTTTTATTATTGCTATTATTTTGATTGGTCGTTATGTTTGGGAAAGGGGTTATGATATATTATAAGGGTCTGATTAGAAGTAGAAGCACCACCATCTAATGTTATCTCTCCATTATCCAATATATTCTAAATAAAATGTTTTATTTGGACATAATGGCACAAATTATTCCTATTAACCTGATGATATTCATAGAATTCATTATAGTGGTACCAATTAGGATAAGGTATGCCCTGATGATAATGTTTTGGTATAGGCCAGATAATCAGATTAGTGAAGGCAAGCTTGCAAAACATAGATTCAATTGGCTCTCTAAGGTCACTAAAAACATGATGAGTAGGCACTATTCTCCTTGGAAGATGGGCTTGAAATGGTAAAGTTTGTTACATTTATTGCATGGTCCTAGGTTGTTGTGCTTGTTACATTTGCTAAAAAATTTATGGGTTAAGAGTAATTTACATATGTGGAATGGGTTGAGTAGATGGTGTTTTCACCATTTGGACATGACATGACTCTATTACTCCATTTCCAAAAACATATTTGTTATAGCTGAATTGACTTGATCTTTCATTGGTATTGGCCTATGCCAATTATGATGTTTGTACTTGGACTAGATGTTGGTTTTGGCCATTTCTTAGATTGGTACCTTGATTTTGATTAAACAAGGTAAGCTTGATGATCCCTTTATTAATAATGTCACTCTCAATCAATAAAAATTTATCAATTATTTCCTTAAAGGTATGTGCACACTACAGTTCCAAATGATAGGATATCTCACTATGCAAATTTTTAGTAAACACAATGGTTAATTGTTTCTAGTAAACTATGGGTGAATCAGCTTGCAATGGCTCTCCATCACTATAGATAACTTGTAAAACTCTCACTGACCTTTTTCTTGGCTTGTGTCAAGTCAATCAAATAAATCTCATGCTTGAGATTGTATGAAAAGTGTTACACAAACTTGTCTAAAAGATCATCAAAATTAGATATAAAATTCTTGAGTAACTTTAAAAACCACTCCAAGGCTTATCCTACTAGACTCCTTGGGAACAAAAATAGAAGGTATATGTCATTATATGTTGATGGTTGTCATGAAAGAAATAATCTGGTCAAATGAGCCTTAGGGTCACCTTTCCCCTTGTACTTGCCAAATTTGGTGGTTCATATCCTGGAGGAAATAGTATCTATAAGTACTCCATGTTAAATGAATAAGAACATATGTCATTTAACTTTAAATTTTTAGTTTGTTTATCAGATTGGATGGCATCAATTACATCCTCTATTTGTTGTAGTTCTTGGGCTAGGAAACTAGAAGGAACATTAGTTTGAGGTGAAACATTGGCCTGGGTAGATGGTTGAGCAATCACAAGAGGATAATTTTGGAGGTATTTTTCAAGCTACACTAGTTTAGTTAGGGAATGAACTAAGAATACACATACATGGATTAGGGTTTTATTTTTGTAATTGCATGTACTATGGTGTGATATTTTAGTTTAGGTTAGGTAAGTAGGTCTGAGTTTGGGGATTCTAAAGCTGGGATGGGGAATATGGATATACTATGCCTTATAGGGTTAAATAAGGACTTGATACCAAATAATCAAACCTTATTGTTGAGGGAGAACTTGTGAACCAAGACCCTATCATTAAACTAGTGGCACACTCTATACAAAAGGAAAAGGTTACCTAATTGGTACTTATGAAACATGAGAACCTATAGGTTGCACGAATCTTTATTAGGAAGTTGATGTTTGTGGCAAATTTGATATCTATTTCTGACCAATATTCATACATTATTGATTAGACATTATTTGTCTTTGAATTGGTATATTGGTTTGTGAGGGATGAGGTATGTTTGTTGTTACATGGTGAGGTGGAACATTGGTTGCCCCTATTAAGGTGGTAATATATTCTACCTCTATTGTGTTGGTATGTTGGATTGTGCCTGCTATTGTGAAATATGGCTCACTACCTATTGAGTAATATTCATCACATTTTGTTATTGAGCATGGTATTGGTCATTGGTTTACTACCTAATCCTATTGGTTGAGCACTTGAAAATGTGGTTGGTTGAGGATTAGTAGCAATTGTTAGTTGAGGTTGGGATGTATAAACTCTTACTCCCTAATTTAGAGAACCACTCATGATGTGAACTAAATTTACACTCATTTATGTATTAGATATTAGGGTATTTACACCACTTTGGTTTGGATCAGACATTTATTGAGCATTGCACACTGTTTTCCTCACTATTCTATGTAGAAGCAAAAAATACTTCTTTGATGGTTGGCACATGAAACAAGTTATCAACCAAAGTTTTTTTGTGAAGGGGTATACACCCTAATTATCTTGAATAATCAACTCTATTATCACTCCTATTAAAGGAACTAAATCTATGAGAGGCCTATTTGACATGGTCATCTAGTTAAAATTGTGTGCTAGGTTCAAGTATGTTTGATATGTTATATGCATTTGTACAAAGTGAAATTCTATGAGGTCCTTGCCTTTGATAAGCATATTAGGGTCTGGATATGTAATTTGGACTAGAGCTAAAGGATTTCTAGTAAAATCCTTTTGATTATAAATTACTTTATGAGGCATTCTTACTAAGATTGACAAATTCTCATGGGGGAAGTTTTTTGGAAACTTAGCCCCTAATTCTATAGATCTAACCAAGAATTCATCCTTTTTCTCCAACAAGTGACACTCAAATAGATAAGGATCATATGTGGATGGTGCAATAAAATAGTATGGTTGTTTAGGAACTAGTTCCTCAACCATGTTTATTGAATCTAGATATTGTTTCATTTATTCTTGATCCTACTCTGAGTAAGGAAGCATGGTTACCAAGTAATTAGCCAATGGGTCTTAGTTTTGTGCCCCTATTTGAGTGTTATAATATGGATAGGGATCCATATCATAATAAACATTATCCACATAGGGATTTTGAACCATTTCTTCTTGCACAACCATATTACTAACTCCTAGATTATACATGAGGCCACTACGAGTGTAGGAAAACGTATTGGTATCCATAGTAAATGTTTCATGATAGAGTTCTAAAAACTTTGAAAATGAGATGTCTAAAAAATAAAGTTCAAACTTGGTCTAACTTGGGTCAAAAAATATGGATATTTATATCCAAAAAGATTAATGCAATGAATTGTGATAAAATAAGATAACATCAAGTATCTAACATTACACATCTCACATAAAAAGGTCAAGTAATAAAACTATAAATCAAAATACTAAATTCTAGGTCAATGTGTTTCAAATCAGTCTACTCTAGGAAAAATAAAAATTGTTAGGTCTTTTGGCCAAACACGATGTCAAAATATAGGCTCAAACAAAGCATGTGTTAGGACTCTTGTCCAAATGGCATAAAAAACTAGACTTTAAAAGACGAGATATTTAATCTAATAGATTTGAAACACTTTTAATAAAAACTAGGCATTTAACTCTTGGACATAAACTTGATCGATAAGTATGAGGTATGAAAAAAAAGGAACTTGGAGATAGTTTATTTTCTCCCAAATAATGGTATAAACCAAATTATTTTGACTGATAATCTAGATAAAGGTGAATACCATAACTGTGTTGATAAAAGGTTCTCAAAGAAAACTTGAAATGGTTTGAATTTTAGAATAACTTTGGAATCTATGTGAATATGCTTATAAAATAAGTTTCAAAATAATTTAATCAGTGTAACAACTACTCAAAATGAGTGATAAATGCTTGTTTCAAGACTCTAAGGCAAAAATGGTTCTAACACAATTTTGGCAGTGTAACACTACCCAAAAGTGTTCTATCAAATAGACTTAAGACAAAAGGAGAAATAGGATGGGTAGCAGAAAATCTGTCTTACTACTCAAAGTGCGAGTGACACACAAGATGACTTGAGTCTTGCCAAATGATGATAATGATTTTGAGTCTAAAAATGACCCTCAATTTAAATTAGGAATTGAACTCTCAAGTTAAAACAAGTCAAGTGCAAAGTGGTGAACCCAATTTAACATATCAACCTTTAAAACTTGAAAGAGTCAAATTTTAAATTTAAACTATCAATGAGGGACTTAAACAAAATGTGGTAAAATTTCTAGACTCAAATGGGTAGCATAACTCTATTAGATTCAAAGATATGACACAAAGTGTATGATGATGATTTTGAGCAAGGAAAAAGACATTTTTTACTTGGGCATTATAACACTTCCTTGTTCAAAGAAATTTTGGGACAATGTGTTTGGTTATGTCATTTTTTTTGACACCAAGTTTTGACTCCGCATAAAAACTAAGTAATCTAAGACAAAGACAAAGTAACTAACTATTCATCTTATATCCTAAATTGACAAGGTATGGTAAAGTGGGGTTAACTAACTAAGAAGTTTTTGAATGTTCTAGATGGATCCCATGTCTACCAAATTTCACATTATCAAACAAAAGAATCAACACATCAATTGAGTCTATAGAACTTGGCTTATTTTAAAAAGGTATATCCCTTTTTACAACCACTACATCCATCACTTGCTCAATGTAGTGTGATGTCCAATGTGATCATACGTCCTGGGCTTAGCCCCAATGTTAGGATAATGTTTAACCAATCAAACCTCTAATCCTAATGGGGTGATCCCAATTTATATACCCACTATGGAGAGGGGTTGAAGACAATGTTGGGAGATGAATTCTTAGGTCAAAGCTTCCCTAAAGAACTAGTGGGAGGTAATGAATTCCCCCTCACAAGACAAGATGCATGAAATAAATGACAAGTAAAAGATATTTAAGGGTTGTTTCTAGGTCACCCAAGCCATGTAGGTCTTGGGGAGAGCCTTGATAACTTATATTTTATTCCTTTAGACTAAGTAAATTTGAAATAAAAATGGAACTTTTAATCCTAAAATATCCCTAAAGGGGATGGATGGGAGATTATACACACACGATCTTTCTTTTTGCCAAACAAAACTAATTAAGCAATAATCTATTGAATACAAACTTTGAAAATGTGCTCAATTTTAAAGCACTTAATTGAAAATTATGGCGGTGTTCTCTTAGCCCCCTTGACTTTAAGATGTAAAAACTTATAAATATTGCAACTAAAAAGACTACATGAAGTAATAAGCACCTAAGTTCATTTTAATCCCAAAGTTTGAAGTGTTCAAGACTTAACATGCTAAATTTGTTTTAGGCACCAAATTTAAAGTGTGCATAATTTTAACCAAGTTATTTTTAAACTCCAAAATTAAGTGTATGATTATTTAAAAACACCCAAATTAACTTCCAAACCAGCCTTTCAACCTGCAAAAACAAGATTATGATTTCCTACTTTGAAGCACTTATGAGATTGAGTAAATAACTTTGAAAACTAAACACCTGTCAACCCAAAGGCAAAACCTCAAGAAACAAATACGTTAGATTAGAACTGGTTATAAACTTTTTTTTTTTTTTAACTATGCAAATTAAAGGTAAACTGATAGCATATTCTAAAATTTTGGAAAAAAAAACACATGGTTTTAAAAAAAATCATCAAAAATGGAGTTTGTATGACCCCAAACCAAGCTCTAAAAGATTTCTTATTAGTTTGCTGCCCTACATAGTGACCATATATGGTTATAACTGACCATTGATGGTTTAAAATGACCATCAGTGGTTACACTAACCATCGGTAGTTACTATGTAAACCTGTGACAAATAAAAATATAAAAATAAAGTTAGAAAATCAAATTTAAGGAGCTTTAAGCATCCAAAAAAAGATCTAAAAGCTGTATAATGATCTTCTTTCTATGTGGTATGTGTTAGGTCCCATATAATGTGCCATTATGTAGACTATGAATTTGACTCAAGAGAGGTGGTTAGTATCATTTTAGTTCCAAAATGAAATCAAATTGAAAGCAACACACTAACTAGCATAACATCTCTAGGCATAGTCACTAAGGGGAGCTTAGTGAGGAAAAAACCATTTGAAAACACAACTAAAAATAGAAATAAATGAGAAATATGAACACAAAACACCAATTTTTTAACAAATCCTTGATTGTTCCAAAAGGCTCCTTCTTTGGCTTGCTCAGCTTGTGCTTCACGAGATCTTCTTCAATGGAGTGTGGCTACCTTCATATCCTCTTGGCACCTTTGGATTTGTGATATATTTGGCTCAATATTTGGGCATAATAACACTACATCAAGATGTGGTTTGAATATATTTGGGCATGGTAACTTTGGCTTGAAAGAACTTAAAATTCAATACGCAAGGCCTCTTATTTATAGATTTTATAAAGTGACCAGAATGAAATTGAACCATCCATATCAAGATGAAGATATATGGCTAAGAATCCATTCAATTTTTTAGGCAAAAAATAATAAGTGCCTTCATAAATATTTTGGATAGAGAGGCATGGAAGGTCTTAATGAGGCATGGGATGGCTTCATGAGATATTTTATGCATTTATGGCCTAGGGATGTCTTTCCAAGAAATGATGTCATTTGATGATGTCTATATTCAATATCAATTTCTAAAAATAAATATTCAACAAGTTACATGGAAAATTAAATTAAGCTCTTGATTTAGATTAATTAGCCTTAGACATGATTAGTCAACTTTGATGCAAATCTCAGCAATTGGTGTACAAATTAATCAAATTGGTTAAAATATTTTATTATTGGCTCAAAATTTGATTGGATTAAAATTAGGATGCAATGTTAGATGTTTTGGATCTGTTATAACATTTAGGATGTTGTAACACAAAATAACAAAGCCACGTGTCTTGTGCAAGAAATTTGGTAGAAAAGAGCAATCCAGAGCACCTAGGTGTGAAAATGTCATTTTGACTCAAAATGATCTAATCAAATCTAGTTGTCTCATAAAATTCATTATCCCATTTAGTGATACTCTAGCCAAAATTGGCACTTTTATATAACAATTTCAACTCATTTAATGTGTTTTAGTGTTTTTAGGCCAAATTATGCATTTTGATGGAAATTTGTGTAAATCCTAGCTAGAGGTCATTGGTGGCCAATTTTAGGTGTCTACACCAATTTAAAATCATTATGTAAAAATTAAATGCTATATATATTATCATGATATAAATAGGTCTTATCCTAAGGATAACTTTCCATTACAAAATATTGATATGTTTGTACATTCTATAACTAGTTATGATATGTTATCATTTATGGATGGTTTTGCTTGGATATAATCAAATAAAGATTAAACTTGAAGATCAATTAAAAAACATAATTTTACCACACCATGGGTATGTTTAATTATGTTGATTTTCCCTTTGGATTGAAGAATGCATGGGTCATCTATCATAGGGTTCTGACATTGTAAACACCTGTGTTTAGCACTAGCCTTTTTTTACAATGTCTTTTAACCACTTTGATTATATGTGTATTAGTTAAGAATCAAGTACTTGGTGGTGCATATCTTTTATGTTTTTCTCTTTTAATATATAATTTTCTAAATTTTTAGTCCCTTTTTCCCATCCACATTACTTGAGGCACATTTTAAACATAAATATCTCTAACTCTTTTTATCATTTCAAGGTTGTGTTTATCCTAGGATATGATCGATAAGTAGGGTCAAAATTGACCATCGATCTTGACCCATTTTATCTGATCATTACCCTTAATATTTCATTTTCATTTTTTAACACATTTATGTTTATAGCCATTCCTTTCATCCCTTTGATCTTATTTTGGGTTTGTTTAATGCTCCATTAGGTTTTTAGTTTAAATGAAAAAGTTTATTATATATACCTATTTTCTAAAAGGCATTTAGGGATGAGTGTTCTTACACTACAAGATATATAAAAATTTATGTACTTATCACACTAAATCACTATATATGCATCTAAATTTTAGTTACATGTTACATACTTGTGGCAAAGTTGAACTAGAAGAAAGAGAATCTAGATTAAAATTCATCATTTAACACACACTCGTAGGTGGGATAAATATATTTTATTTTAATCCCTCTTTGAAATATTTTCAATATGGTGTAACACTTGGTATTTCAATAGGGATTGACTAAGTTCAGTCCAACTCAATCCCTTTCACTTGATTCCCCTTTTTTGATGTCTCAAGTGTTTATGTAGGAAAGTGATATGCCCTTAACCATTAGCATATCTAGGGATATGTGTATCTGAATTATGGCTTGCATAACCTTTTTGAATATTATTTTACATTTCTCTATGAAATCATATGCTTATTAGTTTATCCTATGAGTTGTTTATAGCCTTGGTAGGCATAAATAGGAGGTAGGGTTAGTTTTTCATAATATTATCAGAGTACTCATTTCTTATTGCAAGCATTTGATAGGTTGCCCCCAAAATTGGTTTATCTATTATTCATATTTTAATCTCTAATCCCATATCATTGTGATTTATTTCTATATTTTTTATTATTTGATTAGTTAATATCATTATAAGTGGTATCAAAGCATCGATTTGGGCCATAATCAGGTCAAAAACCCTAGATCTTGGAATTGGATATATCTCCCAAATGGTTAAAAATTTAAATGCAATTTTTAATAGAGTTGTGAAAACATTCAAATAATCTTCCATTAAAATTTCAACTAATTTGGATATGTGTTTTGAAATTTATGGCCATTTTATATTTTTTCATAAATTTGCTCTATAGATCATAATTTGTAGAATTTTTCAATATTATTTGCATTTTTGGAAAGCTTATAAAAATTTATATTGATTATATTATTTAATATTTATGATTTTAGGCCTAAATATTTAAAAACATTCATCATAAAAGCTAGGTCAATGGTCAAAAATAAGGTTCACCATCAAGCCTTCTTATGGCTGGTCCTAACACTCGTGGATAGGGGAAAGTGAAAAGCACCCCTAATGTTAAGACCTGGAAGCACAATTGATTACCTTTGTATAAGCAACTAAACATAGAATTTAACCAAAATGCACAAGTAACTAGAATTCAAAAATAACACAGAATATGAGAGACAATACCCAATTATATTAATACTCTTCCAGAAGGAAATACAACAAAGAAGATGCCACAGTCTTCTTCCTTACACACCTATAGGGCTCCCACACCTCTAGGGCATAAACAGTAAATCTCTTCAAGAGCTCACTCTCTCAATTATGGTCCCAACACACAACTCAAATACAGAGTTGGTGTTCACCTCCAACTAGTCAGTATCACTACTACCATTACACAAGTACTCCACGTACTCCACGACTGAGTACACACCATACTCCAAGTGCACAACGTACTCCAAGTAGATCTCCCCTGATCTTGCTACCTATTGTGTTGCTGACCTCCTTGATCTTACACACCTACAAATCACCCTAGTTTTGTACACCTGTAAACCTAGATCTTGCACACACACACACACACACACACACACCTACAGATCAACCGATCTTACTTACCATATGTAGATCTCCAAACCTGGCCTTGCACACCTGCCAACCAAGATCATACACACATGAAGAACCCTTTTGATTCTCTAAACCATCACCCCTGTGGATCTTCTACCATAACTTGCACAACCTGCAACTCTACCTGATCATACACACTCAGCACCCCTGTGGAACTAGGAGGAACACACCTTGTTCTCTTCACTCTGAAGGAGCTAACCTTGCTCTTACTCAACTAGCACACTTTTACAATACAACCCATGAGTTTATTATATAGATCCCATGCAAAAAATAATTAGACACCTAATTACAATAATTAGATCCACAGCTCAAGACTAAAATTAGCCCTTCAACATGCAAACAACCAGTTTGTTAACTAACTATTCGTGAACAAGCAATTTTAGAACCGCACAGGCGACCGACATCGGTCCCTGTCTGCTTGGAGATGATCGACATTGGCTGATCCTTGACCGATGTTAACAAATTCCTGTTTACACCTGATCGACATTGGTTGGCCTGATCGATGCCGATGATTGTGACACTCAGCAACCTCCTCTCATGTCTGCATCAATGAATCTTTTAGCTCCACAACTTAACAATCTCCCACTTGGAGATAAATAGTTGCACTGTACCTGTACCTATACACCATCTAATTTGTTTCCTAGCTTGTATCCCTCTTCAAGCTCAATATTGAAGACCAACCACCACATAACCTATGGTGCAACACCTGTCATCCAAGTAACCTACCATATCCGAAGTGCCTGACCCTGCATAACATGAATCCCTGCTGCTGGTCCCTCTCAGATACCTGAGAACCCACCAAACTGCTTCTAGTGCTTCCTTCCCAGATTGGCCACAAACCTGCTGCCAACTCCCACTATTGGGGAAATATCAGGGAGTACACATGTACTCAACCTCATCATGTGATTGGGGACCCTGTTTTGTGAATTGTCCATCCATAGGTGTACTACTCATTTCTGCATCCTACACTACCTTCACACAATCATCCTGTGACAACATCAACATGTGATCTTCCCTATCTCTAGGATTACTCATGCCAAAGAATTTCACTGCTCCCAAATCCTTCATGGCAAACCACTGAACTAACCTTACCTTTAGCTCAGCAAAACCATGTATGTCTGAACCTTTAGCTAGCATACCATCCACATACAGTAATAGGATAATGTTGTGACCATCATCCAACCTGGTAAGACAAACACAATGGTTACACTGACATTGACTAAAGCCCTGATTTGTCATCCACCTATAAAAACCTTTACCACTATCTTGCAGCTTCCTCAAGACCATATGATCTAGCCTTCTATCTCATGTATCCATTCTCTCTATTCTTTAACCAAGGAATCCATTTGTCTTTCAGTGCTTTCATACCGGCTGGCAACCCTGCCAAATCTCTCATTTCATTTTGCATCCTAGGAATAAAATTCCTCATTCATGCCATGCTCCCACTATTTCTTGGATCCTTCCTGCTCTATAGTGAGCAACGAGTATAAAGAAGAGGAATAATGAATTTGAGGCTTACTTACCCTTTCAATCCTCCATATGGGCATTTGAGACTCCTTGACAGCTTGTTGTCCACCCAAAATCTATTCCAGTGACCGACCTCGGTCACCACACAGTCTGCATCTGACCAACATCGGTTCCATGCAACTATCTAGATCACTGATGCTAGTTATCTTACTGATGTCAGTCTCCACCTGCCCGACACCACCAACTCCTCTGGTCTGTACATGACCAACGTCGATACATGTGTTCCCCTGTGAGTGATGACTTTTTACCTGCGAGCTTTCTTTGAATCATACCCATGTCCAAACTGCCCTGCTCAGAAGTATCCAGCCCCCTCAGCTGATCTTTGTCCATCATCTCCTCTAAGAACACCAAGGCTTTCTAATTCTTAAGTTTATCAAATACATCAGACTTCCTTTTCCTACAATAAACACAATCCTTTCTTGTAGCATCCCACTGCTCACAGAAATCTCGGTCTATGCTCTCTGAAGTTGAACTCTTACCATTTGACTTAAGAACATCCATTCCCTTCTCACTTATGTGACCAAGCCTACAAAGCCACACCTGTGCAATAGAAGTGGAATCAGTAATACAAGCAAGTAGATAAAGAGTACCTGCTTTCTTACCACATGCTAATTCAAGTGCATCCTTGGTAACATTCCAAGAATCCACTGTGAGAGTTCTTGTGCATCTCTAATCACCCAACTTTATTGAAGAAATTAGCCGCATCTTCAAGACTGGGACCTGCATGACCTCCTTTAACACCCATGTGTTAGCCACCTACAATTTCAGCAACACTTCCCCTTTGCCAAAACTTTGACAAGGCACACCAGCCCATAAATAAATCTTTCCAAAGTCTTAAAAGACCTTAACATGGAAAAATACTCTATTTTGGGCTGTATGGAAAGAGGCAATAGAATCTATAAAACAAAATTTTACTTTATCCAAGGAACATCCTAGAGCATCCTGTGCAACAACACCTGCAACATCTGCTTCTTTAGTTCCTTCATGTTGATCTTCTACCAACCAACAATATTTCTTTACCTGCTCTTTCTTTCCATAACACCGTATTGACCATTCATGCTTTTTAATTCCTCCATTCTTAGTGTACTTTCTTCTGCCAGTGCTATACCCCCACTCAATTAGAAACCCCTGAGAGTGACTTATAATCAAACACAAACCTACTCCCTGCAACCTTAGCTTTGATACCACTTGTCAGGGCCCAGAAGCACAATTGATTACCTTTGTATAAGCAACTAAACATGGAATTTAACTAGAATGCACAAGTAACTAGAATTCAAAAATAACACAGAATATGAGAGACAATACCCAATTGTATTAATACTCTTCCAGAAGGAAATACAACAAAGAATATGCCACAGTCTTCTTCCTTACACACCTCTAGGGCTCCCACACCTCTAGGGCATAAATAGTAAATCTCTTCAAGAGCTCACTCTCTCAATTATGGTCCCAACACACAACTCAAACACAGAGTTGGTGTTCACCTCTAACCAATCAGTATCACTACTGCCAGTACCACCAGTTAGTATCACTACTGCCAATACACAAGTACTCCACATACTCCATGACTGAGTACACACCATACTCCAAGTACACAATGTACTCCAAGTAGATCTCCCTTGATCTTACTACCTATTATGTTGTTGACCTCCCTGATCTTGCAAACCTGTAAATCACCCTAGTTTTGCACACTTGCAAACCTAGATCTCACACACACACACACACACACACCTACAGATCAACTGATCTTACTTACCATATGCAGATCTCCAAACCTAGCCTTGCACACCTGCCGACCAAGATCATACACACATGAAGAACCCTTATGATTCTCCAAACTAGCACCCCTGTGGATCTTCTACCATAACTTGCACAACTTACAACTCTACCTAATCATACACACTTGACACCCCTATGGAACTAGGAGGAACACACCTTGCTCTCTTCACTCTGAAGGAGCTAACCTTGCTCTTACTCAACTAGCACACTTTTACAATACATCCCATGAGTCTATTATATAGATCCCATGCAAACAGTAATTAGACACCTAATTACAATAATTAGATCCGCAGCTCAAGACTAAAATTAGCCTTTCAACATGCAAACAATGAATTCATTAATTAACTATTCATGAACAAGCAGTTCTAGAATCGCATAGGCAACCGACGTCGGTCCTTGTCTACCTGGAGATGACCGACATCGGCTGATCCTTGACTAATGTCGGCAAATTCTTGTCTACACCTGACTGACATCGGTTGGCCTGACTGACGCTGGTGATTATGACACTTAGTAACCTCCTCCCATGTCTACATCAGTGAAGCTTTTAGCTCCACAACCTAACACCTAAAAATATTTTATGGGATGACATGAAGTCTAAAACCTATGATATGATGTCTTTAGAGATGATTTCTCAAATTCAAATCTACATGGCCTAACGTAAAAGGATGTCTAACTCCAAACTCAAATTTTATTAATGCAAGGGGAGCTTAATGGTGTGAACAATCAATTATAGCAGATCATAACACAATCAAATACCATTTCATCTCATTTTCCACTCAACAACCCTTCACTTTTTCCTTCTTGTCCTACTCATCTCAACACTAATGCTACAAATATGGGGGTAAAATTGATGTTACCAAAAGTGGACTTTTGCAAGTTTGATGGTAAGGATCCACTCACTTAGATCACTCAAATTGAAAATTTATTTGACCTGCACCAAAATCCTAGCTCTCAAAAGGTGGTCATGACATCTTTATATCTAGAACATGATCCATTCATTTGGTATCATTGGTTGTGTGCTGAAAAGAAAAATATTGGTGCTCCTATTACATGGTCAGTATTCTATGATGAATTGATGTCTCACTATTGAGATAATGTTTTTGAAAACTATTTCAGTTAGTTAGCCAAACTATGATAAATAGGAATAGTGAAGGATTACATTCATTAGTTTTAGAATCTATCCTTACGTGTGGAGGACATCACTAAGGAAAATTTGACTGACCTTTTTCTAGGTGGACTAAAATATAATATTCAATTAGAAGTTTGCATGTTTAACCCCACAACTATATTTGAAGTTATACCAAGGGTACACTTAGTATAATGAAAAGATATGAGAAAATGTCATCCTTTCACTACTAGATGAGAATGCACCTTCCCAACTCTATCACTATCTCAACCTAAAATAGTGACACCATAACAAATTGAGAAGTGTGCCAAAGGGTTGTTTTATGGTTGTGATATAAAATAGAGCAAAGGTCATCAATGTGTTGAAAATAAGTTATTTTACATCAAAGGGGACAATAAGGATGATGAAGATATGGAGGAATCTGGGGAGGGTTTTGAATAACCCAAGGATGAATTTATGGATTCTCAACCTACTATCTCCTACCATACCCTTGCAGGTATTTCTACTCCTCAAACTCTTAAGGTGGTGGGTATCCTTAAGAAACATAAGGTCACAGTGTTGATTGACTCAAGAAGTACACATAATTTTCTCAATAGTAAGTTAGCTACTCAGTTGAATTATTTCATCTACCTATCCCTATAATTTCAAGTCATGATTGCATATCGTGGTACAGTTAATTATTCTAGAAAATGCCATAGTATTAATTCAGCAATGGGGGATCATTTACTAGATTCTCCTATATTTACTATTCCCATGGGTGGGATTGACATTATTTTGGGAGTACAATGGCTCACCACATTAGGTACTATTGAGATGAGCTTCCAATAACTTTTCATATGGTTTCATTCTAAAGGCAAGCTAGTGGAACTATGGGGATTAAGATTTAAATCTCCACAAGCGGTTAGTTCACATCAAATGACCAAGATACTAAAAAAAAGTGTTGAAAAATTTGTGGTGCACTTATTTTTCATTTATTTTCAACAAACTAAGGAGTCTACCCAACCTAATTTACAACAAATATTGGATGAAGATTCAATTTTTTTGGTCCCCATGTCAAAAGGTCTTCTTCCTAGCCATACCCATATCATGTCATTAGACTCATTCCTATAAATATACCACCCAAAAATAGACCATATAGATATCCTTATGCCTAAAAGATTGAAATTGAAAAAATGGTACAATAGTTATTGGAGGTAGGAACCATTCACCATAGCCAAAGTGAATATTCTTCTCTAGTATTCATGGTGTGAAAGAAGGATGAAACTTGGAGGATGTACCCAGATTATAAAGAGCTCAACAAGTTAACTATCAAAGATAAGTTTCCTATTCCTATAATTGATGATTTTTTATATGAATTACATGATGTTATTTAATTTACCAAATTAGATCTTTTCTCTAGGTATCATCAAATCTAGATCCATGAAGAAGACATTCCTAAAATAGATTTTCATACTCACAAAGGCCATTACGAATTTTTGGTCATGCCTTTTGGTCTCACCAATAGACCATCCACCTTTTAGATTTTGATGAATATGGTTTTTAGGCCATTTTTGATAAAGGTTTTACTTATGTTTTTTATGACATCCTTATTTACATCAAAATTTGAGAAGACCACTTGTAGCATGTGAAACAGGTACTCTCAATTCTTGAGAAACATCAATTGTATGATAAAACATTCAAATGTGATTTTATAATCCAAGAAGTGGAATGTTTGGATCATATTATATCACACGAGGGAGTAAAAGTTGATCCTAAAAAAATCCAAGCCATCATAGAGTGGAAAATTTCTAAGACAATCAAACAACTAAGGGGATTTATGGGGCTAACTGGTTACTATCATAGGTTTGTCAAACGCTATGGTAGTATTTCAGCACTGCTCACTCCTTGATGAAGCAAGACTCCTTTTAGTGGATTGATACAACTACAAAGGCATTTGAAAAACTGAAAATGACTTTGTGTACCACTCTGGTATTGGCTACTCTATATTTTTTTAAAAATTTAATGGTTGAATTTGATATATCTATATATGGTATGGGTATAGTACTCATGAAAGAGGGTAGGCCCATTTCCTTTGAAATTCATCAATTGAAGGGTAAAAATTGGCTCAAACCCATCTATGAAAAAAATATGATGGATATTATACATGTATTCAAATAATGGAGACCTTATCTATTGGGTCATCACTTTTAGGTAAAGACTGATCATGATAGCCTTAAATATTTTTTAGAACAATGATTGTCCTCTAAATAACAACAAAAAGGGGTGAAAAAATGTTAGGATTTTATTTTATAATAATCTAAAAGAAAGGAAAATAAAATTTGGTGGCTGATACATTATCTAGGCAAGATGAACCAATTGAGGAATTGTTATATGCCTTGACCATTTGGTAGGTAGACTAGCTCGAGGAAGTAAGGCTAAATTAGAGAATGACAGTGCTACCCATGCATAGATTCATAATTTTTAATAGGAATCAGATGGGATTTAAAAGTTTATATGGAAGGGGAATATATTATGGGACAAAGATAGACTATATATGTATCAGAATTCTCTTGTCAAATAGAAAATCCTTCAAGAACTTCATGCATCTCCACTTGGCAGTCACTCAGGTTTTTTGAAAACATATAATAGAGTCAAGAAGGATTTTTTTTGGAAGGACTCAAGGGTGATGTACATAAATATATGGCTAAATTTATGGTATGTCATCAAAATAAAGGTGAAACCATTAAAACCCTCAATATTTTACAACCCTTATCCATCCCTAGTCAATGATGTGAATAGGTGTCTATGGATTTCAATACTAGGTTACCACAATCTAAAGGTAGAAATATTATCATGGTTGTTATGTATAGACTCAAAAAGAATGATCATTTTTTTATTTATCTCAACTATTGGTGGAAAATATAATAGCTTTTTCCTTTCTCAATATAGTTCATAAATTACATGGTACTCCTAAGATTAATGTCAGTGATTGAGATCCCATATTCACTAGTAATTTTTGGATAGAATTATTTGCATATTTGGGAACCCAATTGGGTCATATCTCATCCTATAATCCTCAATTTGATGGATAAAATAAGGTAGTAAACAAGTGTCTGGAAGGGTACCTTCATTATTTTGTGTCAGATAAACAAGATAAATGGGTTCAGTGGTTACCCCTAGATAAATAGTAGTATAATACTTCAATGCATAGTTCATCCAAAATGTCTCATTTTATGGAATTGTATAGATAAAATCCTCCAACCCTCCTCACTTCACCCTTGAAGGCCCATCCAAAGGTGCATGTAATAGAATAACATCTTCAACATCAATAGGAAGTCTTTGCTAGTTTGCTTGAAAATTTAGTTTTGGCCTAGAATCGCCTGAAACAATAAGCAGATCAGCACATAAGTGAGAGGCATTTTTAAATTTGTGATTGGGTCTTTGTTAACTTTCATCCATATTAGAATATGTCCTTGAATTAAATAAAAAGGATAACAAGTTATCTCCCAAGTATTATAGCCCTTATCGAATCTTGTAAAAAATTGGTAGTGTGGCCTACAAGCTAGAATTTCTTCCATCCACTCACATTCATCCAATATTTCATGTATCTTTCCTTAAGAAGGTCATTGGGCATAGAGTTACCACTCAAACCAAGTTACCAGAATTAGATGTGAAAGGGAGGGTTATTCTTGATCCTGAAGTGGTCCTTCAAATGTGCACTAAGAAGCTAGAATCTAGAATGATTATAGAGTATCTAATCAAATGGAAGAATCTTCCTTCTGAATATGATACCTATGAGGATGAACCTTCATGCAACAACATCTTATATTTATCCAACATTGAGGATAAATTTTTTTTGAAGGGGGGCATGTTATGCCTTTAACCATTGGTGTGTCTAAGGATATGTGTAGTGAACTTATGGCTTGCATAACCCTTTTTCATATTATTTTACATTTATTTATGCACTCATATGCTTAGTAGGCTGGCCTATGGGTTGTCCATGGCCTTGGTAGACTATAAATAAGAGGTAGGGTTAGTTATTAATAATCATATTAGAGTATTCATTTCTTATTGAAAGCAGTTAGGAGGTTTCCCCCTTGAAGTGGATTATCTATTATTCATATTTTCTAATATATTTACATATCATTGTGATCTATTTATGTATTTATCCTTATTTGGTGAAGTAATATCATTATATAAAGTAGGGTTTGATATTTTAGGTACATACATGTGCATTGAAAAGGTTGAAAATGAAGATAAATACATTGGTGAAGCATCACATAAATAATCACAGTCTCACTATTAAAATTTCAATATTGAACCATAATGGTTATGATAAACATTTGATACTATCCACTTCTAGATGGTTATAACATAGACCATATATAGAAATTAGTTTCAAATAACCTACACTCACAAGGTCAAGATCGACCTACAAAGGTCAAGATTGGTATTTGATATTATCTGCTTCCAATCATTTCTATCCCAAAGCATAAGTAACCATAAATTCCAAAAATTATTATAATATTATCACCTCATACCACACGAAATTAGAAAACAATTTTTCATAGATCGGAGAAGTGTGAAAAATAAGCTAAGTATTTATTTATCCTCTTACATTTTTTCTTATGACTTGTCAAACTTGTATGTTGAATCATTATTTTCTAACTATGTTTTGTGCATAGTATATAAATATCTATTATAGAGTTTTCAGTTATGTTATATAAGTGTCCAAATGATTGGATGAAGATCCTTCATAGTCTAAAGTGACAATGACAAAGTGTGTAATGTGCTTATCCTAGTATGCTTGAAGTAGGCTTGTTTGATCTTCAAAGTTTGACTATTTAGAGATGATTAGGGCTGAGTATAATGTATTGATATTGTGTAATAGGTCTTATTATATGTCAAAGATTCATTTATTTCTTGTGTGCATAAGTGGAATTCATCTTGTAGTCCATAGTTTTCATTTAGACATTTTGGGTCCAATGGCAAAAAATCTACTTAGGCAATTTGATGACTTAATAATTAACATGTGTGGATGTGTCAGGGGAGTTTTTAATATGGTAGAGATAACATTATTCCAAATTTTATATTTTATAATTCTCTATTCATGTAATTAAGTGCATCCAAATATGTGTGTGTGCAAATTTAGGCTCCTAGGCAGTTTGATAATGTTTTCCCATAGCCAAATTTGCATGTGGTAAGAAAAGCTGAGTAAGAATTTTGATGTAGTCATATTTTTCACATGTGGTATTTTTATTAAAAAAATATAATATGGGTTTGTTCATTTCTTTTCCTAATTTTTATTAACTAAGTTTTTGGTCATGCAATGAAGCACGTCAAAAGATATGCATGTGCAAAGTTGGCCTTCCAGGCTGTTATAGGCATAGTTGGCTCTATGGTAGAAAAAATTGAGTGATAAGATTAATTGTCTTATATATTACACATGTAAAGGTTCTAGGATCATATTTATATATTTTTGTGTTCTCCCATGTAAGGAGATCATATGATCTAAATTTTAGATCATGCGTCTAAGTGAAACAAAAGTTATTGAGGTCCAAAGTTAGATTTCTAAGTAGATTACAATGGTATGCTTAATCAATTTTACAAAAGATAAATATTAGGACCAAATGAATATCTAATGTTTCTTGGTCAATTTTAAAAATTTATCTAAAAATGTGTATCATGTCAAATAGGTCAAAGTGATAGTTACTTAATGATAAGTAGAGGAAAATACTGAGCTACTTCTAAAATCTGATGATGAGCAAGTGTTCATAATAATCAAGATCAATGGTGTGTATTGATCAAAATGATTTCAAAGTATCCAATTTTTAACATAGATAAATATCAAACCATGTACAAGAGATTGATGGAGCGTGTTTGTTCTAGGATATCAGGAAGAAGAGAGATGATGCCAAATGTTTAAAGTTTAACATTTGGGCAGTGGCACACTATGAGTTAAAGTTCAAATAATATTGATGGTACATAATGAATATAATATGTGAGGGAATGAGATGAATTTTAAGTTATCAAAGTTTAACTATGACCATTTGGATTTAAATATTCAAATTTGCAAAGGAAAAACTAGTGCTCAGTTTTTATGCTATATCTTTTGATCTATGTAGAATTTGCTCATGGTGTAAAAAGAAAATTTGTAGAATGACATAATTATTTCCTATAGGTCATATTTTTTATGTCAAAATAGTTCTCTTGTAGTTTTAGGATATGCAAAGAGCTCTGAGTGTGAATATGAGGATAGTTTAAGTGAAGAAGAGAGATTGTGGCATGCCTACGTGAGAGGCCTGTATGAGATAGAGAGGGAGTTTATGTAGGGTTTAGAAAATTATAGATCCATCATCAGGTGTTAAATACATTAGTTCTAAGGTGGAGGTGATCATTTCATAGGAGATTCTAAAGGATTTGATATTCCTTAGGGGTAATTGCTCCTTGTGAAATAGGTGTTTCATTAATGGCCTTAGGTCATAAGGACATGACCAAGGTTTTTGTTGAGAAGGACATGACCAAAAGGTGGTCATAAGGACTTGATCATGTTAGGGGTAGGTGTTCTTTGTGAAATTTATGTTTCACTAAATCTTGGTCAAAAGGACTTGGTTAGTCTCTTGTTTGTAATCTCTTATATGACAATTAGTCTATGTGTTTAAGGCTTGAGAGTGGGTTTTATTTCATATGAGGGTTTCCCATAGGAGCTATGTGTTTTTTGTTTGATCTTGTTTATGCATTAAATTAATTATGTCTCTTGTTAATGTTACTTGATCAAGTTGATAAATGTTGATTGTTTAATTATTTTAAATAATTAGAATTGAAATTGAAATATTTGAGTTCACTTAATCACCCCCCCTCTCTCATTGATTGTACCTCTAAAAATTGGTATCAAATTGGGTCCTTTGGTAAATTCTTGATATATTGAAGGTGATCCAAGATAAAATATGGGTATTCATCAAATGCAAGGAGGTTTCTCTACCAAAAAAGCACCAATGTTCAATGGATCTAATTATGCTTTTTGGATTGAATGGATGAGGACATACATTATTTCTCTAGGGTTTGATATATGAAAATTTGTTATGGATGGTTATGTTACTCTTACTACTCCATCTTATACTATAGATAATAATCTATTTGAGAATAATTCTAAGATAATGAATGTCATCACTTATGGTCTTATAGAGACTGAGTTCACCAAGATAATACATTGTAAATATTCTAAAGAGATATGGGACAAAATGCATATCAATTATGAAGGAGATTCAAAGGTCAATCTTGCTAAGTTATAGACTCACATAAGGCAATTTTAAAGTCTCAATATGAAGTAAGAATATTTTTTGACATCCCTTCTATAGAGAGTTGATGATATTGTGAACATCATCAAAGGTATTGGAAATAATATTGAAGAAGATAATGTATCTCAAAAAGTATTAAGGTCTCTATCCCTAAAGTTTGATCCAAAATATCTGATATAGAATAAAGTCATGATATTACCAAGTTGAAGATGGATCAATTGCATGGCACCCTTATTGCCTATGATATGAGAGTAAATGATGATATACCACCAAAGAAGGAAGTAGATTTCAAGACTGAAATGAATCCAAAGAAGAAGTTCCAAGGTAAGAAACCCAAGGTGGATGACATTTATGATATAGGTGAGGATGAACTAATTGCTTTGATTTCAAGGAAATTGAAAATAGGTTCTGGAAAGTATAAGGTAAACTACCCCTCAAATGCTTCAATTGTGGAGAGGTAGGACATTTTTCTAACAAGTGACCTCATAAGCATAATAGGAATGATGATGAAGAGCATGATGAAGATCAAGATGAAGACAAGAAGACATACATGTTTGATAAGAGGAAGATATGTTTCAGAAAGTGTGATAAGAAGAAGGAGTTCTTCAAGAACAAGAAAAGTCTCTACACCAATAAAGACTACAACTCATCAAATGAGAGTCAAGATAATGACTCAGAGTGTGACCATGAAGATGATGGTCCTATTGAATATGAATCCATATTTATGTATGAGGAAGGAAGTTTCTCACATAAAAATGATTCTACTTGGAGTGATTCAAGTGATGATGAATATGAGGTGGACTATGAGACTACATTGATAAATGCTCTTGAATAATTGAAGATTGAGAAGAAGATTTAAAATAAGATGAATTATTAACTCAAATACTATGAGGAGAAATTCAGTGTGTATGAGGCAAGAATGAATGAAGACACCAAGGAGAATGAAGATATAGTTAAGAATCTCATTTGTCAATTGGAAATCCTATCTACAAGCCTAAAAGCTAAAGAAGATGAATGTTCAAGGTATGTTTCTTAAAATAAGTCTTTGAAAGATGAGTTAGATAAATCTACAAGCAAGGTGAAATCATTTGTCAAGTTTGATAAGAGTTCCAATGATCTAGATAATCTTATAAATAGTCAAAAGTATACTAGTGATAGATATGGATTGGGTTTTAATGAAGAGCCCAAAGTTGTTTCTTAAGTTGACATGAAGATCAATGAGAGCAAGGTGTTTTAGCCCTCAGATGTCACCAATCAATCAATAAATGATGGTGTAAATAGATTGAATATAAATCAGATCAAACAACCTAATGGTATGAGGTATGCAATATTAAATGGCTATTATTATACTTGTAATCAATTTGGTCATAGGGATAGAGAATGCAAGAGACTTGTTAGAAATGAGGTTGCATGGAACTATGATAGGGGTCATCAGTCAAACGGTATGAAGGGACACTTTGTTAATCATTTTCCAAATAAGGTAAGGCAAGGTAAGTCTTCTTTAAAAAGAGTACTTTGTTTTAGTTGTCATGACATTGGACATATTGATAGTTTTTGTCTAAACAAGGTAAGATAATATGAGTTTTCATCAAGGAGTATTGTTTGCTACAACTGTGAGAAGATTGGTCACATTGTTAGGTTCTGCAAGTAAAGGAAATTAAGTCAAAATAAGTTTAATTAGGCTCCAAGAGTGCAAGGTAGAATGCACGTTAACTCATGGAAGCCAAAGGTGACAAGTGTGAGTCATGATGAGTCTAAAAGTCTAATTACTCTATTTGCTATGGTGGAGAATGCTACAAAAGTTGAAGAGTGCTAAGGGGTCTCATTATCTACTCATGTTGAGAATGAAGAGACTGAGCTCAAAGAGATCACCAAGGTGATGGTTGATGTTAGTTTTGATGTGTGTATGGATCCAAGTGAACATCATTTTATTTTTGAGAAAGTATCATTCAAAGACATCAATTATCATTACTTAGTGATAGGGTTCCAAGATGCAACAAAGATTCTACTAATTAAAAGGTATGTCATGAATCTATGTTGTCTCTATGTATTATTAATCCAATCATAGAAGAGAAGGAGAATGTTATAGTGGATGAGCATGTTGTTTTTCTTAAGCCTAAGAAGAAGAAGAATAACTATAAGCATTAGATGACCAAGGAGGAGAAGGATTATGAAGAGTTGTGGGTAACTCCAGGTTTCACATTGTTCTAAGACATTGTGTAGTAGGATGTCTCTATCTATGCTTCTTAAGATACTCCTTTCAATGGAGAAGCAATTATTGTTGTGGTTTTATTCAAAAGGTCCTAGAAGGCTAGAGGTGAGTGTTTTCATTTGGAGTAGGTATGTCTAGGTGGGAAATATGTTGTGGTGATGTCAGAGTGATGTCATAGCTATATATGGTCAGTCTATAGGGTCAAATTGAAGGTTTTCAAGTGGAAAAATAGGATTTGTGATTTTTCAAGATGATTTTTTTACCATAGAAAGGTCTGTTGACCTTAATCTAGCATTCTCTAGGCGGTTTTGTGGTATAAAGGTATGTTAAAGTCAAATTAGAGACTTTTGAGTAATCTCATTTTTCTTAGTTTTTGCTTAAGGGCAAACAGGCCTAAAATGGGTTATAGGATGTATACATTCCCAATGGTTTGGAATCTCACATCTTGGTCCAAAAGTGTATGATGGATATTTCTATGTGTGCAAGAATTTTTAAGAGAGTGCATTGACTGGAAGGTGTTGTGTTGACCTTGTTTGTTTTTAGATTCTAGGGTTTTGGGATCTATTAGAAAAGTGGTTTGTCTTGTGAATTGAGTTTTTATGCTTCTTAATAGGTTTAATGGGCCAAATGGGTTGTCAAATCAAGATTCATAGAGATTTGAAGTTTTTTTTTCATATTATTCATTATTTTGTCAAGATGGAGGCCTAATTAGCTAGTAGGTTTGTGAAAGAATTATGTTGTAGATGATGAGATAGGTGATTACAATTTGTGTGCTTGAGGGGGACTATGAGAGTGCTCTACATATTAATTTTAAATTTTTTAAGGTACATCTACTAAAACTTGTGGGCTTTGTAAGTTTCAGGTAGGGCTACAAGGAGTCTAGACAGGCCTAGTGAGAAGAAGAGTGTTTTTATTCAGTTTATATAAAAGAACAAGGCATGATTATTTCAAGGTGAGTTCTCAATATTGGTTCATGTTTTATATTTGGTAAGTGGCATGAAGTTTTGTAACCTATTGGTGGTCATTAAGGTGGTTTGAGAGAGAAGGCTAGTAAGCCTATATGGTGGTTATTTATGGTGTGTGGAGATCTAAAGATGCTTAGGAGATTAAATTACTTAAAAATATTATGGGGAGTCCCTCATAGATGTTGATTAGTGATTTCCATCAGATTTTGGTACTTTGTGTGCTCTTTTTCCATTGGTTACCATGCTTGATTGAAGAGACTGTTGGCATGGAAAAAGAGGAAGTCGTCAAGGTTAAAAGAGGTAGGCTCAAGGTAAGGGGGAGTTTATAATATATTTCTAAGATGGTATTCTCATATTATTAGTCTTTTTATGTCCTCAAGATCATTTGGTTCCCACTTTTTCATTATGTCAAAAGTGGAGAAAGTTCATAGAGTTATTGAAGAGAGAGAAGGAATGTAAGTTGTATGATGTGTGTTGATATCAATGACAAAGGGGGAGATTTTTGTATAGTTTTTAATGATGTCATAAAAGTGTCCAAGTGAGTGGATGAAGTTCCTTGATAGTCTAAATTATGACAAAGTGTGTAATCTATTTATCCTATTATGCTTGAAGTAGGCTTGGTTGATCTTCAAAGTTTGACTATTTAGAGATAATTAGGGATTATTATGAAGTATTAAGCTTATGAAATATGTCATATTATAGGTCAAGTATGAATTGAATTTTTATATGTATGAGTGGAATTCATCTGGTAGTCCATAGTTTTCATTTAGACATTTTGGATCCAATGGCAAAAAATTTAAGTAGGCAGTTTGATGAAATCATAATTTCCACATGTGGATGAGTTAGGGGGATTTGATCATATGTTTTTAATCACATTACTCCTAATTTTATATTGTATAAGTCTCTATTCATGCGATGAAGCATAGACAAAGATATATGTGTGCAAAGTTGGGCTCCTAGGTAGTTTGATAATGTTTTCCCATACTTAGCCAAATTTTCATGTGGTAAGAAAAGCTAAGTAGGAATTTTCATGTTGTAATATTTTACACATGTGGTATTTTCAAAATGAATTTATCATATGATTTTGTTCATTTTTTTCCTAGTTATTATGCACTAAGTTTTTGGTCATGTGATGAAGCACATCAAAAGATATGCATGTGCAAAGTTGGCCTTTCAAGAAGTTCTATTCATAGTTGGATTTGTGGTAGAAAAAAATGAGTGAGAAAAATATTGATATATTTTTGGATTCTCCTATGTAAGGAGATCATATGGTCCAAATTTTAGATCATGCATCTAAGAACAACAAAAGTTATTGAGGTTCAAAGTTGGCCTTCTAGGAAGATTGTAATGGTTCCCATAGCCAATTTTAAAAGAGATAAAGATCAAGTCCAAATTAAGATCTAATGGTTTGTGGGTAATCATACAGATTTATCTAATGGCACATATCAAGTCAAAGAGGTGAAAGTGATAGTTGCTTAATGATAGGTAGAGGTAAAGACCAAGCAACTTCTAAGATCTAATGGTGAGAAAGTGTTTGTACTAGTCAAGATCATTGGTGAATATTGAGAGAAATGAGTTGAAAGTTTCCAATGTTTAACATATATAAATATCAAGCTATGTATAGGAGATCAACGAGAATGTTTATTCTAGGATGTAAGGAAGAAATGAGATGATGCCAAGTGTTCAAAGTTTAATGTTTGGGCAATGGTGCACTCTGAGTTAAAATTTTAATAACATCAATAGTGCATAATTAATCTAATATTTGAGGGAAAAAGATTTATTTTAAGCGATTTAAGTTTAAATGTAACCATTTGGATTTAAATATTCAAATTTGTAAAGGAAAAACCAATGCTCATTTTTTGTGTTATATATTTTGATCTATACAAAATTTGCTCATGGTGTAAAAAGTGAATTTGTAGAGGACTCCAAGGTGAATCTATAAATTTATATTTTAATATTTTAAAGTGTGTAAAATCAAATATATATATGTTTAAATTTGACTATGTGTTCATGCATGTTCCATAGGTAACCTGAGAAGGGTATTTGAGTTGTGCTTGTTGGTGTCTCAATGTTTAAAGGTGAAATAGATATTGGAGTATGTTGTAGACTCCATGAGGACAATTTATGTGCATTATGAAGGTTTGAAAAATAATATGTAGTATGAAAAAAGGGTTAGAAGTCAACTATGTTTTCATTCATAATGACTTTGTTAATAGAGAGGTGTTTGAGCTAATTTGGGGTTAACAAAAGAGTGTTGTGATGGATGTTGTCATTTAAAGGGATCTATAGATCATGTGTCATGATTCCATCAGTTAAAAAAATTTCCTATGTTCTTATTTTTCTTGATGAAGTGTTAAATGGGTGAATAGGTCTCCATGATATTTTTAAGAGCTACAAAGGATTAATTGAAAGGTGTAGCTACTTAAGGGTGACCCATAGATGTTATGGCTGACCTATGAATATTGTTTTGAGACATTTATTGATGTGAGAGATTAATTAAGGGTTAAGGCATGCCTAATGGCTAACCAAGATGTTGATAATCATAAATGATCTATAAATAGTGAAACCAAATGAGATGGTTTTTAGACACGTACAAGGCTTGTTGGTGTAAAGTGAGAATTAAAGTGAAGAAGAAAGGATAGTTAGTATGTTTGTTAATTGAGTTAATGAGAAGAATAGTTTGATGACTATTTTTATGACCTATAGCTCATATTTATGATGTCAAAAGAGTGCTCTTATAGTTTGAAGATATGTGAAGAGATCTGAGTATGCATATGAGGACATTTTGAGTGAAGAAGAAGAGAGATTATGGCATGCTTATGTGAGAGGTGTGTATGACATAAAAAGTGAGTTTGTGTAGGGGTTATAAAATCAAATATCCATCATCAAGTGTTGAAGACATCATTTATAAGTTAGAGGTGTTTATTTCATAGGAGGTTTAAAGGACTTGATCTTCTTTAGGGGAAGTTGCTCCATATGAAATAGGTGTTTCACTAAATGCCTTAGGTCAGAAGGACTTGACCAAGGTTGTTAGTTAGAAGAACTTGACCAAAATGTGGTCAAAAGGACTTGATCATCTTAGGGGAAGGTGTTCCTTCTAAAATTGATGTTTCACTAAATCCTAGTTAGAAGGACTTGATCAATCTCTTGTTTGTAATCTCTTATAGTACAAGTAGTCCATGTGTTGTAGGCTTGAGAGTGGGTTTTATTTAACATGAGGGTTTCCCACAAGAACTATGTATTGAGTGTTTTATCTTGTGTATGCATTGAATGAATGATATTTCTTGTTATTGTTGCTTGATCAAGTTGATAACTACTAAATGTTTAATAGTTTGAAAGGATTGAAATTGAAATTGAAATATGTGAACTCACTTATTCACCCCCCCATCTTAGTGATTTTACCTCTAATAGTCTCTAGTTATATTTTATTCTACAAATTCTAGGTAAAGGGTTATTATTGAATTAATCTAATGTTAGATCAAACATATTAGTGAACCCTTTTTTAATTTGAATGTTACTTATAAAATTTCTGGATTAAGGTTTATATGTGGGATTATGTTTTTAGATTAGTTCTTATCATTTTCTTTCTTTCCATCCTAGGCTTTAAAATATCTACCTATATGAAAAATCCTAATAGTCCTCATCACTTGGATTTTCTATTTTATAGAAATGTTATACCCTATGATTACTATGGTGAATGGATTAATAATAATAATTATATGATTAACAATGTTAATGATGTATATGAGGAATATAATTGTGAAGGAAATGATTATAATGACAATTATAAAGAAATCTATAGTGAGGAATAAGAACATACCACTTCCAAAATATATGAGCCTATCTCCCCTATTCCATATTTAAATTCTTTTCTTAATCATAAATTATAACAAGAGGAACATAATGATAATTCACATATTCTTATTTCTCCCATGTTGCATGAGTTACAATATACATACTCTTTATCCGATATTACACCTCATTATATTTATAGTTTGCTACTGCACGTCATCACATTCAATGTTATAAAATAAAAATGCATAAGAACAAAAAACAATAAATAAATATATGTTATAATAACACTATTATTACATGCATATATACTTCTCATGATAAAAATAATGCAAATGATACAAAATTAGAATGTGATTCTCATTTTATCTCTAGATAATGTGAATGATAAAAAAGTAAAATGTGATTCTCCCATTATTCATCTAGATAATGTGAATGATACAAAAGTAGAATATGATTATCATTTTCTCTCTATATAATGCAAATGATGTGAAAGTTAAATTTTATTATCCTTTTCTATCTAGATAATAAAAATGATAGAAAAGTAGAATGTGATTCTCTTTTCTCTCTCTAAATAATGCAAATGATACAAAATTATAATGTGATTCTCCTTTTCTCTCTCTATATAATGAAAATGATAAAAAAATGTGATTCTCCATTTATCTTTCTAAAAATAATATGTATTATACATTCTCTCTAAAAACAAAAATAGATTCACATGAATACAATATTTCTTAATCTCCTTCTGAAATGTAATGTGATAAAAAATAGATTTCTAGTTGAAACTATGTCAAAGATTTTAAATCAATGTTTTGGATCACACTCCATGAACCATCATTAGGATGAGAGAAAGAGAGAATAGATGAATAGATTCTAGACTCGGGTTTTTATTAAAGGTGATAACCATAAAATGCCATAATGGTAGGTAGTTGGGAAAATACCTTAATTATTTAAAATAATGGTTTATTTATTAGTTTTTAACCACTAGGATTAAAGCATGAACATATCTTGCCTCCCAAAAGGTAGCTAAAAAAATTAAAATGCTATATATTTAATAAAAATTATAGGAGAGAACCTCTATTTTCAAGTTTAAATCAAAACTAACCACCTCAATTAACTAACCTAATATATGAAGGGATTAGATAAATGGATTAAATAAATTAGAAAAATATAGAGTAAGAAATGATAGACCAAGGTGTCAAGAGAAAGTATGAAGAATAGACAAGAAAAATGGAAAGACAAGGATCATAACAACTTAAAAATCATGAAGAAAGCCACCTAGGGTGAAAAACAAAGAACCTACTCATCAAATTGACCTAAAACAAGGGGTTATTTTTTAATTAGGTTAATAATCAACTAAAAAGAGTGGTTTAATTTTAAACCACTGTCTTTTTTCAAGTTTTTCTCAAATTTATAAATTTTAACTAATTCTCTTAGATGGTGTTTGAGTAACTAGTCTTCTATGGCTAATTTTTTAATATTCTTAGTATTAAAAAGGATGATGAGTTTTGATAGATTTCTCTACTAAATTCAAATTAACCACTCTTATTATCTACATGTTCATTTACTCTTATATTGATGAAGTGACTTGTCTCCCCAGTGTATGACATCCCCCAAGAACAATAAATTTTATACACTCCACTTCTAAGAATTAATTCCAAATTATCTTTAGATAACCTGATTAACCTTTTAATCTTTGTATGAGGAATAAAGTTCACATATATGTTTTTACTTCTCAGAACAAACTCAACATTATTGGAAATTACCTCAATAAATATGAGGAAAGTTATATGGTTATTAAGGTTGTCATACCTAATTATAGGTCCAATATGAGAAATCCTATCAAAATTGAAGGCTATATAAATTTGTTTACCTTTGTAGCCACTATTTTTGAAAACATCAGTCAAATGTTTGATATCATCCTCTACATGATCATTATTAAAAATTCTAAAGGCTCTCATAGCTAGGGTTTTGAGGACCCCTATTTTTTTAGAAGGATAATGGTGTGAGTTTTCATGTAGGTGTAGATGATATTTTTTTTATTATGTATCACCTAAATCTTGTATACTTGGAAAATTTAGACATTGGTTGTTATTCTTAGTTTTACACATGCCTTACTTTCACAAGCTTTGAATCTACTCTATTTTGTGCCCCTTGGCCTATCTCTTATTATGACCATCTTAATATAGATGACACATACATCTCATCTTACCTAGAATGCTTAAAATATACTTATCTTACACCTATAAAAGTTCTAAGCTTATGTTTTCTTTCCTTCTTTGTAGACACTAACATCTAGGATAGATAGTAGTGTCAACATTACTATCCTACTATGATGCATGTGACATTTTCCCCTAAGTTTTTAATGTGAGTTATCTCCTTATATGATTGGTATAAATATAATATCAACCCTCATTCATTCATCACCTAGTAATCAAACCAAAAAAGCACTCAAGCTACCAAAATCTTTCTTATTCTACCCTATTCTAATATCAGTCAAAAGAATAGTCTAGATATAGGTCTGAAATACTAAAGGACTAGTCATAAGTTTATATTTACCAAGTTAAAATATAATTCACTATTGTACTTGCTTTACACATTTAATTATTCACACACAAGCCAACACATGAGGGATAACTACATGAGTTTGAGGCCCTCCTCTAGAGTATTGGCTATGTAGGTAACACCCTTTGATAGTGGGGTCATTATAGTCAGCTCAACACCATGTTCCTACTAACCCATTTTTTCCCAAGGTCACATTGAAGATGGAAAGTTACAATTTTTCCATTTCATCAAGAGTGATAGTTCATGACCTAGATTTAAATACACTAGAGTGAAGATGAAACCAAACCTAGAAGTATCTAGGTGGTCATATCGTATTTTAGTAGATATTCCATACAAGACATTAGCATCAAACTTAGACACTAGCATTGATGTAACCATCTTAGGATGATACAACTATCTCAAGAGCCAAAAGCACCAGATCTAAAATCTGATGATTGATCTATAATTGTCTTCCTACCTACTTTCTATATGTACCAAATCTAACAATATGTTAGCATCAAAACTAGTTAAGTACTATTTTTTATGTCATTTTTATATCTATCATAGTTATACTTTCCATTAATAGTATATCTTATTTTAATAAATTTAGCATATCGTACATATGAGTTTATCACATTAATTTTCATGTTATAGATATAATATTCACCCTTTTTCCCTGTCATCATTATATCCTTAACCCTATCTACCCAAGTAAGGATTCCATAATCCAAATTAGGGTTAAACATTTGGTGAACCTGACTAACCAATGCTTCTTCAATCTCTACTTTATATATATTTACAAAATGTGCATCACTCAAGTTCTAAATACATTCCAAACTCTTCAAATAGTATACTAAGGGTACCAAAATTCAAAGATCCATTACCATTACCAAAGTATCCAAAATACAAGGATTATGAACTTGCACTTATTGTACATGAGGATGATGACACTTATATGCCTCGATTCAAAAGAGGTGGTGTTTTAGAACCAATGATAACACCTTTGTCAAAAACCACAATTCCCATGGATTATCTTATGTCTATGATGATCACTATTGGGGACCTTCAAAAATAGGTTTCTATACTTCAAATACAACTAAATTTATAAAATATTAATGTAAATGTTACCTTATTCAATAATCAACCTCTTGTATAATATATACCTAAATATCATTATCCACATGGTTTTGAATTACCACATATACATATATATTGGCACAATAAATATTCATTTGATTATATGATAAATTATATACATTATTTTTCTCAATGGGTAAATTATGATAAACTATTATTAAAGGTATTCCATATGAGCATTTTTTATGAGGTTCACAATTGGTTCTATAGATTACCAAAGGGTTCCTTAACCATATTTTCTCCTTTCAAATACCAAAGTGTTATCCCTTATACAAATGAAGGAGATAAATTACCAAATGAGAATCATCTTTAAAATGTGGTGTTCATAATATTTATATGAGTAATTTATAAAACTTACTTAATATGGGGGCCATACAAAGTCCTCATCCTATGCCAAATCCTCAAGTGTATGGAATCAAAAAGTGTACACATCACCAAGATTTAACAATTATCATATAAGTGGGTGGTGTTTATTGTTGGAAAAACCATATTAATCCTACATAAACCAAGACCACTTGCAGCATAAAGCATTTTCAGCAGCTCGATTTTAACTTACAAGATTTAAAAAATAAGGTCAATTAGAAAGACTCCCTAGGCAACATAATAATACCAATTACTTGTGGTCTTAAATTAATTAAAACATGGGTTTAGGTTATGCCTACCAAATCTCCATATGCATTTAAACTCGTAACTCTTTGGATATATCAAATGGAAGCAAAAATTGACCAAAATCAACAAGGCATTTTCCTTTCCTCATGAAGGAAAATTAATACATATTTCAAATGATAGAATTATATCTTATACTAAACATGTAAAATGTGAGGAGTAACATGTTATGTCCCTTTTCAACTTATCCAATCATGATGCAAACAATTTAAAATATCTATCGTAAGGTTGTAAGGTTCATATTGGGGGGAGATATCTATGACCATCCATTGGATGGTATCATAGGATGATCTTTTCTTATCTTTGAAAATACCAAAAATACATAAAAATCAAAAACATTTTTGGTGCCTACATATTCTATTATATCCTTGGCATCTATGTGTTAGTTGTATGTTGAGTGCTAGCATATCATTTACTCCTACATACATATATACACACATACATGGATACATGATACACTTATAGGTGTTGGGATTTCCCTCTACTCATGTCACTAGGATGTTGGGGCCATCTATCTTATATGATCTTGATAAACACAAGTTATATGATTTGATGATCACCCTACACTATCATGTTTGAGCTTACATATGTACTTACACATGCCTTATCCATGATTATATCTTGCACATGGTACTTGATAAGTTATGCACTTGAAATTTTTTCTATCACATTTTATCCATGAGCTAATATGATATGTTTATTTTGGTTGCTTATGTTTTTCATTTATACACTTCTTTGAGTGTTTTGCCTTGTTATTGTCTTGCTTGTTTGAGCATTTGAATATACTCCATTGTATGCAGCCTACGTGCCTATGTTTGCCTTATTATATATTTGAATATGTCATTGCTTATTATATGGACATTTTAATATGTTATTCATTCATTTATATACATTTTAATAAGTCATTTCCATTTTATTGTATGGAATTTGAACATGTCCCTTGTTTACAGTCTCCTTGGACCATTGCCTTTTGACTTGCTTTTGAGTGCTCTTGCATGTGTGTTTGTTTGTTTTTTTAGCTTGTACTAGCACTATATATATATATATATATATATATATATATATATATATATATATATATATATATATGTTACCATGATATTTATCATGCATCTTAGGATTACATGTGATCAAATTGGTTATATGTGCTTCAATGATACATTTACCTAGACATGTTCCTTCTATATGCTACATGGTTATATTCACAGATTTATAGTTGTCTTACCTTTTTGAGGTGAGGTAACTTCTAGGTGTTATTTTGACCTCACCTCAAAGTGGGATAATATTATTGGGGGCATGCTTAGGAAGCATGTTCTTCACACTTTTCATAATTCTTAGATTCAATGGGGACATGTCATATGGACATGGCTTCCACACATTCACAGTTTCTAGATTATAGTCGGGGCATGCTTTGGAAACATTTTCTCTACATTTATTAAAAATTTGATACTTACACTAGTTTTTAGATTCAGTGAGGGCATTGGTATCCCCAAGATTTCATTTGGAAATCTTGGAGTACCCCTTTAAAAAAAATTGATCTTTTTGACTTGTGTTAATTATGGGTCATGTTGTCACTTTCCCATTTATTTTAATTTTTAGTTTTTCTCTCCACTTTCAATTACACATGTTTCTCAAAAATTTTGCTAAGAAGTTATAAATCCACTCACAAAATGCTCGCGTGCTTAAAGTCACTCAATTTTTCATCCTAGACCAAATCAGATTTTTATTGAGTCTTTACTTCCTTCAAAAAGATAAGTAAGTTACCTCTAAAAGTCTAAAATCCTCATTTTTAGACCAAACCAGGATTTCATTATGTCATGAATTGGTTCTATTTTGAAATCAGTTGAAGCCTTCAAAAAATTTGATCATTTAGCAAGTAAGTCAAGCTTTCAATAAAATTTGTGATTTTAACCCATCCTTTGTAAATTAGGATTTCATTGGCTCCTTACTTATTTGATTTCATAACATAAGCTAAGGCATTTCTTATTCCCATCATCTACTTTATAAAATCCATCATATTTTTCAAACAATCCCATTTAGCATGCAAATCGGGTCTTTGAAGAGTCAATACTTCTTTTTGAAAAACAAGATGAACATAATTAAAAATCCACAGTTCAAAGGGAAAGGGTTTGGGTTTTTAATAAGGCATTTCTTCATCTCTAAAATTAGTCAAGCCTTTTAAAATTCCCACAGCCCACTTAAAAGACCAAATAAAAATATCTTAGCCTCATTACTTGCTTTATTGAAACAAGTTGAGCCTACCCAAAAGTCCACCATTAAAGGATTAGTGTAAAGTGGAATTCCTAGGAGTCATTACTTATTATCTTTAAGTAAGTGAGCTCAAAAATTCCTAGATAAAAAGGGAAATTTTTTAAGTCATTACTTAAGCTCAACCATAAATTTTTTAAGTCACTACTTGTTTCTCTTTTATAAAGTAAGTAATGCACCCCCAAAAGTCCTAGATATAAAGGGAACTTTTTTTAAGTCATTACTTAAGCTCAACTAGAACTTTTTTTAAGTCATTACTTATTTCCCTTTTATAAATTAAGTAATGCATCCCTAAACGTCCTAGATACAAAGGGAACTTTTGTAAGTCATTACTAATTTCTCTTTTATAAAGTAAGTAATGCACCCCCAAAAGTCCTCAATACAAAGAGAAAGCTTAACCATAATTTTTATGACTCAAAAATGAGTAAGGTATCCCTCCAAATCCACCATGCAAAGGCAAGTAGACCAAAGCAAATCTTTGTTCTCTCCCAGTTGAGCCCACTTCTCATTATGTGCAATGAAAGTTTACCTAAAATTTCATAATAGCATGATTCTTGGGAAACTAAAATTGATCATATGCATGAATGAACTTGACAAATGTTGAGTTACACATTTGATCAAATTTTCTACAGTGACATTTTAAGTTGTACACATATTTATAGGTAAGTTGTGGTAAATGTCTCACATACAAGAGATATCTTTAGAGACAAAAGAGGAAGGAAGGTTAGGAGAAATAATTTTCACATAAGAAGATCTTAGTCTTGCAACTACAAAAGCTTCAAGAAAGAGAGGAAAAGGAAAATCTCAGGCAAAAGCACACCTATGAAATATGAGATATTAGTACAAAGAGAAAAGCAACTAGAAATAATCATATCTTTCTGCACAAAAACACTAAAAAACATTCTGGGTGAAATTTAGCTACTAGAAGAAGAGGTTGATAAAGTGATGGCGCATCTGGATAATTGTATCTATTATGTTACAAGTTATACACTTTACAAGCCTCCAGCATCCCTTGAAGACTTCCTTCTACTTATCCAGAAAAAGATAGATGAAGTTGTCACTCCTTTTACTTGAAATTCAATTGAGAAGCTGATTAAACTTCATGGTGATGTCAAGGAATTAGAACCCATTGTGACTAAGGTAAACACATTCGATAAGATTCTAGAAAGAGATTCCCTAAGGTTCAAAATAGAGGCTAAACCTATTGAAAATTTTGATGGAGGATCTATGCAATACATGTTTGATAGGTACATCCAATACCAAAATAAGAACAAGATTAAGGCCGTGTAATTGGATTAACTTTCTCTTCTTTCTTCTTATTTTTCCTTCCTTCTTCTATCTGATAAAGTAATTGAGTAATTAAGTTGAGTTGTAAAAACTTAAGTAATTGGTTTAAAAGCCATTAATTCAAGTTGTTTGAAAAAGTATATTACTTGGAAATAGGTGGCAAACATGCAAAATAGGAGATTTTATTTTAAGTTAAAAATCATATGTGTCATACAATGAGGGAATTTAGGAGAAAGACTCTCAAATATATTTTTTTAGCTTGCACATATAGGAAAAGTAATTAGTGTTTCTTATTTATATTTGTCTTCTAGACACTAAAAATATAGTAAGAAGCCTAAAGGCTAAGAATCAGAACATTTTGGCAAAAGTTATTAACTTGTGCATTTATAAGATTTCAAACTTTGTGTTGAAACTCTTGGATGTGATTTTGTGAACTAGTCTGGATTGAATAAAGGGAATTAGATTTATAGCAAACTTTGTGTCTATAGAATTTTTCTAAATATTCTATTAAGATATCAGGATGAACTTTGTGTTATTTTGGATCTGAGTTAGAATTTATTCCTTCTCTTTCTTACTAAAAGTGTGATTTTCTTATTTATTTATGATTGTGTGGATGCATTAAACTCTAAAATATATTTATTATTGAGCACATTTCCTCTTTATATAAATATTTGTATATATTCCCCTTTTCTGTAATATTCCCAAACATAACTACTTACTACCAAATTAGCTAGCTTTGGTTCACAAGCTGAGGCAATTAAAGTAATACCCCCAAAATTAGTTATTAGTATTCACAACCTTGATAGATAAACATCTTACATAGGAGCTTCACCATTAAATGAAGGAGATTTATCTCATGACTGCCTAAGTTTTAAGCTGTGCATAAAATCTAGCCAATAGTTTTTAGTGACTCTGCTGGGGAAAAGCAAATTTTATAAACTAGAACCTTTTCTATAAGCATTTTTAAATCTAGCTAACCATCCATTCACCTGATCAAGTAGAGCTCAAGGAAGAATTTATGATTCATTTATATTTCAAGAGTAGTTCAATTTCTAGCATCCACCTCAAACTAGGACACATAGATCAGGTCTCTCACCCAATAGAAGAGTGCAAACTCCTCCTACAAATCAGCTACAACATAGTCTAGCAACTAGTATTATTCACTGAATTTATTCTTGAAGACATTTTAGGATGTAGTAGAAATAAAAATAATAGCTTCTTCTTGCACTACCCATTCCATGGGGTGCAGCCTTTGGACCTCTAATTTTGACACCTCCTCTTCATGACTTGCTGAAGGGATCTAAGAAGAATTTTTCCAAGTTTTATGGAGACGACAAGCAAAATCTAGATGATCACTTGGCTAAATTCATCATATCTTATGGGGTACTTATTGTTGAATATGAAGATGTGTCTGTCAGGGTCTTCATAGAGACCCTACATGACTTAGCAGCTAAATGGTTTTACCGTCTGGCTCTTGGCACCATAATTGTTGGGCCACCTTACAAGATGTGTTCCTAAAAAGATTCAAACCAGCTGAAGATTCAAGTACATTGATTACTCAGTTAACTCAATTGAATAAGGAGCCACATGAGCACATGCAAGATTTCATTAAAAATTTTCAAAGGATTCTTTATAATATTCTTGCTACTACTTCCTTAAGTGATGAAAATTAGAAGGTATTTTTCTTTAATTCTTTATTACCTAAAGTTGGTTATCAGCTGCATAGAGCACATCCTGCTGACTTGGTTGCAACTCAAAATATGGTGGTTGAAATAGAAGATGATCTCATTATGGTAGGAAAAATCAAAAACATAACTTCTAAGGTTTAAGGTTCCTCTTTAAATGTACTATTGATTCATTGCTACAAAGATTCGTGAATGATATGTCACAGATGAAAAAGTAGATGGCATAAAGTAACAATGTTTTTCCTCCTCAGAACTTTAATAATAGAGGCTACATCATTGCTGCTCTTCATAGACTAGTAATTGAAGCTACCCTAAGGAACAATGTTGAGATGAATGAAGAAGATCAAGATGCTACTATTGATCAAACTGAGAATGATGATTTTGTAAACTCTATTGGTGACTCCAACATTGGTTACCTAGACTATGAATCAGAAAATGACTATGAGGAAGCTTTCGAAGAAGATCATAGTCATACTTTTGTGGTATTTACAATATCATAAGCTCAACAAAGTAGTGAAATGTCTAAAAATGAACACAGAAGAGAGAAGAATGATCCTAGATCAGACATTATCATTGTCAAAAGAGGTAGTCCTCTACCTTCCTCTCTAGCCCCAAAAGATAAACATTTAAGTTCCTCTTCATTTCAACCTCATAGACCTTCTACTCAAACATCTAAAAATGCATCTATTCCTTCTTTTTACATTGTTGACATATTAATAAAACTAGAATCCAAATGTCATAATTTGAGTACTTAATAGCCTTTCTTGATCAAATGAATAGGTTATTTAAGTATGTGCAAAGTGATGTATCAAATTATATACCCAAAAACTTAGAAAAAGGTATTTTGCCTAACACCAAAGATACTTCTTCCCAGAACAACATTGTCATTGTCACTCCCACATCTTCTAAAAGAGTTGAACCATTTTATGTTTTTTGTTACTTAATGGTTTCAAACTAAGTAACTGCATCTTAGATTTAGGAGCTTCTAATAATCTCATGCCAACTAAAGTCGTAGATTTTATTGGGCTTACTTTGATGAAGATAATAGGGAGATGTTATTGTATGGAGAGATAAGTCCCTTTAATCAGACAAATTAAAGATGTAAAATCTATTTTGGTAGCTTTCCCTGATAAGAGATTAAAGATGACAATCTTAGTTATAGATATTCATATCTCTTATGGGATGTTATTGAGTAGAAACTTCTACAAAGAATTGGGAGGAGAAGTAAAGATGGATTGGTCATGTGTTCACATTCTAATAAAAGGATTTAACTAGAAGCTTGAACCTAAAAAACAATCAAAATACATTGTCACAAAATTTTAAGATCCAAGGTCTCAGAGTCTTTTCCAAGAGTCAGACCACAGGGTCTATTATTTGGAAAAGAACAAAGAGGATCTAGAACCAAAAATTTAGCCAAAACTAGTAAAAGAAGAAGAAATTTGGACTCTTGAGTTTGATGGTAGTTTTTGCTCCTTTGGATCAGCGGTAGGTGTTTTTTTGATATATCTAGAAGGGAAGGTATTTACATACTCTTACAAGTTGATGTTTGAAAATACTAATAATACAATAGAGTATGAATCTTTACTGTTAAGTATGGAGCAAGCTAAAAAGAAAGGAGTGAAACTCCTTAAAGCATAAGGAGATGCTAAACTTATTATGAAGTAAGTTCAAGGATAGTACCAAGTAAAAAAGGATAATATTAGGCACTATAGAGATAGATTGTTATTCACTACACTTGACTTTGTAGCCTTCTCCATCAACTTCATTTCAAGAGATCAAAACTCTAGGCTGAATCTTTGATAATTACAACTACACTATTAAATCTAGATCAACTTGATTCCATTTTATAAGATAATTATAAATTAGAAATGGTATACTACCCCAAAGTCCCTAACAATGTGGAATAATGGCATATTTTCAATGATGACAAGTAAATAGTTACATTCCTGGAGCAGCAAGATAGCTTTGATGAGTTATATTTTGAAGGAAGCAACTCACCTCTGTGACAAACTACGATAGGTGAAATTGATCCTACGCATGATGAGAATAAAGTAATAATACAACTTAAGGGTAATAAAATTCCTAAAGCTTTAGTTTATTTAGAAGAAATTTTTGACAAGCATGATCAGTTTCTGAAAAGAAATAAAGAATATGGTGAGAGCTCATCTTCAAAGGTGCAGCCAATAAATTTGGGTACAGAAGATGAACCCAAGATTATGAATCTTGGGAAGTGTTTTTATAAACAAGAAGCATTCATAGAGCTTCTTAAAATATATATGGATGTTTTTTCATGGTTCTACAAAGACTTGAAGACATATTTGCCAAAAGAGCTGCAACACTATATTCCATTATAGCTATGACTAAAGCCTTTCAAACAAAAGCTTTGATGCCACAATCCAACCATATCAAGTATAATCTATGATAAAGTACAAAATTTTCTAGATTTAATAATTATTTACCCCATTCATCATTCAGAATGGTTGGCTAATATTTTACCTATGACAAAGAAGAATGGTGAAATATGATTGTGTGTGGACTTTCATAATCTAAATCAAGCCTCTTTGAAGGATAACTACCCTCTTCCCATCATGGATCATACCTTGAAGGTAGTTAATGGCTCAAAAATGTTATCTATGTTAGATGGTTTTTTAGGTTACAGTCAATTATGAATGGCAAGAGAAGATCAGTACAAGACAGTGTTCACCACACCATGGGGAGTGTTTTCCTATCATAAAATACCTTTTAGCCTAATCAATGATGGGGAAACTTTCTAAAGGGAACTGGATCTAGCATTTACTCATCTGAAAGATAAAATTATTGTGGCATACCTTGATGACTTAATAGTATTTTCCAAGAAAATGAGTAATCACATGGCTGATTTGGAGGAAGTTCTCATTCAATACAGAAAGCATGGGATATCTCTCAATCCCAAAAAGTCCATTTTCACTTACGAAGGGAAATCTCCTAGGACACATTGTCTCAAATGAAGGAACCAATATAGACCATGAAAGATTTTAGTCTATTTAAATCTTGCCTTTGCCAACCTATAAGAAGGGAGTTCATTCATTCTTTGGCAAGGTAAATTTTCTCAAAATATTTGTCCAAATTTTGCTAAACTAACTCATCATATTTTAGACATGATGAAGAAAAATTAGGATTTCAAATAGAATGAATAAGGAAAGAAGGCATTTGAAAAGATAAAATTAGCCTTAGTAAAATCTCCAATACTAGTATCACCAATTTTTAGTAAAGAATTCATTCTTTATTGTTACTCTTCTGAGCATACAATGTCAGCCATTTTGATGCAGAAGAATGAATAAGATGTTGAAGCCCCTATAGCATTCATGATAATGCCTTTAAAGGCTTATGATTTGAAATATACTCTCATGGAGAAACATGACTACTTAGTTTTCAAGGCATGCAAAGCATTTAGGTACTACATTCTATTCACACATAACACTATCTATGTACCTGATACTACAATCAAGTCTATCTTGACATAACAAGAGTTGGGATTACTATGAGCAACTTGGGTAACCAAGGTGAAATAATATGACCTTGATATAAAACCAACAAAGCTATTTAGAGGAGGAGGTCTTTTCTAATTAATGATAGAGAGAAGATAAGATGATCTACCTCAAAAGGAATTGGATGAAGACCTACCCATAATTCTTTTTGTAAATTTGGTTGATGAATGATATAGAAAAACCACCTACTTCATGACATATGGGGAATGCTCAGATCATCTCACTCATAATGAGAATCATACCATCAAATTGAAAGCAAAATACTTTGTCCTTTGGGATAATGGCTTGTACAAGAAAGGAATTGATGGTGTATTTCTTTGGTGCGTGGATAAAGCCTACCAAAACTAGCTATTAGAATAGTTTCATGACAAGGCATACGATAGTCATTTCTTAGTAAGAGTTACTGCATACAAGATCTTTTAAGTAATGTATTACTATCCTACTCTTTTTTAAGATATTGTAGATTGGGTTTCTAAATGTCAAGCGTGTCAACAGTTTGTTGGATGAGTAAAGCTACCAACATTACCATTAAAGACAATAGTGATTAATGAACCATTTCAATAATGGGGCATTGATTTCATTAGTATGTTAAATCCTCCTTCTATTGCTATCCATCATTACATTCTAATAGCAACTGACTATTTTTCCAAGTGGGTAGAAGCTATCCTTATTCAGCATGTTATTTCTAAAATAGTATGTAACTTTATCAAGGAAAATATAATTATGAGATTTGATGTCCCACACAAGATAGTCATAGATAATGCTAAAAATTTGTCCTCTAAAGAGATATTTGACTTTTTCTACACATTTGGTGTTCATTTGGTACATTCTTCCAACTATTACCCTTAGGGCAATGGGCAAGTGGAATCTAGCAATAAGAACCTGATAACAATCATCTGTAAGCTAGTGGAAGAAAATCAAAGAACATGGCACAAGAAATTTTTTGATGCACTTCAGGCTGATAGGATTACACCAAAGAAGACCATAGGTATGTCCCCTTTTAAACTATTGTATGGGATAGATGTTTAAATACTTATTACTTTTGAATTACTTGCTTTGTGGTTATCTAGAGCCATTGAAGATGCTACCTATTAGGATGCACTTGATAAAAGGGTTATGTATTTGTCTAAGTTACAAGAGGTGCATACTTAGGTAGTAGATAGGTTGGTTTAACATCAAACTAAGGTCAAGAATGTGTTTGAAAAAAAGGCTAGAGATAGAAAATTTTATATTAGAGACTGGGTGTTCTTGTGGGATAAGAGAAATGAACCAAAGGGCATGCATGGAAAATTTGATTCACTATGGAAGGGGCCCTTCATGATCAACAAGACTACTAGAATGGATAGTTTCATCATTGCTTACCTAGATGGAATTGATTTTTCACTATCTTATAATGGGCAGCATTTTAAGCTTTTCAAGAATTAAGAAGCAGGGTAAAACTTGTGTGTACATAAATAAAACTCTTAGTTGTTTTGTTTTTGTTTTTATTTTGCCTGACCCTAAACCCAATAGATAAGAATTGAAACTATAAATTCTAGGATCTCATCTTCACTTCTTTCATTATTGATAAAAATAAATATGTCCATAGATGGAGCCAACTAGTGTCCCCAAGATTTCACTTGGAAATCTTGGAGTACGCTTTTAAAAAAAATTGATCTTTTTGACTTGTGTTAATTATGGGTCATGTTGTCACTTTCCCGTTTAGTTTAATTTTTAGTTTTACTCTTTGCTTTTTATTGCACACATAACTCAAAATTATCTCTAAAAAGTCATAAATCCACTTGTAAAATGCTCATGTGCTTAAAGTCACTCAATTTTCCATCCTAGACCAAATCAGATTTTTATTGAATCTTTACTTCCTTCAAAAACATAAGTAAGTTGCCTCTAATATTTTGCATCCCTCATTTTTAGACCAAACCAGGATCTCATTATGTCATGACTTGGTTCTATTTTGAAATTAGTTGAAGCCTTCAATAATTCCAATCATTTAGCAAGCAATCAAGCTTTCAATAAAATTTGTGATTTTAACCCATCCTTTGCAAATCGAGATTTCATTGGATCCTTAATTCTTTGATTTCATAACATAAGCTAAGGAATTTATTATTCCCACCATCTACTTTATAAAATCCATCAAATTTTTCAAAAAATCCCATTTAGCATGCAAACTGGGTCTTTGAAGAGTCAATACTTCTTTTTGAAAAATAAGTTGAACATATTAAAAAATCCACAAGTCAAAGGGAAAGGGTTCAGGTTTTCAATAAGTCATTTATTCATCTCCAAAATCAATTAAACCTTTAAAAATTCTTTTAACCCACTTAAAAGACCAAATCAGATTTTCTTAGCCTCATTACTTTCTTTATTGAAATTATATGTTGCTTACATAATTATGGTTCATGAGCTGCTTACTTGCTGCCAAATTACCTAGTTGTAGTTCATGCACTGAGGCAATTAAAGTAATAACCCTAAAATTAGTTATTATTATTCACAACCTTGATAGATAAACATCTTACACATGAGCTTCATCATTAAATGAAGGAGATTTATCTAATGATTTTCTAGGTTTTAAGTTGTGCATAAAACCTAGCCAACAAGCATGTCATATGGACGTATCTTCCACACATTCATATTTTTTAGATTCAGTGGGGGAATGCTTTGGAATCATGTTCTACACATTCATTTAGTATATTACTTATATTTATTTACAAATTTAGTGGGGGAATGATTTGGAAGCATCTTCTCCACTCCTCCTCGGTATTCAATATCTCTAGTTTACAATGTGAGCATGCTTTGGAAATATATCTTCCACATTGTTACTTATATCAATTTCATATTTATCCATATATAGTGGTAGTATTATTTAGAATCATGCCCACCACACTTACACAATTATCCAAATTGGCCAAAGCATACAGTTGCATGATTCAAATTCATAGTTGTGGAAGAATTCTCTACATGGTATCATTGTTATACATAATTTTATCATGAGATACATCTAAGGTGCATATTCTATGTAACATGTGCATAATATTTTAAAATCCAAATCAATCTCATATTCTAAAACTATTACACATATTGATACCCCATAGATTTTTATAGACTTTATCCAACAAATCTATTGTAATAGTTAGTTCACACTTTGGTATGGTTGAGGTGACTAAATCACTCAATCTGTCCAAGTTTCTATTTTTTAATTAAGCATCCAAACTCACTAGGTTATAAGTATCATTGGGTTGCATGGTTGAACTAATCTCAATTTCCATGTGGCAAATCATTTTTTCTATAAATTTGGAGGCATGTGCCTTCCAATCTCTCTCTCTCTACCATCTCCTTGGATATATGAACTTTAAATATTTTTATATATTTATCCTAATCTTAGTTTCAGAGCCTTATAATGATACATGTTTTATAAATACAATTTTTAAATAGGGAAAGCAGTTACATCAACACACAAGTGTACTCCTAAACCTTGCTTTTTCAATTTTAATCTATTTCTAGTAATTTTGACCCAAATTATATGCACTAATTATACATTGTAAAATGCTCTTGGTTTTAGATTATTCACCAAAAAATCACTCAAATTCAACTCCATCAAAGCACTCAAATTAAACTCAAGAAAATATAATATATGAATACACACCTAGGTACATATTCCTTTCCTTTAAACTAGTAATTTAATTATAGATTAAAGGGGGGGAATATAAACAAAATTTTATTATTATGTATCACCTTGGTATTTTACACTTGGAAAACTTGGACCTTAGTTGTTCCTCTTAATTTTACACATGCCTTATTTCTATAAGCCTCAAATCTACTCTATCTTGTGTCCCTTGGCATATATCTTAGATTGACTAGCTTTATATTGATGACATAGATATCCCATCTTACTTAGAATGCTTAAAATGTAATTATCTTACACCTCTACAAGTTTTGAGCATGTGCCTACTCTCCTTCTCCTTGGACACAAACATCTAGGATAGATAATAGCATCAACATTATTTTTATACTCTAACACAAGTTTCCAATGCCATAAATTCATCCAATTTACAAATTAAATCTATTTCAATGGTTAAACTAAGTTTTTTAATGTGATTTCTCTCCTAATAGGATTGGTATAAATATAATATCAACCTTCCTTCATTCCTTACCTAGCAATCAGAACAAAAAGAACACTCAAGTTATCAAAAGCTTTCCTCTTCTTCCCTATTTTGATATCAGTCAAAATAATAGCCTAGATATAGGTCTAAAGTACTAAAGGATCAGTCATAAGGTCATATTTCCAAGTTATAAGGTAGGTCATTATTGTATTTGCTTTATAGATTATATGATTCACACACAAGCCAACACATAGAGGAAAACTACATGAGACTAAGGCCCTCTTTAAAATTATTCGCTATGTAGGTAATGCCCTTTGAAACTAGGGTCATTATGGGTTAACTCAAAACTATGTGCCCACTAACCCATTTTTCCCTAAGTTCACATTGAAGATGGAAAGTTAGGGTTTTTCCATTTCACCAGGGCAAACAGTCCATGACCCAAATCTAAATGCACCAAAGCAAAGGTGAAGATAAACCCAAAAGCATATATGTGGTATCATCATGTTTCAGCATATACTCTATATAAGACACTATCATTTAACTTAGACACTAGCATCAATGCAAATATCCCAAGTTGATGTAATTATCCAAAGAGCTAGAGGCACCAGATCCAAAATATAATGATTAATCTAGAACTATCTTCTAAACTAATTTTTACCTGTACCAGATCCAACACTGTGTTAGCATCAAAATAGCTAAGTATTATCTTTTATGTCATTTTCATATCTAGCATAGCTATACTTTTCATTAATAGCCTATCTCAATATAAAAAAATTAGCATATGGTACATTTGAGTTTAGCACATTTATTGGCCTGCTGTAGATCTAATATTCACCCTTGGTCCCTATCATTTCTATATCGTTAACCCTATCTACACAGGTAAGGATTCCACAATATAATTTAGGTTTAAATAGCATGTAGAGATTAGTGTAGGTTGATTTTTTTATAAACCTATCGATAGAAAAACCATCTAGTTTCCTGGAGAGGTGGATGTTTAGAAAGGGAAGTTTTTCATTGTATTTAAGTTCCTTTGTGAACTTGATCTTATCAATGACCTTGTTTAGGTATGTATGTAATTATTCCAATTATTCCATATCATGTGGCCAAAAGGAAAGAGTGAAGATCCAATTATTTTAAATATTCCATATACAAATTGGCTACCATAGGGGAAAGAGGAAAATCTATGTCAACACCTTTTGTTTGCTCATAAATGACCCCTAAGAAATAAAAAAAGTTGAGTTTAGATAAAGTGCCACTACTTCAATTATTTCCTCATCTACATGACTACCTACCACATTAATAGTGCAATCAAGAGTTACTTTTATGAAAAGATAAACCACATAAAATTTTGGCCCATATATCTAGCGAGAAACTATTTATAGCCCATAACCGCCCTACCCCATGGATATATGGGCCTATCTCCCATCATTCCATACATATAAAGAGGGGAGGATGCAACCCTTTCTTCTAGATCATTGAATTACATAACTATAGAATGTCTTGGTCAGTTTCATACAATAGATTACATAGAAAGTGGAAAGTTGGATAAAATCTCCTCATTCAAGACCTTATTTTCCTTGGTAAAATCATAAAATCAATGTAGGATTTAATAAAATATGTATTTTTTAGTAATGGTTTTAATTTTTTAGCTAGGAAGGAGACTAAGCATAAGTAGGTGAGTTTGTGGTGTCAATGATAGGTCTTAATGGGACTCCTTCCTTGTGTATCTTTAGGGTGCAATAGATTTTATGAGTGATATATTTTTAGGAAGGAGATGTTTCTTAATGTTTTCATTCAGAGAAGATTTATTTATTGTTTTCTTTGCCAATCTAGATATTTTGAAAATAGGGTTAAAAACTATAACTTTTATAGCTCATATTATTATGTAAATGGCCAATCATCTTCAATTTGTAATCACCCTTGAATAAAAAATTACACAAGGGTGATTACAACTTGAATATGCTTGACCATTTACAAATTAATGGGAGCTATAAATTTTTAATTTCTAACCTTGTTTTTAAAATCTTCAAATTGGTCAAGAAAACAATAAATCAATCTTTTATGTATGAAAACATTAAAAACTTTATTCTTCCTGAAAAAAAAATACATCACTCCCAAAATATATACACCTTGAAATACACAAGGAAGGATTCATTTTGATACCTATCATTGACACCAAAGACTCACCTACTTATGCCTTAGTCTCCTTCTTAGCCAATAAACTAAAACCACTTGTAGGCAATACTTCCTTTTTCAAATACTCCAAGGGTTTTATGAATTTTATCAAGGAAAAGGTGGTCTTAAATGATGATATTTTAATCATATTTTATTTGGTTTTTCTTTTCATAAAATTCCCCCTTGATGACACTATCAAGGTGGTAGGTAGCCATGTGGATGAGGAAACAACTACACTAGTGACACTTTGTTTGAATTCAACCTTTTTTATTTCATAGGGATCATTTATGACAAATAAAAGGTGTTCCATAGGTTCACCTATTTTCCATGTGGTAGCTAATTTTTATATGGAATAATTCAAACAATAATATCTAAAATACTTCCCTTTGAAACCCAAATGGTGTATTATATATGTAGATGACACACGTGTTAATTGGCCACATGGTTTATAAAAATTGGAAAAATACCATACCCACCTAAACAAGGTCCCTGATAACATGAATTTCACAAATTTACTTGATTCAAATGGAAAACTTCCCTTCATATACATCCTCCTCTCTAGGAAACTAGATGAGTCTTTCTCTTGACAACTTTATGAAAAATCAACCCACATTGATCTCTACCTACACATAAATTCACACCATCATCCTTCTCAAAAAATGGGGATCCTCAAAACCCTATCTATGAGAGTCTTTATAATTTTTGATAATGATCATGTAGAGGATGAGATAAAACATTTGACTAATGTTTTCAAAAAGAATGGTTACAAAGGTAAACAAATTTTTAGATCCTTTAATTCTTCTAGGATTTCTCATATCAGACCTAAAATTAGGGATGACAACCTTAATAGACCTAAATCTTTCCTCCCATATATTGATGGTTTTTTTATACTATTTCAAAAAAATGAGAATTAGGAACATACATGCTACCTTTATTCCTCATAGAAAGCTTCAGGTCAACCAAAGATAATTTGGAACCAACTCTTCGAAGTGGAGTGTACAAATTTTATTTTTCTTATGGGATGTCATACATTGAGGAGACAAGTAACTCCATCAATATGAGATTAAATTAACATGTATCTAACATTAATAAATAAATAATGGTTAAGTTGGATTTAGAAAATCACTCTGTCAAAACTTGTCATCATGTTTTTACTAAGAATACCAAAGTTTTGGCCATGGAAGACCATTTCTTCAAATGTATTATAAGAGAAGCAGTTGAAATTTTTAAATGTTAGAAAAACTTAAATATAGATAATGGTTTAGAATTAAACCACTCTTGGTGATTAATTTTTAACTTAGATAAAAAATAACCCTTTGTTTTAGGTTAACCTGATGAGTAGGATCTTTATTTTTCTCTCTAGGTGGCTTTCTTCATGATTGTTAACTTGCTATGAGCCTTGTATTTACATTTATCTTGTCTATTCTTCATAATTTCTCTTGATACCTTGGTCTATTTTTTCTTAATTTATCTTATTCTAGTTTAATCCATCCCTTTATTTACTCCCTTCATCTCTTAAGTTAAATAGGTGATCAATTTTGATTTAAACTTTAAATTGAAGGTTTTCCTCTACAAGTTTTTATTAAATACATCTTTTAATTTTTTTTATTTACCTTTTGGGAGGCAAGATCCATTCATGATTTAATATCAGAGGTTAAAATAATAATTAATAAATCAACCATTATTTTAAATAATTAAGGTACTTCCCAACTACCTGGCATTATGGAATTTCATGGTTTTCACCTTTAAATAGAAGTTGTAAGTCTACAATCTATTCATCTATTCTCATTTTCTCTCATCCTGATGATGTTTCATAGAGTGTGATCCAAAATTTTGATTAAAAAATATCTCACACAATTTCAACCAAAAATCATTTTTTAAATTTTATGAATTTTGGAAATATAATCTATCTTATTAATAGTGTGATAGTCAAATTATACATGCAAATCTTAATGACATTCAAAATGATGTAATTTATTCCTTACAAACTTCATGTGATAGGAATGATGTGATATTAAATTATTCCAAATTAGGTAATGATGGTGTCTTAGAATGTAATTTATATTATTGATTATTCTGTCATAACTTTGTTTCATGTAGATGGTAAATTACAACCTATGAGTGCACCTTTACAAACCATTACCATTCCTACTAGCCATATTGTCTCCGTGATGAATGATATATGAGACCTTAAAAATCAATTTTTGGCCCTTAATTTTCAACTACAATAATGCCATGATAATATTAAATATACTACCATCAACTATAACACAAAATGTATTCTTGTATCCATACCCAAAATTATTTGTCATGGTTATGCTTCCTTTATTTAATGGTCATGGAAACTCTCCTAATAACTTAAACACAATATGTATGATAATTTGGTCATTATTCCAAGGATGAACACATATTATTTAAAGCTTTCCATCAAATTTTAATGCAATATGCTTGGGATTAATTATACAGTCTTCCTAATGGTTTTTTACCTACCTTAACAAGACTAGAATACATACTCTTATTAGATTACCATAAGCATGAAATGCCTAAATTAACATTGGAATATCTATAAGGCTTAACACAAGGTCATGATGAATATATTATAAATTACATTATATGATTCAATAATTAGATACACTTTTTGACATATTTACCCTCACACTTAGAAATACAATTCATATTTAGGGAGGGTCTTCTTTTTCCACTTATAGAAAGAACATTGCATAATCCTTACACTTATTTAGATAAATTATATATGGATGAACACCACCATGAATTTTATCTTAATGGTAATAATCCAAGTGAATTAATTCCACCTTCACTAAATCCATAATTCACTCCTCATAAGGTTAAATCCAATTCATCTTTTCTAAAATGCACAAGTATTCTACAAAGATAAATAATTGACAAAATAGGTTTCTACTGCCAAGGTTAATAAATATGTGCATATTCATTCGCCTACAATAAAATATCACATCAAATACCAATTAGTAATTTTTTTACACAATGGTAAAGAATTAGTTTATAGGATAACACCTATAGTAAAGGTATATAATTATAGGAATAAAAAACCACTAAAGTTTTGATCACCTTAGAGATTAACCACATGATATATTACATACAATAATAGATAAGGAGATGACTACTCTTCCTCTAAATTATTATCATCCAACTCACATGTTTGATAAGATAAAGGTTCAACCATTTTACATTTACAATTATATTAGTGGGTATTATGATAATGATTGTTATGCTTTGAGATAAAAGCTTACACAACTTTTTGATAGAGGAGTTATTACATTCAAGAATAAGATAACAAGGTCTTCCTCTACTATTCCTTTTAGTATTTATTATAAAATTACTAAGACATCCCAAAACATTCATATCAAGGAATGAATGGTCTATCATCAATTTTATAAAAAAAACCACTAGAATAAGTCCTTCTAGTTCACAGTCTACTCTAACCAATTTATCCCAAGATATTCCTACATAAGAACCATTGATCATTCGATCTATTGATAAAGGTGATACTAAAAAATAAATAATTATAGATGTTAAGGAAAAACATTGTATAAGTTTATATATCTTATCTAAAACAAATATGAAAGAAAAAATTGAATAAAATGTCTACAGTTTAACCAAAATAACATGTTAACAAAGAATCACAATAGTAATAAGTGGAACTATTTTGAATTCTTCAACAATAAATTTGCTAACCAAATTACAATGACTTTCTTTTTCCAAAGAGTTTTGGAATTTGTTTTTGAATAATATTATCACATGCATGAATGATAATATATAAAAAACATTATATGTGTATCATATATCTATATTTTCAATATTTTTTTACTTATTCATAACAAAACTCATCAATAAATAAATTAAAGCATATAATAAACTCATTTAAAAAAATACTAACATATGCACACACACACACACACACACACACACACACACACACACACACACACACACACACACACACACACACACACACACACACACACACACACACACACACACACACACACACACACACACACACACACACACACACACACACACACACACACACACACACACACACACACACACACACACACACACACACACACACACACACATAAACACACACACACACACACACACACACACACACACACACACACACACACACACACACACACACACACACACACACACACACACACACACACACACACACACACACACACACACACACACACACACACACACACACACACACACACACACACACACACACACACACACACACACACACACACACACACACACACATGCATTCATGTGCGCATACACACACACACACACACATGCATAGATACATACATACATATGTATCTATGTATGTGTGTGTGTATAATCAAAAAACATGTTTATAATATAAATACCAACCAATCTTGGGGGCACCCTCATCATCAGAACTATCATTATCAACTACCATTATAACCTATGAATTCAAGACTCCATATTATCCCATGTGATTATGATCATGACCTATACCATCTAATAAATCTCTCCAACACCTTAATATAAACCATATCACATGTGTTCAAACTAAAAATTATAAAGCCACTCAAGTAAATATCTCGATAAATCAAAATCATGAGTCATTGTAGGTCATCTATCAATATCTACCTATAATTCATCACACTCACTAGTAACTATAGTTTATACAACAATAGTAATTTCACAAGGATCAAATAAATATGTGTTCTTTCCCACAATGTGGTCAACTTACTCTACTAAATCTCTACCCACTATGTAATATGGCACATTTTGTGTCAAAGTATAGATTTACCCATTTACCACCATCAACCAATATGCATCACCTGCAATTCCAAATTATATGAATACATTAGAAACAACTTTAAATACTATCAACCAGCACAAAATTTAAATAATCATGAAAATACTTAAGCTCAGATACCATAGTTATAACAACTATAATAATAAGGGCATATACATCAATCGATTGTAATACATGTTGAAGTGTAAGATATGTTGAATGATGTGGTTTAGGTGGTTCTCTTGATCTATCTCCACCTCCTTCATGTCCAGCCCCTTCACCATTGTGTATAGGTCATTGTGCATATTACATCAACACCCATTGCCAATGAAACTATGAGATCTCATTTCATCACTAGCTAAGGATCTAATTATGTACATGTAGGTCCTAGAATCACCCCCACTCTAATAGCAGCTTTATTACTCTACATCCATGGATGAGGTACTAAAATCACATCCTAAATCAACCCAAATTATCAAGTAGTCTACTCATACCAAAATATATCATAAACACTAAGGAATATGGTCCTATATCCATACACTAACTTATATATTACATAGCTCTATGGCATCCTCTTATACCTCTCATATCCCATATGTAGCTACCAATAAATCATTATTGGTGTCAGTCTATGTAAAATCACTCTATACTCAATAGTGTTCAAGCCCCTCCACCATGGTAATACCCACCAAGATGTGAAGAAATTAAGATGGGCCCGATCTCTATGAATAATGATAAATGGATGCACCACATTGATATTCTCATACATGTAATAATGTGGGCACTCTAAGGCTGCCTACATGAATATCTAATGTAAATATATACAACTATTAATATAAATGGTCTAGCATGTTATGCCCCAAATAATATCTAGTACAACTCTCATCAATAGACCAAATAATGTCATACATATGATATGGCATAGCCATAGATCCTTCTTATACTATTACAAACAATGTAAGTATACAACATATAAATTTTTTGTAACCATGAAACATGTGGTCACTCAAGTAAGAACATGCCACCTTAATCAACACCCTACCATCTACCTATCATATATCTATGTGCTCACCACATTTATATTTAACCCTCTACATTCATCACAATGGCCTCTCTCTAAAAATGGGTAGTTGTAAGATATGACATACATCCTCTAATGTGAAGGTCATCTCACCCATTAGAAAACAAAAAGTACATGTATTATGGTTCTACATCTTAGATAATGCAGTCATCAAGTGTATGTTATATGGAACTTGGCCCAATCATCAAATGTGTGATAAACCACCCTCCTCAAAAATATGTCAATTTGTATCATCTAACCCAAGTTCAATCAATGTACTCATATGTTGCCAACATCTTAACTCTTGTCCATGAAGATCATGATGCAAAAAATAGAACACATAAATAAAGTCATGTCAGTTTCAAATCTATATAAATTCATTATAAATACAAACATATTCAAAAAAAACATCAAAACCTAAATAGAGAACATTGAACAAAATAGTTATAAGTGTTAGATAAGAACATCCCATTCAGGATAATAACATCCCATGTAAGACACTAATGTTAGAAATGGGATGATCCTGACCCAAGTGGTCAAAATCATCAATTTTGTAATTTGGCCTACCAAAAATTTAAAAACAACACATATCTCCAAAAATAAAAAATTATTATTTTATTGGAAAAAATAATTGATTATATTATGTACCATATCATCTATAATTTATGCCTATAAATTAGTTTGTAAGCACTTGAATTTTAGTGCAATGTAACTCATCATCTTGGCATTCTAGTAGCTCAGATCTCAATTTTCACAATGTAACAAATGAAAAATAAACTCAAAAACTTTCTTCATCCTATTATTTATATACAATGACTTTTTACAATGCCCATTGTGTAACTAATTCAATTATTGATTAAAAACTTTTTTGAGCAATATCTCAAACACCATTTATCTAAAACATATCCCATCAATTAATTGGGACATGTGTGACACATTATCTCACATTGTAACACTACTTATTTACCAATCTAACCTTTCAATAATGGTCAATTATACATATCATGATACAAATACCCGTACCTTTGGCAATCCTATTCTCAATCGAGTGTGATTATTTCTCGTTCTATCATTTATACTATGTTGTAACAACATGATTTACATAATGATAATATTCAAATATCATACATGATATTATAACCATTATAAATTATTGAAATTGTCTTATTCATTATATATTTCAATCTAAAATATTCACTAATCTTATCACTCTCATCAAAATGGAGCATATAGGGGTAAATTAAAAAAATTACTATCAAATTGATATAATTTAAATATTTAATTATTCATTATGACACAATTCAATCTCAAAGGTTTTTAGATATTATAAATGAATCAAATACATAATAAATGGGCATAGATTACAAGGGCATATGATATACATACATACACACTTTACAAATTATAGATTTTAGATGATACATATCACAGTTTCATAAATTTAGAATGTTTCAAAATTTTAATTATTAGAACAAATTATGGGAGCATATATTACATATATGCAATCATATCTGCAAGGACAAATTACATATTCATATAATTTTGGTGTATGATAAAAATTCATACACAAGCTTCAAACAAAATTCATAAAATTTATATCTATTTATAGTTATAGATTTTACATTTATCACATGGGGGCATGATACAGATAAATGGCATCCTTCCATAATATTCACTATCTATGGTCATCATAGAGGCATGGATGTTACCCATTATCTTTTGATAATGCATACAGAAACTAAGGAATAAAGTGACAATTGAATCTATAAAGCCATCTACAATGGTTTATTTAGTTAAAGTGCATAGTGCATAACTTGGAGACTCATCACCCTCCATCACTATAGCCTATGAATCCATTAAGGATTCTAATCCATTTTTATATTACCATTATAAATACCAACATCAAAAATCTAGTTTTTTGTGGCCCTCAATGGGTTTTAATTTATATACAAGTTCAATTCAAATTGAGGCTTGATCACCCTCAATTCTCTAGTGTTTTAACTAAATCAAACATAAAAGTTACTTGAGTCAACAAAATTAGGTTTATGAATCCCCAAATGGTATTACTCATCACACTGACCACTTAAAAGCTTTATGATATCTTAGCCAAGAAATTAATAAAGGCTACAAGTTCCCTCTTTTTTCCACAATGACTAGGTTAATCCTTGACCCTTGACATTTCCTTTTCTCCATAAAAAACACATACCCTATGAACAACATCACATGGCACACATTCAGTTGTATTTGTTCCTTGAAAAATATTTTCAATATTTCATTTATAGTTAAATCTCTTATTCACTTACACAATAATTATATCTAATTACATGGATATTTTATTTTCATAAACATTTTGGATCACTATAATGAATAACAAGTCTACATCAAAAGCATTTACATGATTTTTCATTTTTTTTTGTTTTTATCCAGTATTTTTAGTTTCATAAGATTCTGTATTAAATACGAGAGAGGGGGAGAATTTAGACACTCAAATTTACCACAAGCCTTGTTTTACAATGTCTTTTAGCCACTTTGCTTATATGATCTTAGCTAATAATTAATTACTCATTAGAACATGTCTTTTATGTTTTTCCCTTTAAATATAAGATTTTTTATGACTTTATAGACCTTTTTCCCCTCCATTTTACTTTACTCACATTTTAAAAATAGAGATATCTAATCCCTTTTATCATTTCTAGGTTGTGTTTATCCTAGGATAAGAATAACTAGTAGGGGTCAAGATCGACTGTCGATCATGACCCATTACATTTGATCATGGCCTTTGATCTTTCATTTTAATTTTTGAAGATTTTTTTGTTTATATCTATTAATTTGGTCCCTTTGATCTTATTTTAGGTTATTTTAACATGCCACTAGGTTTTTAATTCAAATGTAAAAGATTCTTATATATACAAAGTTGTTACCTATATGTACAAAGTTGATAGGAGACATTTAGGGATGATTATTATTACATTACAAGATCTATAAAAAAAATTATATCTTTCTCAAACTAAATTTTTAGAGCTACATATAAAGTTTAATTACATTTCTCATGCTTGTGTCAAAAGTGAACTAGAAGAAAGAGAATCTATATTTGAATTCATAGTTTCACACACCCGTGTATAAGGAATAACTACATTTAAATTTGAGCTCTCTTCAGAGAATTTGAAATGTAGCATAGTGATTGGTCTTTTAGGATGGATTGACCAAGGTGAGTTTAACTCTATCTTTTTCACCCAATTCCCCATATTTGTTGTCTTAAGTATTTGTACAGGAAACTAGGGTTTGATATTTCAAGTACATGCACACATGTTGAAAATAATAAGAAGGAAAAAAAATACATTAATAATTTAGATGAAGCATCATATAAATAATCAAATTCTCATTATCATATGGTCAAGATAGACCCATAGGGGTCAATATTGGTAGTTGATACTATACACTTTTAGTTAGTTCTAACCTAGACTAGAAATAACAATTATTTTCAAATAACTTGCACCCATAGAGGTCAAGATCAACAAATAGAGTTCAATATCAATAGTTGATATTATCATCCTCTAATCAATTTTTTTCTAGAGTATAAATAGTTATCAATTCCAAAAATGAGTAGAATATAATCACCTCATATAGCATCAAATCAAAAAATAAGTTTGTAAGGTCTAGAAAGTATGATAAATAATCTAATTCTTTATTTATCCTATTACATTTGTTTATTGTGACTTGTCCAACTTATATCTTGAATCATTGTGTTGAACTATATTTTGTGCATATTATATCAATCTCTAGTTAGCTTTTATTCCATGATTTTATATCTAACTAAAGGGTTATTTTTTCATTAATCCAATTTTTGATAAAATATACGCATACCTTTCATGATCTTATAAATAATATAGTCTAATATTATGCTGATGATTCACTTTCCAAATATAAACATTAACATAATCATGCTATAGCAAATATTTGAATGACTATAAAATTATAATGTGTGCTTACACCTTAAAAATGTGTATTTGGGGTAATATCAGTGAAATTACTAGGTTATATCATATCATAGTGAGGAATTTAATTATATCCAAAAAAATAAAAGTTATTGTTGACATGCTTCCTCTAAAAGGGTTGAAATAGCTATAGTTATTATAGGTAAATATTAAAGATAATAAAACATTTTGTGGCTTAGCTAACTGATAAGATGCAACCTTTCCCATGATTATTAAAGATAGATATGAAGTTCGATTTGGATTCTAAATCTTAACAAGGTTTTTATGTAATTAAATAATATTTTATTAATCCACCTATCATTATGCCTCATGTACCAGATCAACCTTTTTTTTTATACATTTTTTCTAGAAATCATACCTTAAGGGCTTTATTAGCACAATATGATGATGATCACTAAGAATATGTGATATATTACATCAATTTTACACTAATGGATTATGAATGAAATTACAATATTATGGGTAAGCTATATTTATCTCTTATTTTCATACCCAAAAAACCTTGGCATTATATGCTTAATAATGAAACATGTGTTATTACAAAGGTGGATCCATTAAAATTTATCATGTCAAAACAAAAATTTTCCATATGTATAGCTAAATGGGTGATGATCCTTATTAAATTCAACTTAAAATTCATATCTTAAAATTATATAAAATTATAATTAATTATTGATCAACTATTGACAACATTGATCAATGATAATTTTAGAGATGATCTTATGGCATATCAAACTGATGATCTAGATCATGTATTTTGATGGATAAAAATTCACCTCGCACACTAGAGCATGAATATTTATAACTAATCCTCAAGTATATCTATGCCATTTGCATATCAGCTAGGATTATCATGTACATATAATATAACATAATATAAGCCATTAATTCTATAATTATATGTTGTGCATGCATTATAGATAAAATATGTTTAGATATATGGGTACTCGCAACTCATTTTAAATCAAGTGTTAGACATATATCAAATAAAATATGAAAATTTTATCCCATATGAATATATGGTACAACACTTATGGACACATTTTGATATATTTTTTATTAAAAGTATACCTCAAAAATATAATCATCTTGCAAATGCAATGGCTAGTGTACCTTATTTATTACCTATTTAAATTAATGATGATAAGGTGATTTTTACTAGACATAAATTATAGTATCCATTATTTATGATAGTATATGTAGTGACTTTATCAATTATTCCAATCACAAGTACAATAAATTCATAAGGGTATAGAGATATCTATAATTTTTTAAATAAAGCAATTACTCTAAAAAAAATTATCGAGAATGACAAATACAAATTTTAATAAGATGCACTTCATTAGGTTATTATTGGAGGAGATGCATTTAAGCACTCATTTTATGGGCATTTACTCTAATGTCTTAACTAAGAATAAGCTAATCTATTTCTACAAGAAGTACATGATAGTCAATGTGGGGATCATTTTATCAAGAAAGAAATGTCTTATAAGTTACTAAGGATGGGTTAATATTGACCTAAAATGGATAGAGAATGATAAGAATGAGAAAAAGTATGTGAAAAGTGTCAGAGAAAATAATTTTAATTACACACCTTCACAATAATTACCACCTATTTTATCACCATGACTATTTTTTCTTTAATGATTTAATTTGATAAGTTATGATAAATCTAAAATCATCATGTGGTCATAAATTAATTATTACAACTAAATAATAATTTACAAAATGGGTTGAAGCAATATCATTTTAGTTGACTACAGGAGATGATATATGTAAGTTCTTGATGACAAATATCATTTCCCAATTTGGCCTCCCATCAGCTATTATAATAGATAATGGTTCATCTTTTAAAAATAAAATTGTTAATAAAAAATAAATAAATACTAGATCCATCACACATTTTCTGATATTTATTATCCACAAGGAAATGGATAAGTAGAAGTAATAAATAAAATAATTTCTAAAGTATTTAGTAAAATGGTTGTGAATCATGGTGAATATTGGCATAACTAGATTTTTTTATGACTTGTGGCCCGATCACATGAGTATTCACACACCTACTTGATCTACTTCTTACTCATCATTTTATGGGATAAAATTTGTCCTACCCTTAGAACTATAGATACCATCCTTGTGATTTTTTATTAACAACATCATCAAAGACATTGAGTATAGATTAAATTGATTGAACAATCTAGGAATTTTGGATTCAAAGTACATATAGGCTAAAGAACACCTCAGATTCTCTACAAACCAAATCAAAAATTCATATCACTAAAAAAATTGAAAATTGATCATTTTAAACTAGTAACTTGGTACTAAGAGATAATAAATATAATACCAATGAAAATATGAAACAAGAGGATAGTTCAAACAAAATTAGATAGGACCATTCATGATAATAGAGAAACTATGCACATGATTTTATCAATTGTCTTAACTTGAGGCAAAAAATGTGAATAACCCCATGAACATCATGCATTTACGTCAATTTTACATATGAAGACACCTAAATCTGATCACAAGTACTTGATAAAGTTTATTTTTGGCTTATATTGAACCACTTAACTTACTCTCAAAAATATGTCTCTTATTTTCCATTACTCTAGCCATTTATCTATATACGAGATTAAATCATCTATTTCTTGTCACTACTACATAGGAATTTACAATTTAATGTTAAAACTACATTATATCACTCTCACACTACTTCAAACTTCAAGATAGTTGTCCCTTCTTTTTGGGACAAGTATGAACTAGGTAGACAAGTCTATTGTTTCAAACTTGTCCATCTGGTATAACCTTGTCCCCATGCCATTCAATGGCTAGTTTCCAAAATTCAAAATATTCATTTAGGTCATCCCACATGTTTCAAAAATTATCTAAAAGAAATTATTTAAATTTTCACTATATAATCCAATCAAATCCCAATTTCAAAGGCACTAGATATTTATCTAACATCTATCTATTACACTATTGTACATTGAGTTAATATGCCCTATTCTTCCCAAATTCAATATCAATCACTAGGATCAATCATTAATAAATTTTGAAGCACTTCAAGTCAAGTCAAGAGCTAATATTTTCAATTATAAAATTTAAATTCCTAACTACATACATATAGTTAATTATCATAATTATACAATAACACTAGGTAGGAGAACTAAGTGTGGCTTGATTCCATCCTTAGAGCATCTATATATGTAAACAACAACCAAACAATAGTGGGGTGATTGGGATCAACTCAACCCATTACACTCCCCCTTATTTTTTATAAATTTATAGCTCTCACAAGTATTCATAGGGTTTTCAAGAGAAAGAGATGAAAACAAATATTTCCACATAGTAAAAACATAATCAAAATATCACATCCCTTTCAATAGACATAGGCACAAGTAGTAGAACAATCATTTTTCTTCATATTCAAAGTGAATAAGTTTGTAATAAACAAACATGATTGGCTTACATTATTTTTTAGAGATCTCATACCTATCTAAATATATCCACAAACCCTACTTCTATATCTAAGCGATCACAGTCATATTTTATCATGTTTCTCACTATCAAACACATGCTACAATTGACTAGAAAATAGAAAACACTAAGTATCTTAATCTTGTTTGTAATTACATTTTATATCATATGTCACTTGTCAATAAATTTCATTTAATTTTTATTTGCATTCATATTTATGCTTGAATGTCATATATTATAATCTGGATGGATTTATCAATTTTTACTCCTATTAACACTATTAAATCAAAAATAAGGTAAAAACATTGGTGAACTCATTTATTTCTTGAACATTTCTTTGTTTTTTTCAATTTTTGTTCTAGGGTTTATGTTTAATTCATGATTTCCATACACTAAATATAAATTTGATTGTCCTTTATTAGATTTGATAGAGCATTACTCTAGCATTTATCTTTGACCTTGGAGTTTCAAATTGAATGTTTTATTTCCACACACAAAAATATTTTCTTTTTTTGGTTTTCAATCTATTTTTCTTTCTTTTTTTCTTGATTTCTAGAACTATTTTTTATCAGTTGTAAAACACATAAGAGTTTTCATTTTTTACAAAGAGATCATTAGCTTTACCTAAGCCATGGTTTGAGGGTAAATGATTCAATATTCAATCCATTAGACAACACTACATATGAAATTTAGTTTATACATACCTCATGTTATATCGAAAATGCTCAAGTTTTTACTTTTAAACCATAAGAAGTCTTTTATCCATTTGGTTATATAGTGCATTGGTAAGTGTTATCCCTAGGAAGTTATTCTGCATGTACCTAAAAACACAGGATAATGTGGCTATAAAGTATTTTAATCCCCTATAGTTAGTGAATATTTTGGCCTCATTCACTATTTATGACTCAGATCAGTATATTTGAGATCTTACAAATCAAATGCAATATTAATGTATATAATATTATTTATCCTAGGAGAGATTTTATCTTATAGTCATAGATGGATAGTCTATGTAAAAAGGTGAATAGCCTTCTTAAAATATGAAATGAATAGGCATTTTTTTGGCTATAAATATTGTAATCTCTCTTCATTCTACTATTGCAATAACTTTGGTTTGCACCAAAAATTCTCATTTTATTTTTTATCCATAATTCATGACTTGACATTAGTATCAGAGCTCAAGATTCATTATCTCCTTTCCTCATCAATTCATCATACCTATTGCATATTCATTTATATCTAATCAAATACATTAAAACTCAATTTTATATGGTTCAATACTATGCTTTGGTTGTTTAAAATAAATTTATTTACTTAAAAATAAAATTTTCATTTGTTTAAAAAAGATTCCTATCATTTTATCCTACTGTAGTGAAATGTTATTGGAATGTGTGGCTATTGTAGCAAGATATTTTTGGACTCTATGGTTATTTTTTCAAAAAAAATTCATTGGCTGAGTTTTGAATACATATGGTAGATTTCTGAATTTATAAAGATAATGTATGGAATTTTTTATTGTTTATAACATGTGGTATATATGTGTGGATCTACAAATCATCTTTGAAGGTTTTGAACTAATTCAAACTTGTGTAACAGAATTACATGGTATTCATGCAATGTTTGGACTATTTTGTTCCTAATTTGACTCCTTTGTGGAAATTTTGAGTCTTGTGTGTCATTAATATTCCATGTCAAACTTTAAAATAGTTTAAAACTATTTTTAATTATCTATCATTCACATTTTCCATGTGTGGTACGCTCTCTTTAAATCCATTCAAATCTAGTACGCTAAATTTAGTTTCTTTTATGTTTTTTCATTCAATTAAAAACATAAATAACTATTGGAGGAATATTTAATGTTATTAAAAATAATGTAATTTATTTTTTGAATATTTTTCTAAATTTAATTCATTTGAAAACCATAAATAAAATTCTTTTTTTTCAAAATCAAGCATTTTTTTAAAAAATAATAAAATTATGCAAACAAAAACAAATTCAAAACATTCAATATAAATAGTGCCCCTAATTCATGTTTATGAGTCATGTATTGATTATTTAACTAATAAAATTTTAGCATAACATATTTACAATAGTGGTGTTTGTGGCACTGTCCTTATTGATGTAAGTACATCAACTTAGGAGGCTCTATTTTGTAAATTTTATTAATAATGGTCTTAAGTAAGATTTGAATATCATAATAAGCTTGTTTATACTTCCTTTTTGTATTGAATAGGTAATATTTATGTGTTTAATGTCTATTTGAGTTCTTATGGAGGTGTCCAAATCAGTAGGTTTTCAAATCTCTAATCTTTAGAGTTTTTTGTCACTTTCCTGCCAAAATAAAGAATTCAAAAAAATGAATATGTAATATCCTATTTTAGGGTATTTGTCATTAGTGGTAAAAATTTAATGTCATTATATTTTTATTAATGGTATATTATGGTCCTATAAAATGTCTTCAAGTTTTTTAAAGTCTTAACTCATGTTTAAACCATGTATGGTCAAGTAAAAGGGTTAAGAATTAATTGGCTAATGTTGGAACTAAATGCTATTTGAATAAAAGGTGATAAAATTCATAGAGACATTAAATTAATTATAAAGGTTCATGAAGGATAAGAGAGGAGAGATTTATATGATTAAAAAAACTCTAATAAATTGAATAGAATGAGAGAAAGTTTTGAAAACCAAGGTTTTTAAGAGGTTGTGTAATGTTTTTACAATAAGAAATCAATGGAAAAAATGTTTTATTGAGCTATTTACTATAAATTTCAATATTATATCATATTTAATTTGTTTTTTTATAACCATATTTTTTCTTTGTAATGTTACTTTATCATGTTATAGGCTTAAAGAACAAAATAGGGTTCTTATAGTCAACAAAACCTACATGTACATTCATAGAAAAAGTCATTTTCTTCATGTTCTAAACCTGTTCGAAGCTTTAAATTATTTTTTTAATCATTAATTAATGTATCATACCTTATTAAAGTGGAATAATAATAAAAATATCTATAAATTTAAATTAGGTCTTTTTTAATGCTCTCAACATCACCTAGAAAACTAGGGTTTTTACAGCACTAAAACATCCATATCACAAAAACAAACAATGAAAATTGTCTAAAATTTTTTGGATACATTAATATTGATGTTTATAAATTTTTAAAATTTATTTAAAGGTTTTTATAAGTTTTTATCTCAATTTAAAATCAAAACTCATACCTGTAGTCCTAAAGACAAGCCTAAAACTCTATTTAGAAAGATTAAAAGAGGCGTAACTTTGAAATTAATGTTCAAAATGACTTGAAATTTTTTAGGTAAGAATATTAGGATGTAAATGAAGTTTTAAAATTTATTTTATATTTATTGGTCATCTTAAAATATATATACTAAAAACACAGTTAGCATGCCTAATTCTTAAGCTTATAAAACCATGTTTTAACATATTTTGATTTTTTAAGCAAATCCAAAGGAAAATATAAATTTTAATAGTTTAAATATCACTAATTGTGATAATTTTTTATAAATTAAAAATATTAGTTTTTTAATTTCAAATTAACTCAAAAAACTTAAGAAGGGTTGTACGCCTAATTATCTCTTTTAAGCAAGTTGTAAGTTTGATTATTTTCCTTAGTATTCTCATCAATTTTTGGTATCATATCTCAAAATATACCTAGGGAGAGAAAGATTGGTTTTCAAAGAGTGACCTAAATAATAAAGAAACTTTAGTGAATAAATGAAGGAAAAGAGGTGAAATAGACACTTGCAGGATAGTTTTAGGATGGCATTCAGAAGAAGAGTAAAGATATCATTTAGAGAAAGAGGTAGAGGTTAGATAGGGAAACTATATACAAAAATGTCCCTATAGGAATTAATTAATATGAATTCATGTTTTTATGAAATATATATTATATAAAGGAAAAGGTTTATAGCAGATGAAAATAGTACCAAGGTTTTAACTAAAAAAGAGTTCTTACATTTGCAGAGGATAAAGAAGAAGAGATGGTTCATATGGAGCTTTTGAAAGACCATAATGAATTTTAATAAAATAAATATCATATAAGTGAGTAATATAAGGAGGTTGATAGGTTTTCATGTGAATAACCTAAGGCATATTTTGAAGATAGCAAGGAGGAAGACAACTTTGAATATTCCATAGAAGAAAAAGAAGTTGAATGTACATTACTTGCCAAGCTAAGAATAGTTAGTATGACCTTTAAGGTAATAAATTTTCAATTTAAAATTGAAAATTTTCTAGATTATTTTTTTAACATAGTAGAAAATGAGTTTCCAAGTGATAGTTTGTAAAAATAAATTATCTTGAAAGGTAATAGGAAAGACAATAGTGTGAACAATCCATGTAAAAGAATATAGAGAGAAGAGAAGAGATAGATGTTTGAATGAAAAATTTGCTAAAGATAGTGTTATAATATGACAATCATGAAGAGAATGGCCATGATGAATTACAAGTTTTAATGAAGGAAACATGGGAAGTTGTACAAAAAGATCATGTTGAAGAGATAAGACCAGAAGATCTTATTATTGCAGTAGTTAAAGAGTTAGTTGGTATGAGAGGAAAACATGGAAAATGTGATAAAAATGTACTAAGGTTTGGAGATGCCTCAAATTCATGATGTAGTGATTAAATCTCTTGACATGTTTCTCTCATGTGTAGGTATGCCAATGAAGAATATATCCAAGAAGAAGCATAAGTATGGTACAATTGAGATTGTGCACCTATATGAAAAGTTAATTGGAAAAATGTAAAAGAGAACATTATTTTTTCAAAAGTTATAGTAGGATCTCATGAGTAGGAGCTCATGAAAACTTTGAAGTCTACGATTCTAATTTAGTTACATCAACTTAGGGGACACCATTTTGTAATTTTTATCAATATTAGTCTTAAATAGGCTTTAAAGGTCATAATAATATTTTATATACTTCATTTTTATCTTGAATAGGTCATATTTAGGTGTTTAATGTCTATTTAGGTACTTAAGGAGGTGTCAAAATCAATAGGTTTTCAATTGTCTACTCTTTAGAGCTTCTTTGTCACTTTCCTACCAAAATAGATAATTCAAAAATTTAAATATGTAATATCCTTTTTTAAGGTGTTTATTATTAGTGGAGAAAATTCAATGTCATGATATTGTTATTAATGTTTTAGTACAGTTCTCTAAAATCTCTCTAATTTTTTTGAAGTCTTAACTCATGTTTAAACATGTGCTAAGTGTACAAGAGTTACGAGTTAATTAGCTAAAGTTGGTAAAGTTGAGAGAGAAGTGGAATGAAAGTCTATTTGAATAAAAGGTGATAAAATGTATAGATACATGTAATTAAGTGGAGAGTTTCATTTATTATAAGAGGGGAGAACTTTAGATAAGCAAATAACTCCAATAAACTAAAGAAAATGAGAGAAAGTTCTTAAAACCCCTAGTTTAAAAGGATGTGTAATATTTTTGCAATAAGAAATCAATGGAAATAATGTTTTATTGAGTTAATTAATGTAAATTTAAATCATATATCACATTTAAGTTGGTTTTTTTGTTTTATTATAACCATATTTTTGCTTTGGAAGGGTACTTTAGCATGTTATGGGCTTAAAGAACAAAACAAGGTTCTTGCAATCAACAAAACCTACAAGTATAGTCATATAAAAAGCCTTTTTATTCATGTTTTGATATTTTTAAAAGATTAAGGTTGTTTGGTAAAATATTTATTTATGGTTCATACTTTTTAAAATTGTAATAATTACAAAAGTATTTATAAAATTCAAATTAGGCTTTTTTGAATGCTCTCAGCATCACTTAGAAAATTGCAAACTTCCATATCTCGAAAAGAACCACAAAAATTGACTAAAATTTTTTGGATGCATACATATTAAGTTTTATGAAGTTTTAAAATTTATTTCAAGGTTTTAATAGGTCTATATCTCAATTTATAATCAAAACTCAAACTTGTAGTCCTAAATACAAGCCTAAAATTCTATTTGGAAAGACTAAAAGGGGCATAAATTTGAAATAAATGCTCCAAATAAATTTAAATTTTGTAAAAAGGTTTATTATATTGTAAATTAATCTTTAAAACTAGTTTTATATTTATTTTTCATCTTAAAAAAATATATCCTAAAAACATAGTCAGCAGGCCTAATTCCTAGGCCTAGAAAACCCTATTTTAACATATTTTAAATTTTTAAGAAAATATAGAGTAAAAGATAACTTTAAAGAGTTGAAATAGCATGAATTAAGTGTGATAAATATTTTTAAATAAAAAATAATCCTTTTTTATTTCAAATCACCACAAAATGCTTAAAAAGGCTTGTAGGCCTAATTATCTCTTTTAAGCAAGTCGTAAGTTTGATTATCTTCCTTAGTATTCTCATCACCTATAAAACATGATAAATAAGAGAAAAAAAATTACCATTCATTTTTTTACTATTCATGACATTTATAAATGTAAATCCTAAAATCAAGAATACTCTGAGTATATAGGTTTATTAAGCCCACATATAAGGACTTCTTACTAAAAAAGTGTTATAGACAAAGAAAATATTTTTCATGTACTACCTAGCTACCATGTACCATTATACTCTCATTTGATTTAATGTCTCTTGCACATACCATCAATTATATGACAAGGATAATATTCTTCAATGTACTAATGGGTATATAGGAAAGGTGACCATATAGAGAGGTTTGGTGGTTACTTGGGTGGTTTGTATAATATGGAACCATTTTATAGTGATAAAAAACCATTCCATATCCTTATAAAACAATCATGAATTCAATTAAAACTATTATTATCACAACTCTAGCTATGAAATATACCTAATTAGAATGGTCAATATAGGTAGAGTATACGCTCATATTTAATGACTTATGGTTTGATATCTATGATGGGGATACAAAACTTGTTGAACCTAAAGAAGCAAAAGAGATACCATCTTGGAAGTAGAATAATTCAAAATCATTTTCCTTAATATAGGTCTCAGTTGATATTGTTTTTTTCATCACATTTAGGGTTGCAACACTCTTTGGTAAGTATTTCATAAATTGAATTACATGTATGATTATCACTCATAATTGGAATTCTTGCAGTTGAAGTTTAAATTGTTCAATCTTGATCTAAAAAATGGTGATTTCATGAGTTTGGGTTATGAAATCCATGATATCAAACATGATGTTGTTATTTCTAGTGTAAAAATTATTGTGTATATGACCAACTTCATTAAGTATATTCTCCCTACATACTCAATCTACTTAGAGTATTTGAAAGCAAGAAATATGTTTAGTACTCTCACCTTTGATCTACTGGTTAACAAGATGGCAGAAAGAGAAATGGATTTGGAATAAAAATTGGGTGCATTAGATAAAATGTGTGTTATTCTAATCAAAAAGTCATTTATTCTAAAAGTGCAGTAAATGATAGAGGCAAAGGGAAAAATAAAGGATGAGATGGCAAATCCAAAAAAAATAATAGTCAACATCAAGAAGATAAAAATGAAAACTATAATTTGTTTTGAAACCATTGTGAAAGTAAAGGGAGTCATGATAACATCATGGAACAAAATTGAATCCTAAAGAGACCAAAAACTAGAAAAGAAGAAGAATAAGAAACTCAAACTAGACTTAGTTCAATTTTCTAGTGAATGTGTGTTTGTCATCTCTAACAAATTAAAGAATCCCTTAAAGATTTTGAATTTATATAATTTTTTGGTTATAGACACTAACACACAACATATCTCTTTATAAAGGGACTTATTTGAATATTTTCATGAATAAATTTGTGGTCTAGTAGATTTTATAGATAAAACAAGTCTATGACCTCAAAGACATATAGCTTATTTAATGAGAACAATAAGAAATTTCTCATCATAAGATATGTTATATTTTGTGAAAATATAAAGGACACGTCACAAATTAGTTAACAATTGAATCAACTTGAAGATTATGCCAAATTTTATGTTTTTAAGTAGGTTGATATGGAGGTTCCAAAAAATGAAGAGGGAACCTATAATTGGGAAATGGTTGAATCTCTATTGACTCCTGTAATTGAAAATAACATTACCCATGTAGAAAAAAGTGAAACTTATTTATAAAATGATCTAATGTTATAAAATTAAGGAGATTAAAATCAAAAAAATGAATCACCATTGATTCCACAAGTTACTCAAAAATATATACCAAAATGGGCTTAAAGACATTAAAATATGTCAAACTTGATGAGGTTGGAAAAACAAGCACTATAAGTGCACATACAAATATATAACAATCAGATAAGTTCCTAAATTAAATTAAATATAAGACCAAAAATTACATTGGAAGGCCCTCTGGAAGAAGTAGTCATAGTCAACATATTTTTAATTTGAACCCATTTCCTTCAAACAAATGAGAAATGTTGATGCATGGAAATAACAATGAAGAGTGAGTATGATGCTTTGATCAAAAATGGAACTTAGAAATTGGTTTGTCCTTCAATCATATATAAAGCTATTAGTTGTAATTAGGCCTTTCAAAATAAGTAAAAATTAGATGGCTCACTTTAAAATCATAAATCAAAGTTTTTTACAAAGGGGTTTTCTTAAAAAGAAAGAATTAACTACAATGAAACCTTTGCACTAACAAAAAAAGGACTATCATTTGAACTATGTTGAATTTAGCAGTTCACAAGGGATGGAAAGTTCACAAAATAGATGTAAAAACTAAAATTTTGAATGGTAATATTATAAAAATAATGTACATGACTCCGCTCAAAGGTTTTCTAGTAAATGGCCAAGAGCACAAAGTGTGCAAGTTGGAAAAATTGTTATATATTTTGAAACAAGCCCTAAGAACATGGTACGAAAAACTCACTAAGCACCTCTTGAACATGAATTTAAAATGTTTTGAGTTTTAATATGCAAATATTTTTGTCAAAATAGTTGTATTTCTAGTGGTGTATGTGGATGATCTACTCATCACCATAAATAATGAGAGATACACTACAAAATTCAAATCAAAGTTGATGAAAGGATTTGAAATGATAGATCTAGGTTATCTTCATTACTATTTGGGTATTGAATTGATTTAAAAATCAAAGTATATCTTCATCACTCAACAAAAATATATTGGTGAAATTCTAATAAAACCCAAAATGACACATTGTAAGCCTTTTAGTATGCCCATGAAACAAAATCTAAATTTGATATCATAAAATACCACATATTTAATAGATTCTACTAAATACAAAAAACATGTTGGAAGTCAAATCTATGTGACCACAATTAGACCATATATTTATTTAATTTTTGGTATTAATTCTTTATTCATGCAAAAACCTATATAAATTCACTAGGTAGAAGCAAAAAGAGTCATTTGATATCTAAAATTAACACATAATTTTGGGCTCAAATACTTTAGCACAAGAGACTTTAAATTAGTCATATATTTAGATTCTGATTATGTTGGTGATTTTGAAGATGGAAAATATACTTCATATTTTTTAATGAATTTGGTAACATTAGTTCTCAGTTGGAAGTCAAATAAATAATCAATGCTATAAATTTGTTTAGTAGAATTAGAATATATGCTAATTCAAAGGCAACCACAAAAAAATTGACTAAAAAGTGTTCTTTCATATTTTCACGAGCAACAAGTTTCCTCAACATCTCTCATGGTTGACAACACATCAACAATTTAAATTTAAAATAATCCAACCTTTTATAACTAAATTAATCACATCAATTCTAAATTTTATTTTATTTGGCATTATGTGAAATATGGTATTGTGAAATTGTTACATTTTCCTACTACATAGCAACCAACAGACATCCTAGAAAAAATCCTTAGAAGAGAAAATTTTGAAAATTTCAAAGACATGATTAGTCTCACAATAACCCATATAGATCAATGGAGATGTAATATTATTATTATATAATAATTTTAATTCTATGAGTAATTGTAGCATATTTTTTATCTTTGAGAGGTAGATGGATAGTTTGTGTAGGAAGTTGTATAGTCTTCTTAGAATATGAAGTGAATAGTCATTTGTTTGGCAATAATTATTATAATCTCTCTTAATTATATTAGTTCAATAACTTTGGTTTGTACCAAATTCTTATTTTATTTTTCATCCATAATTCTTGGTCTAACATCAAACACACCCTGTCTAGTTACACCCCTAAATCTATTAACAAATTCAAAGTCTCAAATCAAATCATGAAAATAATGAATGAATTTTACTTATATTTTTTGATCCAACTAATGAGGTTAATCATCACATTCTATCTTACTTTCCAAGGTGTTAACTAGATTCACTATATATGTGTATTAATGAAAATAAAAATATCACAAAAAGGCTAAAATGAATAATGTACAACCGTAAGCCTTCCTCAAATCATATTGTTGTAATATTATATCACACCATGACTCCCCTATGATACAAGCACCTTTAATGTAATTTTTTAAAAATAAATTATGACTAGGAAACATGAATAGTTGTACATATATAATTCTAAAATGCATAGGATGCAACCTATTAATGGAATTATCATGATTGTTAAGACTCATAAATCTAATGCATAAAAATCAGATG